>JAYEPQ010000007.1:10933714-11421214 GCA_036321105.1 Dracaena cambodiana | reverse complement strand
CACCACACCCTCTCTCACTCTCTTCTCCTTTCTTCTCCTTTCGGCCAAACTCAGCAGCAAAGGAAAAAAATAATAAAAAAATAAAAGAGAAAGGAAAGGAAAAATCAAACCGAACTGAGGATTCAAACCAAATATTCGAGATCAAGCCAAGGCAAGTAACACTGCTATATTTTTCATTTATTTTGTATTTAATTTATATTTGTATACGTGATTTTTTGTGAATTATTTTGCAAAAATTCTTGATTCACATTTTAATCTATCGATTGATATTGAAGACTGAATCAGAATAGCGGGTCAAATTTGATTCATATAAATATTGTAATATATGTTTAATTTTGAAAAATAAAAAAAAATTTGCATGCAAAGATAAATAAATAATTAAATAAATTTTCACCATGTAAAAATAATTTGCATGGCTTGTTGCATGGATTGCATGGCTTGTTGCATGGATTGTGCTGGGAGAAAAAGAGAGAAAGAGAGGACGGAGAGAAAGAAAAATAGAGAGGAGAGAGAGTTTGGTGGACTGGGCCGAGAGGAGAGAAGAGAAAGAAAAAGAAAAAGAAAAAAAAAAGAGAAATGGGAAACTTGGTCAGGCCCAGCCCAGAAAAAAGAAGAAGAAGAAAAATATAATAAAAGAGACTGGGCCAGCCAGCCCAGCCCAGTAAAAATTAAATAATAATAATAATAAAATAAGTGAGCTGGATTGGACTTGGGGCAAAAAAAAAAGAAGAAAAATAATAAATTTAAAAGAAGTGGGCTTGGGCCTGGGCTGGACAGAAAAGAAAAGGAAAAACAAAATTAAAATAAAGATATGAAAAAATGTGGAAATTTAGTGGGTTTGTACTGATGGATTAAATGATTGAGGGATTGGACTTGGGCTTAGTTTAGATTAATTGGGAATAATTGATATGTAGAAATACTACAGTATTATTATATGATTCACTTGATTCCCAAATTGGATTATTGATTGGCATTAATAATTGAACCAGATTATTGAAATAATTTTAATGATATGAATTGTGGTACAATTGTGCACTAACATTTATCATGTTATATGTCATGTGCTTTGATATTACAAGTCATGTGTTTTACATGTCACGTGCTTTGATATTACAAATCATGTATTTTAATATTACAAATCATGCGTTATGATACTACATGTCATGTACAGTCATGAAAATGCAAGTATGTTATCATGAATTGAAAAATATTTAAAGAAGGAAAATAAAAATTAAACAAATAAATGTAAAATAAATTTTTCATGTGCATAATTCATTATGAACACGGGGTCGGGAGAAACTATATGATGGATAAGAGTCTTATTGTATAAGGATTGATTGTATTGTTAGGGCCGAAATTCTTTTACTACAACGGCCTGGGTGATTAATGGATCACCAATTGATATTTACCCAGAGTGGTATGTCCGTTACTGTAATACAGTACGGAAATTGATTATAGTGCCTAGCGGCATATCATGATTCAGCGCTATGAATATTGTGGCCGGGTTCCGGGTATGCACGGACACTTACACGACAATAGAGAATAGCACTATCTTATCCATTAATACAGTTTCTATAATTAAATTGGACGATAACTGAGACCAATAGAATATATGATTAAATAGATAGAGTAGTTATTGTCATATTTATTTATTTATGCATTTATTTATACTTTCCTTCATGTTAATTTATATGTTGCTTTCATGTTAATTTATATGCACACAACAACACTGACATAAACATGCTCATGCGCACTGATATTCATGTACTATGATAGTACACAATTTCTCCTTTTAAATGTGTTACTTGCTGGGTTTAATCCCCTGGATTTTGAACTCAGATTTGGAAAGTGAAGAAGGGGATCTAGCCCCAGTTGAAGACCCGTACTTCGTTGGACAAGTCGAGTGACAATAGGCAAGCGAAGTACCCCTAGAAAACTTTGTATATTTTGTTTATATTTTTTTTTGTCTGGGCACTTCTTTTCTTTTTGACTCTTTTGTGTTCATATTTAAAGCAGTGTGCCATTTTATATAATGAACTCTTTGTATAAATGAAATCATTTTAGTTTCAGACATGTTATTTATTCATCTGATTGTGGCAGTAGTTACGGTTATTCTAAGATCCTGTGACTATTGGGTTGTCTAGTGCAAATAATAAGTAACGTCCTCCGTTTTGGGAAGCAGTTGAAAAATGGGAGCGTTACAGGATGGTATCAGAGCTTAGATTTAGGTGGAAGACCATAGGACTACTGCCACATAAAAACATATATGTGACTTATTTGTAATAATTTTTTCTTACTCTTTGATACCTATCAGATCTAGTATCGTGCCGTCCTATTATTTCCTATTTGTTTGAGATATCGATCTTGAATTCCTTTTATTGATTCCTATCTGGACTATCACAGAATAATATCTATCCAATTTTCGATCAATACATCCTTTAATAATTAAAGATAAAAAATTTTATGCCAACTTGCTAACTATTAATGGAAATAGATATGAAGTCATTCAAGACGTGAAATACCTTCCACGCGGTAATAGAATGCAATAGAAAAAGAGTAATATTTTAGATTCCTGATCGCTCAGATTTTGAGTTTATTGGTGAAAGCCAATATTCAGAACTAGCAGAATCTTAGATATTTGTAAGAGGAAGCGTTTTGGAAAAAATGAAAGCAGGAGAAGAAATAATTTTAGTATTATAAATTTTAGACATATTTTCTGAAGACATACTTGAACTACCACCAGTAAGGACAACAGAACTTATTATTGATATTATCTCTGGAGCTGAATCAGTTTGTAGATCACCTTATGGAATGAGAGTTGCAAAACTAGAATAAGTTAATAAATAATTAGATGGACTATTGAGGTTGGATTTTATGAGATCTAATATTTTATTGAGTTTCAGTGTTATTAATAGGAAAGAAGGATGATAGTCAAAAGTTGTGTATGGACTATAGAGGTTTAAATGTAGTAACAATCAAAAATAAATATCCACTACTTATGATAACTAATCTATTCGATCAATTGGGAAACTGCATTAGAACCAAAAATAGTCACTATGAATAATTGGTGACACTGTTTTCAGTAACTAATGCTCCAACAATATTTATAAATTTGATGAACTATGTTTTGCTCAGCATCTAGATTAATTTGTGGCGGTTTTTATTGATAATATATTAATCTATTCCAAGAATAGAGAAGAACATACTGAGCATTTGAAGATAGTTTTACAGATTTTTAGAGAGCATAAGTTATATGGAAAATTAAACAAATGAGAGTTTTGGTTGGATGAAACTACCTTCTTAGATTATATAGTTTATGGGATGATATATCAACCGATCTTAAGAAGATAGGAGCCATGAAAAATTGGCATGCGATCAAAATCGGTGTCTAAGATTTGAAATTTTCTGGGATGGCTAGGTATTATTGAACATTTGTATAGAACCTTACAAGATCTTATCACTTTAAATAAACAGATCAGAAAAGGAGTCAGAATATGTCTGAACAAATGAATATAATAAATCATTTGAGGAATTAAAACAGAGGCTAACAATAGTACCAGTACTAGCAATTCTAGATACTTCTGGAGAAATGAAAGTATATAGTCATGCTTCAAGACCGGGAATATGATGTGTGTTGATATAGAATGGAAGAGTAGTTGAATTTAGAACTTGCCCTTAAGTTTCCTAAGAAAATGAAAAATAATATTATGCATGTATTTTTCTTGAAGATTGAGGAGACATAAATGTTAATGAATTACAATAATCAATATTTATAGACTTGATAGAGTAAGTATAGTTAGCGAGATTAACTAGTCAAATGAATTAGAAAAAAAACAACCTATAAAAGAATAAGTGTAAAAAAATATATAAAAAGTTCTTAGAAGGCTGAGAATTTTGTAGAATTAGTCAAGTAGAAGGTAGAGGATAAGAAATTGATAATGAACTATAAATAGAAAAAAAGTATTTTATCAAAACAGAATATGACATTATATTTTGTTACTCAAATTAAATTTATCTTTCCAAATGATTGTCCTATTCCATTACTTTTTGTTGATCATTCCCATTTGATATTTTGTATCTTATATCTGAATATTATCTAATACGATTCATGTCTTGAGCCTTTATACATCACAAGTCTTATTGAGTCGGCGATGCAATTGTAGAGAGAAATTCTCTGGCGCCAGCAATTGCAGTCACTTAGTAAAATCGTTGTATGTGATTGAATTTTGTAACTAGTCATGAATTCATTTTTTATCTTGTGTCCCTACCATTCATAGTCTTATTACATCGATATTATAATAGTTTAGATTTATTTTCATTTCTAAAGTCGATTACAACATGTAATAGGACCTTGGGAATAAATTTTACAAAAATATTTATCACCTGTATCTTACATATTACTTAACCAGGATAGCGTGGCACTCCAAATTAGTAGCAGCTATTCCTGATTAAATTTTATCATGTTTTTATATTCCTTCACCCAAATAAAACTTCAAGAATAAATTGGGAATGTTGACTATCCATTATCATTCCTATAAAAAATAGAAGTCGTTCATGATGTATTCTATATATCATAATCGAGAAAGTGCTTAGTTAGAAGTACAAAATATTGAATCTATCAAAAATAGATTTTAGATCAGGCTTAAAATATGAGAAGTGATATGTAAGGATCATTAACCGATGAGAGAAGTTTTGAAGGATAAAGTAACATTATTAGTTTTTATTTTATGGGATATACAATCACCAAGAGATTCAGTTTGGGAGTTTGAGAAGGACATCATGATAAAATACATATACCTTTCTCATGATCAAATACACCAATTAAATTTCGAGGACGAATTTTTTTTATTAGGTGGGTAGGATGTAATACCCCAAAATTCGAGCTATCTTTATTGCTCTCTTGAGACTAGTCGTACTTAAAAAGTCCACCGAAATCAATTTTGGACACCGAAATAACTTTCGGTTAGCGTAACTTTAAATCCACAAACCCAAATGACATTTGGTCTTCGCGATTATTAGTTTGTAATATTTAGGATTTTTAGAAAATTTTCTTACGAGACCGAAAATACTCCCAAAATTGCTAATTTAATAATATTAAAATATCCATCTAATTACTTCGAACAGTTCATTTATTCCAAACATCGAAACAACAAACGGATAATTTTGTAGTGTTTTCCTCGTCGAGCACTATGTCCTACAAAAATTTGGTAGTATTTGGAGAATGTTACACGAAACCAAAATTATTAAATTATTAAATGAATAAATAAATAAATTAATTAAAATAAATGATGCGGTGGAGACACCAGGTGAGGGGAGAGTTGATCTGTCAAAGGGAGAGGGTTTTAATTGTCAAGTGTCATAAGGATGTAGAGAAAAAAAATTATATATAAAAGAGAGAAGAAGAAAATTAAACTCACTCTCACCACACCCTCTCTCACTCACTTCTCCTTTCTTCTCCTTTCAGCCAAACTCAGCAGCAAAGAAAAAACAATAATAAAAAAAATAAAAGAGAAAGAAAAGGAAAAATCAAACCGAATCGAGAATTCAAACCGAATATTCGAGATCAAGCCGAGGCAAGTAACACTGCTATATTTTTCGTTTATTTTGTATTTAATTTATATTTGTATACGTGATTTTTTGTGAATTATTTTCAAAAATTCTTGATTCACATTTTAATCTATCGATTGATATTGAAGACTGAATCAGAATAGCGAGTCAAATTTGATTCATATAAATATTGTGATATATATTTAATTTTGAAAAATAAAAAAATAAAATTTTTTTGCATGCAAAGATAAATAAATAATTAAATAAATTTTCACCGTGCATAAATAATTTGCATGGCTTGTTGTATGGATTGGGCTGGGAGAAAAAGAGAGAAAGAGAGAGAATGGAGAGAAAGAAAAATGGAGAGGAGAGAGAGTTTGGTGGACAGGGCCGAGAGAAGAGAAAGAAAAAGAAAAAGAAAAAAAAGAGAAATGGAAAACTGGGTCGGCCCAGCCTAGAAAAAAAAAAGAAGAAGAAAAATAGAATAAAAGAGACTTGGCCGGCCAGCCCAGCCCAGTAAAAATTAAAAAAAAATAATAATAAAAGAAGTGGGCTGGATTGGACTTGGGAAAAAAAAAAAGAAGAAAAATAATAAATTTAAAAGTAGTGGGCTTGGGCCTGGACTGGACAGAAAAGAAAAGGAAAAACAAAATTAAAATAAAGATATGAATAAAGTAGGAATTTATTGGATTTGTACTGATGGATTAAATGATTGAGGGATTGGACTTGGGCTTAGTTTAGATTAATTGGGAATAATTAATATGTAGAAATACTACATTATTATTATATGATTCACTTGATTCCCAAATTGGGTTATTGATTGGTATTAAGAATTGAACCAAGTTATTGAAATAATTTTAATGATATGAATTGTGGTACAATTGTATACTAATATTTATCATGTTACATGTCATGTATTTTGATATTACAAGTCATGTGTTGTATATGTCACGTACTTTGATATTACAAGTCATGTATTGTACATGTCACGGACTTTGATATTACAAATCATGCGTTTTAATATTACAAGTCATGCGTTATGATACTACATGTCATGTACAGTCATAAAAATTCAAACATATTATCATGAATTGAAAAATATTTAAAGAAGGAAAATAAAAAGTAACAAATAAATGTAAAATAAATTTTTCATGTGCATAATTCATTATGAATACGGGGACGGGAGAAACTATATGATGGACAAGAGTCTTACCGTATAAGGATTGATTGTATTGTTAGGATCGGGATTCTTTTACTACAGCGGTCTGGTTGATTACTGGATTACCAATTGATATTTACCCAGAGTGGTATGTCCGTTACTCTAATACAGTACGGAAATTGGTTATAGTGCCTAGCGGCATGTCATGGTTCAGCGCCACGAATATTGTGGCCTGGTCCCGGATATGCACGGGCACTTATACGATAATGGAGAATAGCGCTATCTTATCCATTAATACAGTTTCTATAATTAAATTGGACGATGACTGATACCAATAGAATATATGATTAAATAGATGAGTAGTTATTGTCATGTTTATTTATTTATCATTTATTTATGCTTGCCTTCATGTTAATTTATATGTTGCTTTCATGTTAAATATGCTCATGCACACTGATATTCCTGTACTATGATAGTATACAATTTCTCCTTTTAAATGTGTTACTTGCTGGGTTTAATCCCCTGGATTTTGAACTCAGATTTGAAACGTGAAGAAGGGGATCCAGTCCCAGTTGAATACCCGTACTTCGTTGGACAGCTCGAGTGACAATAGGCAAGCGAAGTATCCCTGGAGAACTTTTGTATATTTTGTTTATATTTCTTTTTGTCTGGGCACTTCTTTTCTTTTTGACTCTTTTGTGTTCATATTTAAAGCAGTGTGCCATTTTATGTAATGAACTCTTTGTATAAATGAAATCATTTCAGTTTTAGACATATTATTTATTCATCTGATTGTGGCAGTAGTTACAGTTATTTCAAAATCCTGTGACTGTTAGGTTGTCTAGTGCAAGTAATAAGTAACGTTCTCTCTTTTGAAAAGCTGCTGAAAAACGCGAGCGTTACAGTAAGTAACACAATGAACAATAGAAGTTATACTATTACAGTACTCAAAATTTATGATTATGAACATATTATGTTAGGGTCGGTCATGATAGTATAAATTAAGAATAATATAAATAAATTTGAAATCACAACTAAATTAAATATTTAGGGATGTGCAGATTAATGATAGTTAATATATCTCATTCAATTATTATGTTAGATATTATAAACTAAATAGACTAATAATTAGTTAGATACTTGAAACTATTGATGGATAAGATGTCACTGTTACACATATCATATAAGTGCCCGTACATACCCGAAACTTGCCCCCAAAATCATAGTGTTGAACCATAACGCACCGTTAGGTGCTGCTAGACAGATTCTATACCATAAAACAATAATGGATATCCCCCTTATAAGACTCATGTATCAGATTGTAGTTCAGTACCTCACAGTGCTGCTACAGTATAAATCCTCAGTACCCAACTAGAAAATGACCAACTAGATTCTCATATGATATAGTTCTTATCTATTATGCAGTTTTTCTCAATTTCCATATCAATTATACACGATATACATAAACCCTAGAAACATCATGGCTTATTAATTCAAATTGTATACATGTCCTTCACTAGAAACTGAAATTCAAGAATCAATTTAATTAAGGATCATATATATAAACATCATGAGAATATTCTATTTTTATATAATCAGGATATATGAATCTTATCACCATGTTCCTATGAACGATCATACCATCGTATATCTGGTATGTCAATAATTCATTATTGGATCATGTATGTACAATATTATTATATTCGGTTCCCTTGTCATGTCACTATGCTCACTAACATATCCATCATGTATTATTCGTGATAGTACAATTTATCATATCACAAACAAGTATCGCATGCCATCTTACATGATCAAAATTAAATAAAATGATTCAGGTCGTTGACCTTACAAATTCATATTCAATTCGAAATAAAGATAGCTCACAATAAAAAGTTAATGGTAAAAACATATTAAAATAAATTTCCATATTTTCCACTTTCTTCACTGCAATATATTTAAATATAGTGTCATATTTCACATATTTGCACTTAAATATATCTCACATATTTGCTATTTACAATATGTTTATTAATTAATATAAACATAATAGAAGTATACAATGCAAAAAAGGTGAGATATGTCTACACTACTGCTACTGTTATGTTTATGCTGCTGTTATATTTTGAGTTTATTTAACTTAAATATATTTTAATGAATTTTTTTACGTTGTATTTAAGTATAAACATAATAATAGAATGTGTATTATGTTTATGTTTATATTGACACAAAATTTGTAATAAAATTCGTATACAAAATACTATAATATTTTTTATATGTTGAAATTGACCTATTACGAATTTTGTTAGACATGTTTAAAGTTCGGTTATCAATTTACCCAGTAATTTGATTATCAATATTAATTAATAGTCCAAAATATAAGCTGAACATATTCACAAAATAATAGTCCAAAATATGAGTCGAGAATATTCATAAAATAAAATAAATTACGTACATAAAGAATAAATGAAATAAAATTTTTAAGAAAATAACAAAGAATAGCAGTGTTACTTACTTGTCCACTTGATTTCTTGATTTTTTTTTTTTTACTTTTTTTCCTCAGCAGTTGCTCTTGAGTTTCCCGTGAGAATTGTGAGGTGAGAGAAACTAATTTTGTAGAGAGAAAAATAAATTGTAAAGGAATTAAGGAGTGGTTAGAGTGGGATGACATTCATGTAATTATACAAAACTTATTCCTTAAGTTTTCGCCCAATGAAGTTATGTACCTTTCCATGCCACCATAATTTGTGGAGTAACATCTTGCACCATCATGCATGGGGAGTGCCGTTAGAAATTAAGTTTAGTCTTGAGATGTGTAGTAAGAAATTTTAATTTATTTAATATTTTATTATTTACGGCTCTGGTAAATATTTTCAAATATTACCAAATTAATATAGAATGTAGTGTTTAATGAGAGAAACACTACAAAATTGTCCGTTTGTCATTTTGATGTCCGAAATTAAGGAAATAAAATTTTAAAATAATTAGAAAATTAATTTAATATTTTAAAATTAGCAAAATTTAGGAATGTTCTTTGGGCTTTCATAAATTGTTGTAAGAGTCATAAGAAAACTAATAATCGCGAAGGTCAAATATTATTTGGAGTTGCGAATTTAAAGTTACACTTACTGAAACTTATTTTAGTATCCAAATTAGCCCGCAATAGCTTAATTTGGCATATTCGGATTTAAAAGAAGAATACAAGTAGCACAAATTTTGGGATATTACATTTTGTCCACCAAATAAAAAAATTTCGTCCTCAAATTTTTAAATTCAGGGACATGGTATTATATACGGGTATGTATGGATAGGAGATAAACGAAGTTAGTATACCTGGAATGAGAAAAGATATGAATAGTTTAACCTGATATTATTCTCAAGCTCTCAAATAAGCTCTCCTAGTGATTGTGTATCCCACGAAACAAAAACCAATAGTATTGCTTGCTTTTTCAAGACTTTCTTGTCGGCCAACGATCGCTATAGGTTTCTTCTCATAATGTTAGATTCGATTTAAATCCACCTCTAATAGGTCTATTATATAGTTACTTTAGTATTTCCTCAAGTATGATACATAAAACACATCATGAATGATTCTCATCTAAAATGGTAATGACAATCTGTAGGCAGGATTTCCATTTCGTCCTTTACATTTTATTTGGGATGAAGGAATGTAAAAATAAGACAGAGTTTATTCAGGAATAACTGCTACTAATTTGGGGTGCTATGCCTTCCTGATGCAGTAATGGATTAGATACAAGTGATAAATATCTTTGTAGACTCCACTCTGAAAGTCCTATTATATAGTTGTAATAGAATTTAAAAGAGAAAATAAATCTCAACTATTACAATGCCAATATAACAAAACTGTGAATGGTAGTGATAAAAGATTAGAAATGAATTAATGACTAATTTTAAAAATTTGATCACACAAAATGATCTTAATGAGCGGCTGCAACTACTGGTGTCAGAGAAAAATCTCTACAATTGTCTCGCCGACTCAATAAAACTTGTAATATACAAAATATTCAAGACATTAATCATATTAAGATAGAGTTCAGATGGAAAATATGAAATACTAGATGGAAACGACCAATAAAAGTAATGAAGTAAGACAATCAACTAGAAAGATAAAATCAAAATTGAGAAATAAGATATAAATATCATGTTCTGACATGATAAAATTTATCTTCTCGTAATATAATTCATCATCAATTTCTTATCCCCTACTCTTCAACTTGCCTAATTATAAAAAAAATCAGCCTTCTAAAATCTCCTGATATCCTTTACATTCATTATTTTGCAGGTTGTTCATTATCTCCTAATCCATTTATTTAGTTAACCTCGCCAATAATGTTGACTCTACCAAGTCTATTGATATTGATTATTATAATTAATAAATATTTTTGTTTTAATCCTATTTTCCTTCAAAGTGTATACTCAAAGTCATATCTTTTATGCTTAGTCTCTCCAATCTTCTTTCAAAAAGTTCCAGGCATGGTATTTATCCTCTTTTTTTTTTTTTTCTAAAGGACTTAAGAACAATAGCTAAATTTAATTACTCTTCCATTCTGTGTCCACAAACATCACAATCTTTGACTTGAAACATCACTGTAAACTTTCATTCATTGGAAATTGTCTGGAATCACTAATATCGGTGTCATTTTCAATCTCTATTTTAATTCTTTAAATGCCTTAGTCACACTTCTCTATCAAACATATTCCACCACTTTCCTAATTAAGTTAGTCAGAGAGGATGTAATTTTTGCAAAATAGTGTACAAACCTTACGTACTAGAAAACTCCGAGTTTTTAACACAAATTCGGCAGACCAATCTATCATAACTTTTATTTCCCTAGGGTCAGTTAATACACTATCACCAGAAAATAGTTTGCCAAAGAAAGAACTACATTATTCAATCAAAATTAACATTTCTTCAATTTTCCATAAAATTTTTGTTCTCTGAGAGTTTGCAAAACTATCCTCAAATGCTCATTATGCTCTTTTCTGTTCTTGGAGTAGATCAAGGTATCGTCAATTAATACCAACACAAACATATCTAAATACTAAGAAAAAATATGATTAATCAAATTCATAAATACTACTGGTACATTATTCTCTCCAAACGACATCACCAAATATTCATAATAATTATGGCTGGTTCTAAATGTAGTTTTTCCTGTTCAGACCCCTTGATGGAATCAACGAAAATATATCATTGCGAATACCTTTGCTCCTCCTGGTTGATCAAATAGATTAGCTATTCTTGGTAATGGGTTCTTGTTCTTGACTGTTACTGCATTCAAATTCCTGTAAGCCATACATAATCTTTGACTTCCATTTTTTTCCTGTTAATAATACTAGAGCTCCTCAAGATGAAATACTAGATCGTACAAAATCCAACTTCAATTGCTCACCTACTTGTCTCTTAATTTCATCTAATTCTGCAATTTTCATTCGGTAATGTGGCTTACAAACTGGTTCAGTTTCAGGGATAATATCGATAATAATTTCTACTGCCCTTACTTGAAGTAGTCTAGGTATCTCTTCAGTAAATATATTAAATTTTGATGCTATTGGAATCATTCTTTCACCTACTTCTATTACTTTCAAAATTCCTTCTTTCAGAGATATCTTAAATTATACTAGTTCTAGTGATTTACTTACACCAACAAGCCAAACTCTAAATGACCAGAAATCTAAAATATTATTATGCTTTTTTATAATCTATCACCGTATGGAGCTATTCAACCAATTCATACCTATGACAATATCATATCCCTCTCCATTTATAACTAGTAAGTTGATAGAAAATTCTCTGCCATTAATTTTTAAGCGACTTACTGATAGAAGATTAGATTGATATCATTTTGCAATGGACCAGATAGAAATTAAGAATGCAATTCGGAAGATAGATATTTCAAACAAATATGATATGTTATGATAGGCACGAATCTAGTTCCGATAGATATTTAAAACAAAGAAGAATTATTGAGAATTAATATCAAATATGTTCTTATATGGCAGTAGTCATATAGTCTTCCACCTAAACCTAGGCTCTGATACGACCCTATAATACCCTTGTTTTTTAGCTGCTTTCCAAAATGGAGGACACTACTTAAAATAATATTAAACAACCCAACATTTATAGGATCTTAGAATATACTGCTACATTCTGATGATTATTAACATGTCAGAAATAAATTTTTTTTTATTTATACAAAGAGTTGATTATATAAAATGGTGCACTGCTCTATTTATGAATACAAAAGAATCTAAAGGAGAAAACTGTGTTCAGACAAAAGAAAATATAAATATATATATAAGGAATCTTTAGAAAGTACTTCAACTTTCACTACTTCTCAGTCTGTTCAAAAAAGTGTGGGTCGTCAATTATGGCTAACTCTCTTTTTTGCCTTCCAAATCTGAGTTCAGAATTCAGATGATTAAACCCAACAAGTAACACAAAGAATAATAGAAGTTGTACTATCACAATACTCAGAATTTGAGATTGTAAACATATTATGTTGGTGTTGGTCTTAATAGTATAAATCAAGAATAATATAAATAAATTTGAAATTACAACTAAATCAAATATATAGTAATGTTCAGATTAATGACAGTCAATATATCTCATTTGGGTATAATGTTAGATATCAGAAACTAAACAAATTAATAATTAGTAAGGTATTTAAAGTATTACTGATAGATAAGAGAAATACTATTACCTACATCGTATAAGTGCCATAACATATCCAGGACCCAACCCAAACACATGGCATTGAACAATGACGCACCGCTAGGTGCTGCTAGACAGATTTCGTATTGTGAAACAGTGGGACTCATGTATCAGACTATTGCTCAATATCATATGGTGCTTCTTTAGTATAAATTCTCAGCATCTAAGTGGAACATAGCCAAGTAGATTCTTATACGATACAGTTCTTATCCATTGCATAGTTTTTCCTAATCCATATATCAATGATACACAATATACATAAATCCATTTAAACATCATGCCTTGTCAATTTAGATTGCATAAATGTCCTTTACTAGAAACTGGAATTTAAGAATCAATTTAATTTATGATCATATACACACATATCAAGAAAATACTCTATTTCCATGTAATCAAAATATATGAATCTTGTCTTCATATTTCTATGAACAATCATACTATCATATATCTAGTACGTCAATAATTCATTATTGGGTCATGTATACGCAATATTATTATATTCTATTCCCATGTCACGTTACTATACTCACTATCATATCCATCACTTATTATTTGTGTGACTACAATATGTCATTTCATAAATAAGTATCACATTCCATGCTTCATGATCAGGATCTAAAGAAATGATTTAGGGACCTTACAAATTCTTATTCAATTCAAAATAAATATAGCTCACAATAAAGAGTTAATGGTAAGAACATATTTAAATAAATTCTTATATCTTCCACTTTCTTTTCTGCACTATATTTAAGTACAGTTTCACATCTCACCTAATTGCACTTCAACATATCTTACCTATTTGCACTTAAACATTTCTCACTTATTTGCCTATTTACAATATGTTTATGAATTAATACAGCATAAACATAATAGCATTATACTATGCAAATAGGTGAGATATGCCCATACTGCTGCTGCTGTTATGTTTATGCTACTGTTATCTTTTGAGTTTATTTAACTTAAATATATGTTTATAAATTTTGTTACGTTTTATTTTAGCATAAACATAATAGCAATATACGAATTATATTTATATTTATGTTTGACACAAAATCTGTAACAAAATTCATATATAAAATACTACAATATTGGTATATGTCGAAATTGACCCAATACAAATTTCGTTGGCATGTTTAAAGTTTGACTATCAATTTATCCAACAATTCGGTTTAATTCTCAATATCAATTAATAGTTCAAAATGTGAGCTGAGATATTAATAAAATAATAGTCTAAAATATGTACCGAGAATATTCATAAAATAAAATTAATTACATACACAAAATATAAATTAAATAAATTTTCCAAGAAAGTAACAAAGAATAGCATTATTACTTACTTGTCTACTCGATTACTTGATTTCTTGACTTTTCCTTTATTGTTTTTCCTCAGCTACTGCTCTTGAGTTTCCTATGAGAATTATGAGGTGAGAGAAACTAATTTTGAGAAGAGAAAAATAAATAGCAAAATAATCAAGAAGTATTTAGAGTGGGATGACATTCATGTAATTTTACAAACCTTACTCCCTAAACCTTTGCCAAATGAAGCCACATACCTTTTCCATACCACCGTAATTTGTGGAGTGACATTTCCACCACCATGCTTGGGGGTGTGCCCTTAGAATTAAGTTTAGTTTTGAGATGTGCAGAAATAAATTTAAATTTATTTAATATTTTATCATTTACTGCTCCAGTAAACGATTACCAAATACTACCAAGTAAATACAGAACATAGTGCTCAATGAGAGAAATACTATAAAATTATCCATTTGTAATTTTGATGACTAGAATAAAATAAATAAAGTTTCGATGTAAATAGAAGAATAATTTATTATTTTGAAATTAGCAAAATTCATGAATATTTTTCGGATTTCTAGGAAAAATTTCTAAAAATCATAAATATTAGAAAATAAATAACTGCGAAGACCAAATATCATTTGGAGTTGTGAATTTAAAGTTACGCTTACCGAAAATCATTTCAGTATCTAAATTGACCACCGGTAGGCTTAGTTTGGCATATTTGGATCCAAAAGAAGAGTACAAGTAGTATGAATTTTGGGATATTATATCGTACCCATCTAAAAAATAATTTCTTTTTTGAAGTTTTAAACTCAGGGACATGACATTATATACGGGTATATATGGATACGGAGATGAATATCATATCTGGTCGTGCGAAAAGGTATGGATATTTTATCCTAATATTATTCTTAAACTCTCAAATAGACTCTCTTGGTGATTGTGTATCATACGAAATAAAAACCAATGGTATTGCTTGGTTCTTCAAGACTTTCTTTGTCGGCCAATGATCGCTACAGGTTTTTTCATGTAATTTTAAATTCAATCTTAAATCCAACTCTAATAGGTTTGCTATATATTTTACCTAAACACTTTCTCAAGTATGATACATAAAACACATCATGAATGATTTCCATGTATAATGGTAATGACAATCCGTATGCAAGATTTTTAATTTATTCTTAAAATTTTATTTGGGGTGGAGAAATGTAAATATAAGACATAGTTTAATTAGAAATAGCTGCTACCAATTCGGAATGCCACACTATTCTAATTAAGCAATGAGTAAGATATAAATGATAAATATGTTTATATAGTCCACTTCCAAGGTCCTATTATATAGTTGTAAATGACTCTAGAAGAGAAAATAAATATCAGTTATTATAATACTAATGTAACATAACTGTGAATGATAGAGATACAAAATTAGAAATGAATTTATGACTAATTTTAAAAATTCGATAATATAAAATGAGCTTAATGAGCGGCTGCAATTGCTGTTACTAAAGAATAAATCTCTACAATTGCCTCGCCGACTTAATAAGACTTATGATATACAAAACATTCACAACATGAACTATATTTGTATAAAGTTCAGATAGAAAATACGAAATATTAGATGGGAATGACCAATAAAAGTAATGAGAAAGACAATCAACTAGAAAGATAATGCCAAACTTAAGAAATAAGATATAAATATCATATTCTGATTTGATAAAATTTATCTTCTTCTACTTAATTCATCATCAATTTCTTGTCCCTGACTTTCCAACTTGGCTAATTATAAAAAATTTTCAGCCTTCTAAGATCTCTTGATATCCTTTACATTCACTTTTCTGCAAGTTGTTTCTTATTTTCTGATCCATTTGTTTAGTCAATCTCGTCAATTATGCTCAGTCTGTCAAGTTTATCAATATTGATTATTATAATTCATCAATATTTTTGTCTTAATTCTTCTTTTTCCTTCAAAAGTATATACTCAAAGTCATATCTCATATACTTAGTCTCCTCAATCTTCTTTCAAAAGTTCTAGGCATGGCATTCATCCCCTTTTTTTTTAAACTTAAAGACAAGATCTAAATTTAATTGCTCTTCCATTCTGTGTCAACAAACATCCCAATCCCTGACTTGAAGTATCACTATAAACTTTCATTTCTCGAAAATTGTCTGGAATCACTAATATCAGTGTCGTTGTCAATCTCTATTTTAATTCTTTAAATGCCTTAGTCACACTTCTTCGTCAGACATATTCCACCACTTTTCTAGTTGAGTTAGTAAAAGAGAATATAAATTTTGAAAAATATTGTACAAACCTTATGTACTAGAAAACTCTGAGTTTTTGACACAGATTTGATACAAGCCAATCTATCACAACTTTTATTTTCTTAGAGTTGGCTGATACATTATCACCAGAAAATAGTTGGCCCAAGAAAGAACCTTATCCAATCAAAATTCACATTTCCTCAATTTTCTATAAAAAAAAATTTCTCTCAGAGTCCGCAAAACTATCCTCAAATACTCATTATGCTCTTTCCCGTTCTTGAAATAGATCAAGATATCGTCAATTAGTACCACTGCAAACTTATTTAGATACTAAACAAAAACATGCTTCATCAAATTCATAAATACTGCTGGTATATTAATTACTCCAAATGGCATCACTAAATATTCATAATAATTATGTCTAATCCTAAATACAGTTTTTAGAATGTCTTCTATTTAGCCCCTTACTTGATGGAATTCCGAACAAAAATATAGCATCGAGAATATCTTTACTCCTCCTAGTTGATCAAACATATCAGCTATTCTTGGTAATGTATATTTGTTCTTAACTGTTACTGCATTCAAACTTCTATAGTCTATTCATAATCTTTGACTCCCATTCTTGTTTCCTATTAATAATACTGGAGTTCTCCAAAATAAAATACTAGATAGTACAAAACCCAACTTCAATTGCTCACCTACTTGTCTCTTGACTTCATCTAATTATGTAATTCTCATTTAGTAACATGGTTTACAAACCGGTTCAGTTTCATAGATAATATCAATAATAAATTTTAATGCCCTTACTAGTGGTAGTCTAGGTATCTCTTCAAAAAATATTTTTAAATTATGATTCTATTGGAACCATTCTTTCTCCTACTTCTATTGCATCCAAAATTCCTTCATTAAGAGACACCTTAAATTCTACTAGTTTTAATGATTAACTTACACCAATAAGCTCAACTCTAAATGACTATGAATCTGAAATATTATTATTCTTCTTTCACAATCTGTCATCATATAGAAGGTATTCAACCAATCTATACCTAGGATAATATCATATTCTTCTCCATTTATAACTAGTAAGTTGACATAAATTTTCTATCATTAATTTCTAAGAGAAAATATTGATAGAAAATTGGATCGATATCGCTCTGCAATGGACCATATTGAAATCAAGAATGGAATTCCGAAGATAGATATTTCAAATAAATATGATACGTTACGATAGGCATGATACTAGATCCTATAGATATTTAAAAACAATGAATAATTATTGAGAATAAGGAACATATATGTTCTTATGGGATTATAGTCATATGGTTTTTCAGCTAAACCTAAGCTCTGTTACTACCATGTAACACCCCCGTTTTTTAGTTGCTTCCCAAAACGGAGGGTGCTACTTAAAATAATTGTAAACAACCCAACAGTTAAATGATTTTAGAATAACCGTAACTATTACAACATTCAGATGATTATTAACATGTTTGAACTGAAATTTTTTTATTTTTATAAAGAGTTGATCACATAAAATGGTATACTGTTCCGAATATGAACACAAAAGAATCTAAAGGAGAAAAACAACGTCCAGGCAAAAGAAAATATAAATAAATATACAAGAGACTCTAGAAAGTACTCCACCTTTCACATCCTCTCGGTCTATTCAATAAAGTATGAGTTATCGGTTGGGGCTAGCTCTCTTTTTACACCTTCCAAATTTGGATTCAGAACTTAGGGGATTAAATCCAGTAAGTAATATAAAGAAGAATTGAAATTGTACTATCACAGTACTTGGAATTTATGATTGTGAACATATTATGTTAGTGTCGGTCATGATAGCATAAATAAAAAATAATATAAATAAATTTAAAATCACAACTAAATTAAATATTTAGGAATCTGCAGATTAATGACAGTTTATATATCTCATTCAGATAATATATTAGATATCAGAAACTAAATAGACTAATAATTAGTCAGATAACTGTTACCTGTATCGTATAAGTGTCCATACATACCCGGAACCTGGCCCAAATCCATGGCATTAAACCATGATGCACTATCAGATGCTACTAGATAGATTTTGTACCGTGAAACAGTAACGGACATCATCCTTATGGAAACTCATATATCAGACTGTGGCCCAATATCACACGGTGTTGTTACAGTATAAATTCTCAGTACCTAAGTAGAAAATGACCAAATAGATCCTCATATAATATAGTTCTTATGCATCATATAGTTTCCTCCAATTTCTATATCATTAATATACGATATACATAAATTCTAGAAACATCATGGCTTATCAATTCTAATTGTATATATATCCTTTACTAAAATTGGAATTCAACAATCAATTTAATTAAGTATTATGTACACGTGTATCACGAGCATACTCTATTTCTATGTAATCAAGTTTTATGAATCTTGTCATCATGTTCCCATGAACGATCATGCCATCATATACCTGGTATGTCAATAATTTATTATTGGATCATGTATATGTAATATTATTATATTATGTTCCCTTGTTATGTCACTATGCTCACTAACACATCCATCACGTATTATTCGTGTTAGTACAATATGTCATATCACAAACAAGTCGCATGCTATACTACAGGATAAAAATTAAATGAAATTATTTAAGCATCGACCTTACAAATTCTTATTAAATTCGAATTAAAGAGAGCTTATAATAAAGAGTTAATGGTAAGAACATGTTAAAATAAATTCCTATATCTCTTACTTTCTTTATTGCACTATATTTAAATATAGTGTCACATCTCACCTATTTGCACTTAAACATATCTCACCTATATGCACTTAAATATATCTCACCTATTTGTCTATTTACAATATGTTTATGAATTAAAAAAGCATAAACATAATAATAGTATACTACACAAATTAGTGAGATATGTCGCTGCTATTGCTGTTATGTTTATGCTGCTGTTATCTTGAGTTTATTTAACTTAAATATATGTTTATGAATTTTGTTACATTGTATTTAAGTATAAACATAATAGCAGTATACAAATTATGTTTATGTTTGATACAAAATTTGTAACAAAATTCATATACAAAATACTACAAAATTTGTATATATATCAAAATTGACCCCATATAAATTTTATTAGGCATGTTTAAAGTTCACTATCAATTTACCAAGTAATTCGGTTCAATTCTGATTATTAAGTAATAGTTCAAAATATGGCTGAGTATATTCACAAATAATAGTCCAAAATATGAGCTGAAAATATTCATAAAATAAAATAAATTATGTACATAAAGTATAAATAAAATAAATTTTCTAAAAAAATAACAAAGAATAGCAGTATTACTTATTTGTCCACTTGATTACTTTATTTCTTGACTTTTCTTTTCTTTTCTTTTTCTTTCTTTTCTTTCTTTTTTTTCCCTCAATTGCTGCTCTTGAGTTTTCCGTGAGAATTGTGAGGTGAGAGGAACTAATTTTGTGGAGAGAAAAATAAATAACAAAGAAATTAAATAGTGTTTATACTGGAATGATATTCATATAATTATACAAATATCTCCCTAATCTTTTGCCAAATGAAACCACGTACTTTTTCTATGCCGCCACAATTTGTTGGGTGACATCTTGCACCTCCATGCATGAGCTGTGCTCTTAAAAATTAAGTTAGTTTTTAGTTGTGTAGAAAGAAATTTCAATTTATTTAACATTTTATTATTTATGACTTCGGTAAATATTTTTTAAATACTACCAAATTAATATAAAACATATTGCTCAACGAGAAAAACACTATAAAATTGTTCGTTTGTAATTTCGATGTGCAGAATAAATATATAAAATTATGAAGTAATTAGACGGATAATTTAATATTTTAAAATTAGCAAAATTCAGGAATAATTTTTATGCTTCCAGAAAAATTTCTAAAATCATAAATATTTGAAAACTAATAACTATAAAGACCAAATATCATTTGGAGTTACAGATTTAAAGTTACGCTTATTGAAAATTATTTCGGTGTCCAAATTATCCCACGGTAGCCTTAATTTGGCATATTCTGATAAAAAAGAATGTAAATAGCACACTTTTGGGATATTACAAAAGCCATGATAGTTCTAGTGACTTGCCATCACTAGAAAGGACTATACTATGACATGATAAGCAAAATAACAGAGAGAATATAGATAAATATTGACCTTACTCTATTGAAGGATAGTTTGTAAGGATTCAGACTTTGAGTTCAAAGACCATGATCCATTCACAAGAACCATACTATATAAGGAGCTCAAATTTAAACTCCTAAATTTGGGCAAAAGTTATGATGAAGTGTCAAATCTGTTCGACTATATTGTCAATTATCAAACTGGAATGTTTCTCTAAAAGACAAATGATGACAGCTTGTGTAGAGATTTCTCTATGGAATGAGCAAAAGAGGTGGGAAGCAGGTACCATGGACTCCATTTTGGATCTATCCACTCTTTTCACCAGTTGCATTGTGAATTTACTTAGCCATTCACTGCAAGTAAGAACATAAAGAAAAAACTCGCTTCCCTCCTTGAAGTGGAACAAATGCATGGCAAATTGCTTTGTAATTTCTGAAAGTGACTCAACTAAGCAAAACTCTAAATGGAGGAATGCTCTTCTGATATAGAGCTCACCACGCTCATCAATTGGGTGAGATATACCAGGCTCAGACACTCCAATGGAAAACTAAAGCCTAAACTATTGATTGAGCTTCATGAACGATTGGATGGGTATATTGGGCAAGAGAACTCCGAAAATGGTCTTTAAAGACCGAGAATATTGGAAGGAAAGAGAGCTAACTAATAAAAAGTCCAATGAGCGCAAAAGAAAATGTAGTCCTCCAAAGTATTGTGATGATTCTCGCTAATAAATTGTCCACAAAAATGAATATATACCCACTGAACACTGAAGGTCAAAATTTGAACCAGGTTCAGAAGGAGGGACTTCTCCACCACTCCAAACTCCACCGAGAAAAGGAGCTCCTGACAATTTTGTGAGCATCTTTGAGATGTTAGACATAGTACCAAACATTGTTATCAATTAAAGAAGGACATTTAAAATCTCATCCAATGAGGTCAACTTAAGAACTTTGTCAATATTTAAAGAAAAAGCATAAAAACAGTTGGCCAGTCCTCCCTTGGCCTCGAAATGGCAAAAAGTCTCAAGAAGTTAAAGCAATTATACTAACTATAATGGCCCTAGACATGTGGGAGTAGCAGCTCCGCACGAAAATGCTGGTGTAGACCTTAAATGCTACCAAACATATACCAAGATGCTTCATGGAGCAAATCATCTTTATTGACGAAGATCTGTTAGGCTGTGTTTGGATTGAGGGAAAATGAAGGAAAAGAAAAGAAAAGGAAAGTGAAAGTTGCTTTCTACTGTTTGGTTAGAGGAAAAATTAGAGAGAAAATAAAAGGGAAAAAAAATGAGAGAAAATGTATTAGGTTTTTTTTCTTTTTCCTTTTCTTCCTTAAACCCAGGAGAAAATGAAAGAAAAGAAAAGTTGAGAGAAAAAGGAAGAGAAATTTTTGCAGAAATTTTCTTGTAATTTTAGTCCGAAAATATTTTTAACTTTTTGTGAAGTTTGGACAATTTGGTTATTATATACTTAATTATTTAAAAATTAAAAATTATATCAATAATATGTAAATTAATATTAAAATTTTCTATAGTTTAATTAGAATTATATTTTCCTTTTAATTTTCTATTGAACAACCAAACATAAGAAACTGTTTTCTTCTAAAATTTCCTTGAGATTTTCTTTTTCATTTTCTTTCTAACCAAACATGAAAAAAAAAAAAACCAATTTCTATTTTTTTTTTTTTCCTTTTCCCTTTCTCTTTCCTTTTCTTTTCTTTTCTTTTCCTTCATTTACCCTCAATCCAAACACAGCCTTAGTGATTTAACGTTCCCACAGCGATGTTGTGGTTGTAACCTTGAATATTGTAAGTGTCAAAGTCAGGAGTTGATAGAGGAAGTTCATGCAGCATTATTTCCTCAGCACATTTAAGCAAATGGGGATCAAGCGGAAAGATCTTGTTGCCTCAGCTGGCCCGATCAAGGGTTCAATAGCGTCGAGATCCATACGGTAGGCTCCATCAGTCTCTAATGCCTCGTATAGTGAGGTCCCAAGGAGAGTGGTTCTTAAAGTCGATTACACCATTATGAATGTGCCTTTCCCTTATAATATGATTTGAGGACAAATTTCTTTAAACACCCTCAGGACTATTGTATCCACTCTTCATCGGGTCATAAAATTTTCTATGAAAATAGAGTAGCCAAATTGCTGGCAACTAAAGAATCTCTAGAAGTTGTTATCTCATTGCTATAAAAGGAAAAGGAAAGGCCATCGAGGTTCTACACTTAGAATGCTGAACATTTGAACAAATTCTATCAATAAACATCATATAGGAGATGAAGAAAGCCTTGGTCCCATTTTCTAAATAAAGCTTTCTCTATTTCTCTGTTTGATATTTATTCTAAATAAAAGATGCTTTGAGTTAATATTATATTATTTTAGTGCAATGATTATACCTAGCAAATGTCCCCCTTAATTTGGCAAATGCCTATTTATTCGATGATATGCCCACAGACTTCCCTGTTAATCGATGCAGTTCTAACAAATTTGCTTCATAAGTTGTCATGATTGCCCAAGCAATAATGAGCAAATCCTCCTTTCAAGAACAATATAGGATATAAGCAGAGAGACTAGTAAGAAATACTTCAACGAAGGAGTATTTGCAAAACTTCGGCATGACAACTCTCTTAGGTAGCATCAGATATATCAACCTAAAGAAGCTAACCCTACTTGTCTAATCAGATAATTATCTGACTTCAAATAATTTTTTTTCTTTGTGAATAACAAAATATAGCCTTTTGATAAGACTTTTTTTATCATATGCTTAGTAATTTTAAACTGAATCCTTACATTTTTTGAGTAAAAATGGCGGATAGAAGTCCTCCGTATTCTATTAGCAAATAGATAATAGAACTATAGAAATAGAGAGTTTAATCACTCATATGAGTGATCCTCATAGTATATTAGATCTGACTGAATCCTTACATTGTATATTTAAAATTGGCAAGATTCGTAAAGTCGACATGACAAAGAAAATGAAGCTAATACAACTAGTGAAAAACAGTGCTTAGAGAGATACCTACAAGAGCTCCTGGCCAAATGACTGCTAGAACACGCTCACTGGTATATCCATAATATTTTTTACAAGTACAATCTCAAGAACTCGCTGGACAAGTTGTCAAGATAAATAATGAGCAATCCTATGTCAAATAAAGCTACATCACATGAGTATTGTTTACAAGAAAAATTGTAGTAATCACCATTTCAAGCTAAACAAAATCTAGTTTGGAGAATTTCTACAATATAACCAAAATTGAAGCCTTACTTGGTCGTTTCAATTCTACATCATTAAGAAAGATTGGATATCTTTAAAGATAACCAAACGTGGGTCAATAAAAAGCTTTGAAGCTAAATACGTGTCATCCGCTAAAGAGGAGAGAACCGCAATTTAAGACAAACAATAGCTAAAACATAATCTCCATTGGGTCGCGTTTCAACTCTAAAATATTGAAGAAACTGTCCCTATTTTGACCAAAAACAGGTCTTAACAAGTAAGATAAGTTGTTAAGAACTAAAAAGTGGATCATCAATTGAGGAAAGTTCTGCATTTTTAAGCCAAAAATGGCTAGAACGTAGATCATCGATCAGAGATATGACCGTGTTTCAAGCAAAATAATAGCTAAAATGCGACCCTCATTGGGTTACATTTCAACTTTAATACCTTAAAGGATAGAAAATATCCTTATTTCTATCCAAATGTGGATCTGATCATGCTATATAGGCAGCTAAGTACGAAAATGAAGATCAAGGTTAGAATTCGCATTTCATTGCAAATCCAAAGGATTTAATATAACAGATAAAATCAATGGATCTAAAAAATGGAAATTAATTTTTTAAGAGGCTTTTAATTGGTCTGTTACACTAAATCAAAAACCTCAAAATCTCTATAAATAGCCAAGATTTAGGTTAAAAAGGGGTGAGATTATCTTCATTTGAGTATTTGTGCTAAATGAGTTCTTCATGTTCATACTAGAATCAAGCTGTTAATCTGAAACTCTTGCTCAGATCGTCAATAGAGAACAAGATCAGCCTCCATAACCAAAAGGAACCCCAGATAAAAGAAAAAAGAAATTGTTATTTCTCATTATAAAATCTTTTATAAATGGACAACCATTCTCATTGTAATCTTTTTTATTGAATTTCAATAAAAAAAAAAATTAATTTCATGACCCACAGGTACCTGTATTAAGAACTTTGAGTCCTCTCCCATCTTGATAAGTTGCAATTCCAAGTTGCATCACATAGGTGTTCGCATGAAAGCCTCCTAGTTCTCTCTCATCTTGATAACTAGAAACTTTGAGTTGTGTCACATAGGTATACTTGAAGAAGTCCGAGTTCTCTTATTTAGATCTTAAGTTAATAGTGTTAACTTGCTAGACTCTGGGTTGATCCCATGGCACAAACTCAACTCCTCTTTATAATTTATGCGAATTATTTTTCAAGGACGAAGAAATTTATTTTTGACATGGAAATAAGGGATCCAAAGCCCAACTAATGTACATGGAAGGCCATATACTTGCAGCTCAGTAAAGATCTGAAACACTACTCAGTTAATCAGAAAGCTGACTTAACTCTTGTAATACTCCGAGATAAACAACTTGACTATATACTACTTTGGTTTTATATCCAATAAGTACTCGGCTCCAAGACTATATACTTCTTTGGCTTTGTACCTAATAAGGACTCAGCTCCATACCCTTATAGTACTTTGGTTACGTGTCCAATAAGTATTCTGCTTTGTGCCCTTATAGTTCTTTGGCTTTTCACCTAATAAGTAATCGACTAGATGCCCTTACAGTAATTTGGCTTTGCACCTAATAAGTATCCGGTGTTGTTCCCTTATAGTACTCGGCGATATGTCCAATCAATATTCATCTTTGTGGAAGATAAGTACTTGGTTTCGTGCCCATGTAATACTCGACGATTCCTGAAATCTACAAGTTTTCAAGGTGAATTGATCACTTATAAAGCAATTTTGGACTGTTTAACGTCCACAAATAGTTCTATAATGAATAGAAGCAAACTATTCACTCAATTGAAAATGATTACAAGATACTTTTTTATTACAGTTCATAAACGAAATATGATTGCTCCAACTTGAAATGGAAAGAAAAGATCATGGCTATACTATTAGATGAAAGCCATTGTTGAAATTTGAGAAGATAATAACAACATAGATCCAAAGTCTTTTATCTCATATACCCACTGCTCAGGTAAAGGACTTGAAATTTTTTGGGACCTCGAAGAATTGGGAATAGTTGAGTATTAGGATAATAGCTGATATTCATCAAACGCTTCATGCCAAGGAAAAAATTGATATATATTCAACAGTGATGGCAGCATTGTCGTCTCTAGAGGTGGACGATGAGGCTAACTTTGGCCTTTTGAACACCCAGCTCAGATCCAACCTCTTAGCGTATGGCGTATTGTATATAAACTCCAACATAAACATGTAGGTTTTTACCGGAGGCTTAGGCTCTAGAGAATGGAATATTAGAACATGAATGTTTGAGATGGTTTATCTCTTCAAGATCATCTCAACCGTATAAATTCAAATCGATAGTGAATCTCAGCTACATGATCATACACGAGAAGGGCTCGAGAAAATCTTCATGCACCCATTATAATATCCTCCACAGCTAATGATGACATACTTGTGTTCAATGAGGAGATAATTGAGGAGATAATTCAATGCTTAAATGCCAATGATCTTACCTATTTGAATAGCATGAACCCCAAGGGAACACCTCAGTCGTTAGAACAGAATGGGAGACCAAATGACTAAGGTATCTAGCGTAAATTTCCTTCAAGTGCGAGCCCTAACCTTTGGAACAAGTCACCCCAAGGCGACCAGATGAGCAGACCAAGTTAGAAGAACTGAAAAATATTACAAGAGTTTAGTTGAGTAAACCTAGTAGCTTCTCTTTTTAGGGAGATTTTACCTTACAACATAACTTACTCACCTTCTGGAACCAGTCTGATTGTCCCATGGACTAGATTTTTGGAGGGAGGGCTACCTAACTGTCTTAGATCTTGTACTCAGCATAGTTGATTGGAACTACTAAATCAATTTCCACAAATAACACTAGTTATTTGTTTTAAAACTCATCTCGCTAGATTGCTTGGATAGAGTTTAACAAAAATGATAGTATGTATAAGAAAATAAAGAGAAAGAGGCACTAAGTTTAATGAGGTTCATTCAAGAGTGAGATGTTCGACTACGACCTCGGGATGAATGGTTGCTCGGTGAATAGTTTATTGCTTGAGAAATAATTATAGTCATTCTTCATCTTACTTCTCTCTCTTTATGAGCAGGAATACTCTCAATGATAAGAGTATTCTCCTTTTCTTATGGAGGGTGAGAGGTATATATAAGAGTAGATTCCTGAAGAGATTTTTGGGTGATCCCAAAATCCTCCCTTTCCTTGTAGGTAGATAAGGGAAATCTCACTTTCCTTAATGAAGTAAATTTTGTAAGTGTTTGATACTATTCGGGATTTTGATACCTTGTGGATAGATTCTAGACCTAGTCCTTGGCTAACTTCATGAGCCTTGACTGGACTGGGCCAAATGATTACATGTCAACCAACCCCGATCCTTAATTCATGCATAAAAGTTTAGGACATATACCTAACTCATATTGAAAGGACTGAGAAAAGGTTTTTTTAAGGGTCGGAGTAGGCCCTATAATATCCTACAAAAAATTCAATGTCGGACATGAGATAAAATTTATTGTAGTTTATTATGATCCTTCATAAAGTAGTCGTGGTAGCCTTATTGATAGAGAAATTCATAGTTAATTATAAAAATTTTTAATTCTTGTGTAGAATTTATATAAGAATATGTCAGATTTTGGGCCATCTCTTGAATCTATGGAAGCCACATTAATAATTTATAGAGTCACTTCTAGAATTTTATATCACCTGATAAAGTGTTAGTATGTTTTTTTGTCCTTTAATGACGACGTCAGATCCATTAGGATTACCACTAGGATCCCATGTTATTTAGTGAAGTGTTAATATATTACACCTTTTTAACGAGAAAGTCAAATTCTAAAGAGGGATGGGGAATGTGATTTCCCTAGTAATAGTCCTACAATTTAATGTTTAGCATAATCTGCCCCACATTCTTCTGGGAAATTCTAAAAGCATACTCCAAATGACTAAGGAAACTTATAAGTGCTACATATTGCATATTTATAGCCTCCATATTATCTATTTTTGTATTTAAATAATTCTACTTGGGTATTTTTAGTGTGCTTTTCAGGTAAACCAATTCCTACAAGGAGATGGTATAAACTCAGAGCCGAATTAGGAAATGAAGTCTAGAAAAGAGTAAAAAATGAACAAAACTACAAGACTATGATGCTGTAGAGAGTCAAAGTTCAATATAGTCATCAAAATCAAAGGAAAAGAACAAGAGACTTATGAAGAAGAAAAATCAGATAAAAAATCCAAGATTTTGCCGCTATTTGGCTGCATTAGCCGCCAATTGGCGGCTCCCCAAGGCCCACACTGGGTGATTTTTCAATAGGGTTTCAATATAATTTTATAGTTTCTCATTTGTACACAAATTAAGGTTTGATTCTCCGAAACTTATATATTGGTCGTATCATTGTAATCTAGGGTTTTATTATGATGTAATTTTGTACTCATAATTATAAATAAAATTACAATTTTTTCGAAGGGATGACAGCCGCTATACCAAACTCAAGAGATATCCTTTGTTGTTCATCAATTTTTTTTTAGGTAATTTTCTTCTAAATGCTTTCTAGATTAAATTAATCTTGCTTTCTAGATTAGATTTTCTTGCTTTCATGAATAAAAATATGATCTTGCTAATTAGAACTATGAGTAGCTAATTTAGTCTAGCTTTAGGATATAGATGAAATTAGAAATCCAGCATGTAGTTACTCTCTAGTATTTTCTTCCCAAATAAAATAATAAACATAAGATTTTTCAATAAAAAGATTAAAATATAACAACTCATAGATTAATACTTTGATAGGTTATACTTGAATTAGGTTTCTTGATAACCTATACTTAATCAGGGTTTGGGATTGTTACTTTTTATTTTTGTCATAGAGTTATCTAATGATTTAATTTATTTTTATGAAAAGTTATATCTTTGATGCATTATACTTGTACACCACTTGATAACACATACTTAGAACACTTTAAATAAAGATTAAAACTAAAAAATCAAATTATAATATGAAGAAGATAATAGAAGTAATTCATTGTTGGAAACTAGTGGATTCTCTATCTTAGGCTAATTAGAACAATTCAAATTCAAATTTGAATCCTCTGTTAGTTCGTTAGAATAATAGGATTAGCGAGAATGCAAAAATACCTTAGATCCTTGTGAGAACGACATGTACAGTACTACAACCGACATTGTGCTCATACAGTAGATTTATACAGTAGATTTATCACATCAAGTTTTTGGCGCCGTTACCGACGATCGACGGTGTTTTCTTACTTTTTCTAATGTTTTATGGGTTAACAGTGTGTGTTGAATGCAAAGAACCAGAAAATGCAGATACAGGAAGACAAAAGGAATCAAAGGAGCTTCAGAGTTGCGTAGCAGAAACTGAAGAGACAATCTCTCTGGTTCCGCTAATTGGAGGCAAGAACTGCCAAATAGAGGCAGCTCAGGTGATTCCTAATCCCTTTTTTTCTCCAGTTCTGTATTTTGATTCTTTGATTTTGTAAACAAAAATTAAAAAAATAGAAACAGTAGGAATCACATCTTTTCTTTAATCATATCTCCTCCACCGTTTTATCTTCACCACACCCCACTTCTTGCATTAGATTAGGAAATCCATGCATCCACTCACGGTCGCTGGTTCATGCCATATTGGACCTATGATCAATTTGGTCGACTAGTGAGAACAGATTTGTTCATGGGAGAGAAGATGGACCAACCGATCATAATCTTTCAGGATCGATGTTACCCATTAAACACATCACTACTATCATGCATAAAAGTTCTACACATAGTGGGTAATCACTATGAATTGAGTCACAGTATATTATCATGCTTCCTAAATTCACTGATTTTTATTCTGAGGATGCATATCTCTTTATCAATGAATTTCAGAAAGTGTGCATGATGATTAAACTGCAGCACTTATTGAAATACGCAATTAAACTCGGCTTCATCCTATTTGCTCTCAAAGATAATGGCAAAAAGTGGTTGTATAGTATGCCTACTAATTCAATCACTACATGGGATGAATTCGTCTCGGTGTTTCTTAAAAAGTATTATCCCACATACAAGACAACAAAAATTCGGAATCAAATTAATCAATTCCATCAAGTACTGGGAGAACCCTTCTGAAAATACTTAGAACGGTTCAAAAATCTATTAGCTCAGTGCTCCCACCATGCGATAGAAAAGTGGTGACTGTATCAAATCGTGTACGAAGGACTCGATTACACATCCAAAACTCTTCTTGAGTCCATGTGTTAAGAGGAGTTCATGAGGAAGAATAAGGATGAAGCATGGGACTTCCTTGAGGACCTATCATGGAAAATCATACAGTGGGAGAGTCCCGCTGAGTAATCAAATGCATCAAATTCTGCACATAAGGGTGGGATCCATTGCGTCGACAGCTCTATAGCTGTCGAAACTAAGGTTGCAGCCCTTATGCGGAGAATTGAGGCATTAGAGACTCCTAGTGCTCTACCAGCGGGTCAAGTAAATCAAATACATTGTCCCACATATTTTAATTGTGGAACTCCAAATCATGTTATGGAGGAGTGTCCATTGTTAGTGAATCTCATGGGTCCGATACTTGAACAGGCGAACGCCTTATATCTAAGACTCATGAACAATCCTTACGCTGCTACATACAATCCTGACTGGAGGAACCACCAAAATTTCTCATGGAATCAAGGGCAATATAAGGGAGCTCCTAACCCTGGATTGTAGCCTCCAGCCACTGGTCAGTTTCCAAGACCTAACGTAGGTGCATATCAACACCCGAATGCTATGAATAAAGGGAACAACTGGAATAGACCACCTGTATATAATCAATCATATTCACAATAGGGGTCTAACAATGATTATGATAGACAGCTAATAACACTTGAAAGGAATGTGAAGAACCTTTTCAAGACGACGTCCAATTTAGACACACAAATGCAAAATTTAATGAAACAGTCTACTAACTTTATACAATAGACCAACCAACAATTTCTTACAAGTTCTTAGTCGATCAAAAATATAGAGTAGCAGATTAGACAGTTAGTCACATAGCTGAGTGAGCGGAGGTTGAGTGCCTTTCTGAGTTAACCAATAATGAACCCAACTCTAACTCATCTCAGTCTGTTTTATCCCATATTCACCAATGCAATATTATTCACATACTCAAATCTGGCAAGCAAGTGGACAATAATGTAGTTATACCCCTAATCTCACTCCTACTATTCTGCAAACTACACCATCTTTTCCACCTCTTTCTCCATGTTCATCACCTCCATTACCATCACATGCCCCTTTGGAAGAACATGTTCCTAAACCAAAAGTACCATATCCCAATCGGCTTAGGAAGCCTTCACCGTAATAGAGAAGATTCTTAAAATATTTCAGTATGTGAAGGTTAATATTCCATTCCTTGATATTATACAATAGGTTCCTACTTATGCCAAGTTTCTCAAGGATTTGTATCTAAGAAATGAGTAAAAAAAAGTTTCTGAGAAAGTTTTTCTTACTGTAAATTATTGCATATCCCCTCTAACTCCTTACCTGTCAAATACAAAAATCCAGATTCTCCTACAATCTCATGCACCATTGGGAACACTACATTTGACAGAGCATTGCTTGATCTAGAGACAAGTATCAACTTAGATCCTTACACTATTTATCAGCAATTAGGGTTAGGAAAATTTTAACCTACCAAGGTCACATTACAGTTAGCTAATCGTTCAATCAAGAGACCACTTTGTATAGTTGAAGATGTGCTTATTAAGGTCGGCGAGTTCATCTTTTCTGTAAACTTCATTGTCTTAGAAAGTGAGCCAATTTTCAATCCACGGAATCAAATTCTCGTTATCTTGGGTAGACCATTGATTGCAATATCAAATGCATTAATTGATTGCAGGAGTGGCCTTATGAAGCTATCATTTGGGAATATGACCGTTGCATTGAACATATTCAATATGGATGAGTACACAATAAGCTCTCTTATTGAGGTAAATATGATTCACAGTTTGCATTCTCATTCTACCTCTTGCACTAGTGATGAATGCTCATTTGAGCAAATTTTCAAAAATGAGCTCATATTATTAGATGAATTGGCACATACCGATTCTATGTATGATGACACTTGCGCAAGTATGTCATTTATTTATGAGCAAACTTTGAGCATTTATTTGCAGAGGAGCTCACATTACTTTGTGAGTTAGAAGGGCCACCACCATATTCACTTGATCATATTGCACTCTTCTCACCTCATGATATTTCTACATGTGTGCTTGTTACTAACGATAATTGGCAGGTTTATAATAAGGAATTTTTTAACCCAATTATTATTACTTACATGTGGATAAAGAAAAAACAAGGGTGGCATAAGATACAGACATGTAATTTTGTAACTTGTAGGAGGATGATGAGATACAGTAATGCACCCACTTCACTTTTAAAATACACACATTATGAAAGTGGGAAGCAATTGAGAGGTCGTAAGCACTTTCCATGCATTAATAGGGTGACGATATTGAGATCGTAACATTTTACGACTCTCATTATTTAAATAGTAATTGTACAATAGTTTTCATATTTATTTTACCACCCTTGGTTCATGTGCGAGGGCATACACAAGTTTAGGTGTGGCCCGTGTGGGGGAGTGGGTTAGTAGATTTTCTTCATATTTTTCTAAAATTTTTAGTTTTTTTTTAGAAAGTTTATTTTATTTTTTAGATTTTTAGATTTTTTTTTTTTTACACTTTGGATAGTTTTTAGGGTAAGGGTAACTAACTGAACAAAAAAGTTTTTAGGATAACTAACTAACTAAAAAAATAAAAGTAAAAAAAAATTATTATATTTTTTCAATAATAGATCAACCTAATTACAAATAAAAGAATAAATTTAGATTTGAAATTTGATAGGAGAGTAGATTAGATGATACACTCAGAATTCTATGAAAAAGATTAAAATCTGAAAAATAAATACGTTAACAGTAATTTTGAGGTAAATATACATCTATTTTTTACTTCATAATAATTTATTAGGTTAAGAATAAAGATGATAACGATTGAGTAAGTTTTCTCTCTCTAAATAAGAAAAAAAGAAAAAAAAAAAAAAGGGTGAGCCTGGTATTAAGGTAATAGCCTCAGAAATGAAAAAAAAAAGTGAAAAAAAGGAGTGAGCCTAGTATTAAGGCAATAGCCTCAAAGAGACAAAAAAGGGGTGAGTCTGGTAATAGAGCAATAGCCTCAGAGTGAAAAAAAGAGTATGTCCGAGTAATCGGGTAATTTGCGCCTAAGTAAGCGTGAATATTCATATGAAAGGTGAAATATTCTTAAAAAAATTATTATGAGAGAGGAAATGAATCATGAGTTAGAGTTGGAGTCCAAAACTGAAGTAGAGTATCACACGTGCACGTAGATGTGTAGGAGCCCATAGATTATCTGTTAGTGGGTATTGAAAGATAAGATTTGAATTTTTGATTAAAATGATAAGTGTATCTGATATGACGCTTGACTTGAAAATTGATAATCTAAATGCGTTCTTGAGTTTGTATATTAGTGATATTAATTGCAGAAAATATCATTAGAAAAAGATTTTTTCTTTTTTGTTGTATAAATTTTTTAATTTTCTTGATTTTTGTTTATCCTTATTTTTATTTTCTTTATTCCTTAATCTATTTTCTTTACGAATTTTGTGGGTATATTCACTACAAACCCTCATGAGACACAACTCGTCCACTAGAGTAATTTAGGAGTTTAACGGCTTGTTGCACGTGCTAAGTGCTATCGCGATTCCTGCGAAAGTGAGTTAGGATTTTTCTTTTTAGGTTTAGGTTTTACTCAAGGACTAGCAAAACATATGTATGGGGGTGTGATGAGTGTCTGATATTGTATATTTATAGCCTCCATATTATCTATTTTTATATTTAAATAATACTACTTGGATAATTTTAGTGTGCTTTTAAAGTAAACCTATTCCTATAAGGAGATGGTATAAACTAAGAGCCGGATTTAAAAATCAAGTCCAGAAAAGAGTTAAAAGTGAGCAAATCTACAAAACTATGATGTTGCAGAGAGTCAAACTTTAATACAATTATCAAAATCAAAGAAAAAGAATAAGAGACTCATGCAGAAAAAAAATTAGATAAAAAATCCAAGATTTTGCTATTATTTGGAGGCATTGGCCGCCAATTGGCGGCTCCCCAGGGCCCACTCTGGCTGATATTTCTACGGGGTCTTCGATTCAATTTTGTAGTCTCTCACTTGTACTCAAATTAGGATTTGATTCTCCGAAACCTATATATTAGTGTATCCTTGTAATCTAGGATTTTATTATGATGTAATTTTATACTCGTAATTATAAATAAAATTAGGATTTTGTCGAAGGGGTGACAACCGCCATATTAAACTCCAGAAGTATCCTTTACTGTTCATCAATTTTTCTTAGGTAATTTTCTTATAATTGCTTTCTAGTTTAGATTAATGTTGCTTTCCAGATTAGATTTTCTTGCTTTCATGAATAAAAATATGATTTTGCTGATTAGAACTATGAGAAGCTAATTTAGTCTAGTTCTAGGATGTAGATGAAATTAGGAATCCACCATGTAGTTGCTCTTTAGTGTTTTCTTCCTAAATAAAATAATAAAGATAATATTTTTCAATGAAAAGATTAAAATATAATAACTCGTAGATTAATTCTTTAATAAATTATACTTAAATTAGATTTCTTGATAGCATATTCTTAGTTAGGGTTTGGGGTTGTTATTTTTCATTTTTGTCATAGAGTTATCTAATGATTTAATTTATTTTTATGAAAAGTTGTATTTTTGATGCGTTATACTAGCACACCACTTGATAACACATGCTTAGAACATTTAAGTAAAGATTAAAACTAAACAATCATATTTTTATGATATGAAGAAGATAATAGAAGTAATTCATGGTTGGAAACTAGTGAATTTTATATTCTAGGCTAATTAGAACTCAAATTCAAATTAGAATCCTTTGTTAGTCCGTTAGAATAATAGGATTAGCGAGAACGCAAAAACACCTTAGATCCTTGTGGGAGCGGCCTGTACAGCGCTACAACTGACACTGTGCACTTGTAGTAGATTTATCACATCAGAAACATCCTTCTAAGAGCACACCCCAGCAAAGTTTAAAAAACCTAAATTTCTAAGGGTAGTATGCCCATTTTTTCCAAACCCCCTCCTTCTCCTCCTCCTCCCCCTTCTCGTCCTTGTCCTCCACTACTCTCCCTCTTAGTGAACCTACCAACCCCCATCTATCCCCATCCCTCCCTCCCTCTCTCTCTCTCTCTCTCTCTCTCTCTCTCTCTCTCTCTCTCTCCCCTCCAATGCCTTTTCCCCTTCTTTGAACTCCCCAGTCCCTCCTCCCCACTGTCCCACCACCTCCTCCTCCTCTTCCTCCTCCTTCACCTCCCATCCCTCTATGAACTGGCTAATCCCTCCTCCTCCCTCCTTCTCCTCCCTTCCCCTCCTATGAACCTACCATCCCCTTTTCTCGTTCTCCCTCATCCTCCTCCTTCACCCCCTTCACCCCTGTCCTCCTTAGCCTAATCCTATTCTTAACCCTATTATAATGAAGATGAATAAGAGGATATATTTGTCTAAAAGTAATTATAAACTTGGAACTAAAACCAATTTTAGTTAGGTGTGCCCTTAGATATCCAGGTGTTTTAGAATTTTCCCTTTCTTCCTCCTCCGTGGCCTGTCAGAGAGCTCGTCTCCTGTATCGAAGCGCACTTCAATACCTTCCCTTGGACATTTAGAAGAGAGTTGCTAGATGCGCCCCATACTTTCCTAGTGAGCCCCTGGGTACTTTTAAACCAGCCTATTTTTTCTTAGCGAGCCCCATAATTTTTCCAGTTTTGTCCCTATAACCACTTGAGAGGAAACAATGGGGCTCACTAAGAAAAATGGGGCTCACTAGAAAATTAGGTTCTCCAACTAACCGTTCTCTCCCTTCTTCCTCCCCACTCTGTCTCTTCTTGTTCACCACTCACTCTATTCTTCCTCCCACTCATTCTCCTTTTCATGTGCAAAGGCCTCTCTCTCTCTCTCTCTCTCTCTCTCTCTCTCTCTCTCTCTCTCTCCAATGACGTTCGGCCCTATCATTGTGGTCGCGCTCAACACCGTGAAGAACAACACGCGACAATGCGCCATTGAACCATGCCGAGGAGGTATGTTTTCTATTTCCTTCTTCTCATTCCATTTTAAACTTCTATGTTCTTTAATAGTTGTAGGATTTAGGGTTTAGACTTTGATAATTTGAAAAGCCTATTTTGAGTAGGATTTAGGGTTTTTTAATTTGAACATCCAAATTTCATATCCTCTGATGTGATAATATTTAGTTGGATTTTTATCGAATTTGGAGAAATGCAATGTCTATTAAATCAATATTGGACCAATTTTGTGTGGTTATTATTAGAATTTTGGATTAATATGTGTTCAACCCTTATGTAGTGGATTGACCTGAACAATCTCGAATTAGGCCGACGGCCTTGAATCAGAGGAAGAAAGTTGACACAAAATCACTGAGCACTCAAGCAGCACCAAGACGGAGGAAGAATATTGTGACAAGCACATCACACGTTCAAATTGATCAGCAATTTGAAGAGGAACCTGTTGCATTGCATGAAACCATGAACGTTTGGGGTTCAGAAGAGGGAATCCCATTGCCAATGGAAGGTGGACCAGTAGACCGTTCAATCCTGAAGAGGTTCGAGACTCATGTTGCTTTTTCCATTTCTAAGAAAGAGGTACGTCAACTCACTTTAGAAGTTTCATATTTGTATATTTAGAAGTTTCATATTTGTGTAGTTAGATTTAAAGTAATAATTATTGTCAAGAAAGAGAATCATTGAGGTGTATCAATCATACGAAGAAAATAACTGTGTGGTCTCTAAGGTTGAGCCAATTGAATACACGATTTGTCGAGTTAATTAAAAAATCCTCATTATACCCACTGGTTTTATGTTCCTATGATTATATAAGTAGTTTTGAGATATCAGTATTTGTGGAAAGATGACATCCGGAAACGAGTACTTTCCACATGTCTTTTGGGGAGATAACAATCACACTAGATGATGTTGCATGCCTACTATAACGCCCTCGTTTTTCAGCTGCTTCCCAAAATAGAAAATGTTACTTAAAATTGCACTATACAACCCAACAGTCATAGGATCTTAGAATAATCTGCCACAATTAGATGAATAAATAACACATCTCGAGCTGAAAAGATTAGTTATATAAGATAGCACATTACTCTAAATATAAACACAAAAAAGAAAAATAGTGTTGGGGCAAAAGGAAATATAAACAAATATATACAAAGGGTTTTTAGAAAGTAGTTCACTTGCTTACTGTCGCTTAGTCTAGTCAATGAAGTACGGGTTTTCAATTGGGGTTGGTTCTCCATCTTCGTCTTCTAAACTTGGGTTCAAAACCTAGGGGATTAAATCCAGCAAGTAATACAAGAAAAATATATATGTACTATCACAGTACTGGAGATATAATATGCAAATAAATCGTGATAGTGTTAAATATGTCACATGAATAATGAAAAATAGAATAAGTAAAACTGTGCATGTCATTTGCAAATAGCAGGTAAATATCTTGTAAAGATGTCAAGTCTAGGTCGTATCCTTGTTAGCATTTGAAACCAAATGATGGATAAGATGGCGCGTAGTTTTTCGTATTATACAAATACATGTGCATACTCGGGATCTGGCCTCAAACCCATGGCGCTGAACCATGATACACCGCTAGGTGTTCAAGTCAAATTTCGTACTGTAAAACAATAATGGACATCACCCTTATGGTGACTCATGTATCAGACGGTGGCCCAGTACCACCCAGTGCTGCTGTAATAAAAGTCATCAGTACCTCAATCAAGAAGTTGGCCAATAAGATCCTTGTATAATTCAGTTCTTATTTATCATTTAGTTTTTTCAATCTCCATGTCAATAATACATGATATACATGAATTAATGGGAGCACGTAACTTGTCAAGTCAAACTGTGTACATATCCTTATCACGAGAAATAAGAATTCAGGAATCAAGATTCATGATCATGTACACACGTATCACAAAGATACTTCATGTCATGTAATCAAGATACAAGAAACTCGTTATTATGTTCGCATAAATGATCATGCTCATCATATATCAATTATTCAATTAATTCATGTAAATATGTCATGTATTAGATTCGAGTGTATATATACCATGAATTACGTGTCATGCATCATATAAACTATATCATTAACAATTATCACACGCCACACATCATGTTATTTATAGTATAGTTTCTCCCATCCCGGATTCATAATACATTATGCGCATGATTTACAAACATCACAATATGATTTTTTTTATTTTATATTTGTTTGTCTATTTTTTTCATTTCTTTAATTATTTTTCAATTCATATTAATATGTTTGTGTCTCCACGACCATATATGACTTATAGTATTATAGCACATGGCTTGTAGCATTATAGTACATGACTTATAATATCAAAGCACATGATTTGTAGCATGATGAATTAGATATCCGTGTCATCTTAATAATATTTGTGCACAATATTTTTATCAAAATTGATTTAATAATCTGGTTCAATTCTCAATATTAATTAATAGCCCAATTTCTAAACCAAGTGTATTACTAATACTGCATTATTTTTAAGCCAAAATTTATGAACATATTTCTTTTCTAGGTTCAGTCATATACATTTATATATTTTTTTTGATTAATTTTCATTTAAAATCCAGGCTCAATCCCTCAATCATTTATTTACTTTGTTATTATTACTGTTATTATTTTTATTTTATCTCCAATCCATCAATTATTTTCAATTTAAGCCCAAATCTAAGTCCAATCTCTCAAGTCTAAGCCCAATCAATCCTAGAGCCCACTACTACTTCTTCTTCTTCTTTTTTTATTCAGTCCAAGTCCAAATCCAATCAAAATATATAATCTATTATTTTTTTTCTTTTTCTTCTTTTTTTCCTCTGCTGCATGGTTCTGGCTAAGAGAGTGAAGAGAGGAGAGTGGGTGAGGGAATAAAGGAGAGGAGAAATAACTCGATGGCAATGATGTAATTTAAAATTTTTTTTATTCACCCTCTCATCCTTTAGCCACATCACCGAAATTTTCTCCTTCTCTTGACAACACACAACACACCTCACCACATATACAATCCCGTTCAGCCGGCCTTATAATTGGGGTGTGCCCTTAGAAAGTTGTTATAGAAATGGTATGTATAAGATAATTTCTAATTTATTTAATATTTTATTATTTACGGTTTTGGTAAATATTTTCAAGTACTACCAAATTTATATAGGATATAGTACTTAATGAGAGGAGTGCTAAAAAATTATTTCTTTGTCATTTCGATGTCCGAAATAAATGAACCAAAATTTCAAACTAACTAGAAGAATAATTTTAACATTATTAAATTGACAATTTTGGGAGTATTTTTCGGTATCATAAGAAAATTTTCTAAATATTCTAAATATTAGAAAACTAATTATCACGAAAACTGAATATCATTTGAAATTATAGATTTTAAGTTATGCCCACCGAAGTTTATTCTGGTATTCAAAATTGACTTCGACAATCTTATTTGGTACAATCGGACTCAAAAGAGGGTGCAGGTAGCTCTAAATTTGGAGTATTTGTAGATATAAAATATGAAAGAAGATTAAAAATAATTAAATAAATAAATAAAATGGGAGTGTCCCGCGGGTCCCACCAACGGGAGGGCTCCTGCGGGAGCGCACCCGCGGGTGTGCCCATGGGAGCGCACCCGCGAGAACCCCGCGCGTCCCACCCATGGGAGCGCTCCTGCGAGAGTGCACTCGCGGGTGTGCCCGCGGGAGCGCACCCGCGGGAGTGCCCGCGGGTCCCACCCACGGGAGTGCACCCGCGGGAGTTCCCCGTGGGTCCCACAGGGTCATCCGCTCCCAAGCTTCGATTAAAGTTTAATCCGGATTTTTTAAAAATAATCGTACAGATTTGAAGGATTTGATCCAAATTTTCATGGAGTAATTACGGAGATTTGACCTTACTCCTTAATCTATAAATGGAGAGGATTTCCAAATGGGATTTTTTCAGAGACGGAAGTCCAAAAAGGAGAGATCTACGTCTTCTCCAGAATTCAGAAAATGAGTTCCAGAGATCAATTTTCATCCCAATCCAGATCAGATCGTCAACGGAGTGTAGAATCAAGATTGTACCGCTGCCAAAACCCGTAAAAATAAAGGAGAATCGGAATCAATCGATATGCATTCTTGTAATCTCGATTTTCTAATTGTAATTTTTTCTTTTACTGCTGTAATTCCAAAGTAAATTAGCAATATAAAGAAATATTCAATTTTTTGGGCATGCAAGAATTGGAGACAACAGTGGGAGTCTGGGCGGCGCAATCCGATCTTTAAATTTTTTTTTATTCGGAGCCTAGCTGGGTAACGATAAAGAAATGTGAGGTGTCATCGCCCACCAAAATTGACAAGATATCATCGTATGTCCAAAAAAACGTGAGGCGTCATCGCCCACTAAAATTAACAAGGTGTCATTGCCTATTAAAAAATATATATGAAGCTTCGTCGGCCATAATAAAAGACAAGACGTCATCGTCTGTCAAAAAAGAGTGAGGCGTTATCACCCATAAAAAAAATTGAAAATTTTTTTGACGAAACTACATTTTAAAAAAAACATGTGGTGCGTGGGGTACCACCCATGGGTTGCACCCGCGGGATACACCCGCGGGATGCAACCATGGGATACAACCAGCAGAATACCAAATTCGTGAGATACAAAAAAAATTAATACTAGTAGTAATAAATAGAATAGAATAAAATAAAATAAAATTAAAAAACAATAATTAAAAAAATAATAAAATAAAAATAAATTGAAAAGGCCTCTTCTACGATAAAAAAATAATAAATAAAAAGAAAAAGCAATGCGTCATCGCCCAAAAAAATAATAAAAAAATATTAACAACATGTCATCACCAATAAAAAAAAAAGAAAGATAAGGTGTTATCTCCCACAAAAAATGACAAGATTAAAAAAAGAACAAAAAAAAACTTTGTGTGGGGTTCCTCCCGCGGGGTGCACCTGCGGGTTCCTCCCACGAGATGCAACCCGCGGGTGCCACCCTGCGGGATTGCAACCCACGGGTGCCACCCTGCTGGATTGCATCCCGCGGAAGCAACCCACGAGTGCCACCCACGGGATACAACCCGTGGGATGCAATCCTGCGGGGTGGCACCCACGGGATGCACCCCGCAGGTTGCTACCGCGGGATGCCAAAAAAAAATTAAAAATAAAATAAAATAAATATGTAAAAATATAAATAAAAAGCAAATAAAAAATAAATTTCAATAATAATAATAATAATAAATAAAAATGTAAATAAAAAATAAACAAAAATTTTAAAAAATAATAAATTAATATAATAATAATAAATATAAAAAACCAAAATAAAAAAATATAAATAAAAAATAATAAAAAATATATAATAATAATAATAATAATAACAATAATAAATAAATAAATAAATAATTCACGAGGTCCACCCGCAGGTGCAGGAGGCACTCGCGCTCTGGTGCCCCCGAGAAAAAAAAAATGGTACCCGTGCCATTGCACCCGCGGGTTGCTTCTGTGCTCTCAAAAAAAAAAAAAAAGGAGAGAGAAGAAAGCATTGCTGCGCTCTTGGGGTCCTCAACCAGACTTGGACGGCCACACTCGTCCCCTTGTTCTTCCGTCCTCTATCGTCCTCTCCATTGGAATGCAGCAAATGAGGCATCGTCTGCCTTGGGCGTCGTAGCCGTACTTCCCCGTTCCTCTTAGTCCGCCTCGACAAAAGCAACAATCATCGGGTCTTCGGCTTCTGATGACCGATTGATGAACTCAAACACTCGATTTGAATCAATTTGGTCTTTTCTTGTCAAATGAGGCTGAAGACCTTCAAATTGAATTGATGGAAAGAAATAAAGACGAAGTTTTGAGACGCTTAAAGTTAGCAAATATGTGGGTAAGCTCTATTTAGGACTTCCACCACTTCGGGCTTCTGATGTCTGAATCTTTAAATGCAGAGACAACATTTGCTTTAAAAAGGAAAGGATAAAGTTTTGAAATTTATTTGAATATCGAAGAAATTACAGTCGGTGGTCTCGATCGATGGCTGAATCCCTCATTAAGCGAATCCAACCACTGATCCCTCCCTCTCTCGCGATGTCAGCCGCCTCAATGCTTGCAGTCGTGCCACTGTTGCCAGAGGCAATCAAGGTGTCGCCCGACATTACGACGCTTATCCTCATGTGGGTACTGTGTGATAAGGGAAATGTCGATGCCACATGCAAAATGCTCGATGAAATGCCAAATAAGGAGATTAAGCCCGATGTGGTTAATTACCACAAGGTGTTCGACGGCTGTTTTGTTCAGCAGACTATATGTTGGACTTCGATAATCACTGGGCTTGTGAAGTGCGGAGAGATCATGCTCGCACTGGCAGTGTTTGATGTAATGGAGTGCCGAGATACTGTCTCAGTAAAATACAACGACAATTGGGTGCGCTCTTGGGCGATTTGGAGGAAGCCTGTGAGGTGTTTTGATCAAACACCTGAAAGAAGTTTGACCTCTTGAAACCAAAGCAAATGGGATCACAATGATTTCATCTTCAAAGACTAGAAGCACAATAGTAAGCACTACACCATGTTGTCCTCCCTCGAGTCGTCGATGATAGAATGGGAGATCTTCAACGGCGTTGTTACAATCAAGTACTAGCAGCCCGACAACGATGTGGACGCCCTCGTCTTTGTCATCAAGAACAACGATGTTAGAGCACGACAAGCTTGTCGCCACCACCGCTACCGACGGGAAGGGAGGCGACAGTGGGGCAACATCCTGTTACTCTCTGAAGAATAGGCACACATGCACGACGTGCGGTGGCTATAAATTTTTTTTAAGAAGACTTCAAGTAGAGCCTCAGAAGGATGTACCTGAGATTCTAAGTGCACCGCTAATCTAAAGTACACACAAGAGGAAGAAAGTTGTTGCCATATCCTATCGCACAATGTGTCTTAAAGAGAGGTTTTCCTCCAGATCTGATATTCACTCCTGAAAAGACTAGAGTGGAAACTTTCTTGGCAGATTTGAGGGCTTGGTCGATGCTCGACTACCTATTCGCCGCTCGACTTTAATGCTCTTAATTCCGTCCAGCTTGCAACACCAAGCTGCTATCGGCGATGAATTGTTAGCTAAAGTACATGGTGCTGGGACCGTATAATCAGACAGATCATTTCAGGTGCAAATCCAGACTGGACAGCAGGCTATCCTCCATTAACAAACTTGATCCTAGTTATATTACTAGTCATCTTGATGGGATATGGCATTGCTAATGTGATAATTGCTAGCACACATGATTGGAGGCTGTCCCCCTCAATAATTGAGGAGAGAGACATTTACTAAAACTAATTTTTGAGGTTGCACTTGAACTTTGTGGTGGATCCTCCTTATCGGGTCTCCACTTTTGGGTGCTATAGAATCAGTTAAGGCTACTCTTTCTTGATTTACAGACCAACGTGTAATTCATTTAGCTCTGCTTTATGGCTAATGCCATTTTCAAAGCACTATGAGGCAGAGAATACTTATTGGAAGCTGCTGCTGATACCTATAAAAATCCAAATAAGATGAACACAAGAATTGTGATGAAGGCTTGCAGGTGACTGATAATGAATCATTATGCTTCCGTCGAAGTTGAGTGGAACAACACACAAATTGTTCCAGCGAACTATCACCTTCACCAAAAGATGAATCATCTGAAATGAAGACTATAGTTCGACATTGCTAGTGCTCCTCATCTACTAAACAGTAGCAATTCCTACTCTTAAAAAAAAACTAGATAAGCTTGAAGAAAATGGAAGCCTGAAGGCTCTTAATTTATAAGTGAAGTTGGCATATGAAGCTAATGGTGTAAACAATGCTCCCATGCCTTCTAAAGATGTCAAGCTTAACATAAACCCTGAATATCGTTGTGCTAAAAATTCTATGGCAGCAACCGAGGCGACAAAGCCCATATGAGAATCAGCAAGCATGGCATAATCTGAACCTTGAGAACCAGTCCTCTTTAACCTCAAGACCACTATGCTTCTCTCTGGGTTCCAACCCGAGCTCATCCATTGCCAATACATCCAAAGGCCCAGTCATGCTGATTATCACGACTAGCTGGGGTGTTGGTATTTTCTTTGCTCAAAACCAATTCTTCTTTGGGCTGGATACCCTGGTCGGAAAGGAGGTTGGGGAACGACATCTTCTAGAAAGGCTTCATGTGATAAAGAAGCTCATGAGGGATGGTTATATTGATGCTGACAACATCTCTGAGGTGGTGGACAAATACATGATACATCTGATGGTTCAAAAAATAAAAATGGACAGTTTTCCTCCCAGTCTTTAAAGACACTGCAGCCTACTAGAGGCTCAAAAAATCACTAAAAAAATTGATTCTTTCCTTTACATTAAGAATTGATTCAATTTGGGCTGGTGAATGAGATCTACACAGGGGGTAGGACCGGCATCTAGAACGCAAAGCTAAACCTCACATAAAGCATGGGGCCTGGCCAGCTTAAAGCCAGCCAGACGCAAGGCTGCGTCTGCAAGTGAAGTGCGAGATTTATTCAATACGTAAGGCTAAACTAGTGTATGAGTCAGATTCAATACGTGAGGTTAAACCAGCACACGAGTCTAACTCAGTGCACGAGGCTAAACCAGTGCACAAGTCTAACCCGACGTATAGGTGAGGTTAAATCATAATCTAAAATTGAGGTTAAGCTCGTTAAAGTCAACTAGAATGCAAGGCCAAGTTCCAGTCTAGCATAATGCAGAAGTGTCAAAATGCGAATCCAAGACTCATCCCCATCTAGAAGTATCAGAACGCAAGGCTAACACTCAGCTCTGCCTTGCCCTATGATGGACTCCCTGATCAACCAAATGGGGTCTACACAGGGGGTGAGACCCACAACCAGAGAACCTCGCATATAACGCGAGTTAAGCCCAAAGTAAGAACGCGAAGCTATGCCTGCATACAACGTGAGACTAAACCATTGTAAAATCATTTAGTGCATGAAACTAATTCAAGACTAAGCCAGCGTGAAGTCATCAGATGCGAGACTAACTCGAAACTAAATCAGCATGCATGGTTATACTAGTGCGCGAAGCTAAGCCAGTGCACAGAACTCATCCAGAGTATGAAAGTGAACAGAAATATGAGACTAAGTTTCAACCCCGCGTAGCCTACTACAAAAAAAAAAAGAAGAAGAAGAAGAAGAGTAATTTATCATTGCATGACGAACTCATTGGACAGTCAGATAAGTCCTATGCAGAGGGACCCACAACCAACCAAACAAGGATACGTATGAAGCCAGAATGTAAAGTTATGCTTACATACAACACGAGGCAAAGCCAGCGTAAAGAACGCGAGGCTAATACCTGCGAACAATGCAAAACTATGCAAAGTAAAAGCTAGCAAAAGTGCAAAAGCTCTAAAATGCGAGGCTAATTTGCAGCCTCGCATAAAACTGTTGAAACGTATATACGCGAGGTTATCTGAGAGCCCGCATGATTTCCATTATCGAAAAAAGATGTTAACACAAGGCTAATTTGCAGCCTGGCATGAAACCTACGGTACACAAACCAAACTAGCGTGCATAATTAATATAGTGCGCGAGGCTAATCCCGAGTTTGAAGATGAATCTGAATGCGAGGCTAAGTTCCAGCCTTGCACAAAAAAAACAAAAGAAAAAAAACAAAAAATATACAAAAGCTAAGTTTTAGCCTAGCATGGAAGGGCTATAATGTAAGGACAAGTCTCAACCTTGCACAGACTCATCAGAATGAAAGGTTAAGATCCAATCCTGCATAATCTGCCACAAAAATAGAAGTGATTTGTTACCACATGATGAACTCTATGAAGAGCCAAATGAGGTTGACACAGGGGGTGGGATCTACAACCAGATAAAGTTGTGTATAATGCGAGGCTAAGACTGAAGCACGAACGCGAGGTTAAACCCCACGTACAATTCGAGACCAAGCCAGCGTAACGTTATTTAAACGCAAGGCTATACTCATGGCTGAAATGCGAAGCTAACTCTCAATCCCGTATAAACTTCAAAGAATAAGAAGGCGATCAATTGAATTACAATGACCATTTAAATGTGGCCCTCACAGGAGGTGGACCCCATACCAATAAACCTTGTGTGCAATCAGAGCAAACTCTGCACACAATACAATGTCAAGCCAGCGTAAAGTCATCTAAATGCATATCTATGTTCACGGCCAAATATGAAACTAAATCCCAGCCCCGCATAGACTTTAAGAAGCGGAAAGTTAAACTCTGCGTTAGATACTTAAGGCGCAAAACCAACCAGCAGCCTTGCATAATATCCGATGAAGAAGAAGGTGGCCCGTCGACTTACAATGAGCTCGTAACCAGTCACATGTGGCCCACGCAAGAGGTGAGACCCACGTCCAGTAAACATTTCATACAAAACTAAACTCCGCATACAATGCGACGCTAAGCCAACGTAAAGTTATCTAAACGCAAGGCTATACCAATGTGGAGTGCTAAGTTATGCCCGCAACTAAAATGCGAAGCTAACTTAGTGTGCGAGGCTAAACCTGGACACAAGTCCAACCCCGAGTATAACGCTAAGTCATACTAGCCCAGTCGCGAGGCTTTGCTAGCTTAAAATACGAGGCTAAGCCCACAGATATAGGGCTAAGTTTGTATCTTGAATGCGCAGTAACAAATCAAGTTGTACTAAGCGTGCATCTTGAGAGCGCCTTCAACAAGAAAGTATAAGAAAGAACTTTCAAAGTGGACGACTTGGTCCTAACAGTCAGATAACCAATGATCCTAACACATAAGACTAAAGGCAAATTTCAGTCAAAGTAGAAGAGCTCATTTGTACTAGAGACGGTCTACTCAAATGGAGCATACCGAATGATCAATCAAAACGGTGACCGGATGATGATGCTGAGCAACGGAAAATTCCTGAAGAAATATTACTCTTAAGGGAATGAAGTCATCCGACCTCTTTTCAACATAACAAAATGAAGAAATATTGGCTCGCCGCTAGCGTGCAGCTCCACACCCCAACTTGGGGTACAAAATGAAAACGAATCCTATGTCTCTATGACTAAAGATAGAGGAAACATTTGGCGTGTAATCCCAAATGAAATCCTCGCCAATTCCATCATGCTGGGGGTAAAAAGCATGAGCTGCCCAACTCCATCAAGGCAACGGGAAGAGAACAAATTTCTCGCAAACCCCATCATGCTGAGAGTAAAAAGTATGAATTGCCCAACGCCATCAAGGCAACGGGAAGAGAATAGATTTCTCACCAACCCCGTCATACTGGGAGTAAAAAGCATGAATTGCCCAATGCCATCAAGGCAACGGGAAGAGAAAAAATTTCTCGCCAAACCTATCATGCTGGGAGTAAAAAGTATGAACTACCCAACGCCATTGAGGCAACGGGAAGAGAACGAATTTCTCGTAAACCCCATTATATTGGGGGTAAAAAGTATAAATTTCCCAATGCCATCAAGGTAATGGGAAGAGAATAATTTTCTCGTCAACCCTGTCATGCTAGGGTAAAAGTATAAAATTCCCAATGTCATCAAGGGCAACAGAAAGAGAATAAATTTATCGCCAATCCCAATATATTGGGTTAAAAAGTATGAATTGTCCAATGCCATTAAGGTAACGGGAAGAGAATAAATTTCTCGCCAACCCCATCATGCTGGGGGTAAAAACATGAACTGCTCAATGTCATCAAGGTAATGGAAAGAGAACTACTTTCTCGCCAACCTATCATGCTGGGGGTAAAAGTATGAACTGCCTAATATCGTCAAGATAATGGGAAGAGAACAAAATTCTCACAAATCCTATCATGCTGGGCGTAAAAGTATAAACTGCCCAACGCCGTCAATGCAACGGGAAGAGAACCAGTTTCTCGTCAACCCATCATACTGGGGTAAAAGCATGATTTGCCCAACACCACATGCTGGGGGTAAAAGTATGAACCCATCATGCTGGGGGTAAAAGTATGAACTGCCCAATACCGTGAAGGTAACGGAAAGAGAATAAAATTCTCACCAACCCCATAATGCTGAGGGTAAAAGTATAAACTGCCCAATACTATCAAGACAATGGGAAAAGAACCAGTTTCTCGCCAATCCATCATGCTGGGGTAAAAGTATGATTTGCCCAACACCATCAAGGTAATAGGAAGAGAACTAGTTCTTCGCCAACCCATCATTCTGTGGGTAAAAGCATGAATTGTCCAAAACTGCTAAAGTAAAGAAAAGAAGAAAAGTTTGGCATTTAAGCCCAAATGAAATTCTCGACAACTCACTATACTGAGAGAAATAGTAGACTAGCCCAACTCAAATAGTAGTCGGTAAAGGCAAATCAAACCCGTTGATAGCTGGCGTTTGCTAAAAATCCTATGACAAATCTGTCACAACAGTATTCTTATCCAAATATAAGGATACATCACTGCCCTGAGCTGCTAAGGCAAAGGAAAGAGGAAAAGTTTTGCATTTAAGTCCAAACAAAGTCCTCGATAACTCACCATGCTGAGAGAAATAGTATGGCTAGTCCAACTCAAACGGTAGTTGGTAAAGACTAATCAAATCCGTTGATAGTTAGGGGTTTGCTAAAAACTCTAATCAGATCGATTCCCTGTCAAGTTAAGATTTCATCTCTGACGGTAAAACTTTCTTCATTAATTTTCTCTGACAGAGCCAGTAAGTCTCTAAAATATTTGTCACGTTAAAATCATACCTCTGACACCTGAGTACAAAATCAAATTATTTTTTCTCCATGAGATCAAGTCAAATGAAATATCTTGTCACATTAAAATTTCACCTCTAATAGCAAAACTTTTCTCGCCATTTTTCTCTAGCAGAGCAAGTGACACTCCAAAATATTTGTCAAGTTAAAATCATACCTCTGACATCAGAATTCAAAGTTAAATGAGATCAAACTCAATCAAATCTCTTGTCACGTTAAACTTTCACATCTAACAGGAAAGAAAACTTACACTTTATCAAATCCAACATCACAACCTCTGATGAACTTGTTTTTGATATCATCAAGTTAAAAATTATCTCTGACAAAAATCATCTTCCTGTCAAGTTAACAGTTAGCTCTAATAGTCAAATTCCAAACTGAACATGTTAACAGTCAGCTCTGTTTAGTCTGCTCTTTCCTATCATGACCAGATCCTCAGAATAGGTTAGGCCTTGAGGCATATTTAATGATATCTCTGTCTATTTCTGATCCGTCATACTAGATGTCATTGAATGGTTAGGATTTTAATGAGCACGTTAACATGATACCTCTGCTTGTCATCAAGTCAGCACGTTAACATCATACCTCTGCTTATTCTCAAATAAGTACGTTAACATTATACCTCTGTTTGTCATCTAATGAGTACGTTAACAACATACCTCTACTTGTTCTCAAGTCAGCATGTTAACACTATAACTCTGCTTGTCATTTAATGAGCATGTTAGTATTATACCTCTGCTCATCTTCCATGAGACATGTTAACAATTACCCTTGTCTATCAAATCCATCACACATTTGTTATGCACTCAGCCTCTGAAAAAGATATCAAAAATATTTTTGCATGCAGACAGCAAACTTTTTGAAGCAAAGCTACAAGCAAAAATCTGGCTGGGCCACATAAGTACAATAGTCCGCATCAAGAAAATTCACTAGAAGTAATTTCTGATGCATCATAGAGGTTCAACAGTATACCTCCAACAACAAAACAGCTTGAAGATAGCAATTTCTGAATATGGTTCACAATATGCCATAAAAAATTGTGCTATACAATAAAGACTACAAAGTTAAAATCATAGAGTCCAAAGTATTTCGAAATTCATTACAAATCAATACAGAGTTTCGAAAACTTTGGAGGGGGTTATGTAGATATAAAAAAAAATTTAAATAAATAAATAAATAAATAAAATGGGAGTGCCTCGCGGGTCCCACCCTCGGGAGCGCTCCCACGGTAACGCTCCCGCGGGTGCGCCTGCAGGAATGCTCCCATGGGAGCGCCCCGCGGGTCCCACCAGTAGGAGTGCACCCGCGGGAGCGCTTCCGTCGCAGGTCCCACCCACGGGAGCGGTCCACCTGTGGGTTGCTCTCGCAGGGTCGTCCGCTCCCGTTCTTCGATTATAGTTTAATCCGAATTTTTTGAAAATAATTACATAGGTTTGAAGGATTTGATCCGGATTTTTATGGAGTAATTACGGAGATTTGACCTTACTCCTCAATCTATAAAAGGAGAGAATTTTCTAGAAGGGATTTTTTCAGAGACGGGAGTCCAAAAAGGAGAGATCTACGTCTTCTCCAGAGTTCAGAACAGGAGTTCTAGAGATCAATCTTCTTCCCATTCCAGATCAGATTGTCAATAGAGTGCAGAATTAAGAGTCCACCGCTGCCAGAACCCATAAAAATAAAGGAAAATTGAAATCAATCGATCCTCATTCTTGTAATCTCAATTTTCTAGTTGTAATTTTTCTTTTATTGTTGTAATTCCAAAGTAAATTGGCAATATAAAGAAAAATTCAATTTTTTGGGCATACAGTATTACACCTACTTGGCTTGCTAGGTAAATTTGTGTATTTATCGGAAGCTGAGAATCCTCCACTTCTGATCGACCTTGTTGTTAATTATCTAGGTGTAACTCAAAGTGAAGATAGAGATGAGCTCAACACGAAGGGAAATCTTAGTTCGCCTTAAGTGGCTAAAAGAACAATTTAGCAGGATCAAGGATAACGATTCCGAAATTAAAATTACTTGCGCCATTTGGACTTATTTGTTATATCTTCTAGGTTGCATGTTATTTGGGGATAAGAGTGGGACCAGGGTTTTGGTTGATTACTTAATGGATGATATTCACTCTGTACACATATATGTGTGGGGAGCCTCCGCTCTTGCTTTTTGTATAGACAATTAGGTCTTGCATCAAGAGTTGATGTCGCTCAGTATGCTGCCTATCTAACACTTCTCCAAGTATGGATTTCTTTCACACTTCCCAACACTGATGCCTGTGTCTTGCACATCATACAAGTCGGATCAGCCCCAGGCGTGTTGTTGGCTTAGTAGACGGGATACTAATGTTTCCTGCAAGCACGTGCAGGTTATTCATGGGAGATTGGATGCGCTTAGTCCAAATGAGGTACATTTTTCACTTTTTATGCTCTTTTTCAACAGTCGTTTAACTTTCTTTTAATGCTAAGATGATATATGTTTGTTTGGTTATGTAAAAAGGTAGGTAACATGAGATCCCTATTGGCCTTTCAGAGATACCCGCCCTCTCTTGGATATTGCATTTTATATGAGTGCACTGAAGATTAGAGAGATTATTGAACCTTACCATCCCATCCGTGTCCTGTGACAATTTGGATATAGGCAATATGTACCCCCTCCTCCATTCCGAGCCATTCGTGAAAACCGTGGTAAAACAAGATACCTTGTGAAGTACGCGCACACGGAGGCGATGTGGATCAATTGGGAAGATCATGTTCTGTCGCAGGAGCACCAAGGTGGAGTGGCTACGAATCTAGGCGACTGCATGGTTGAGTACATCGTGTGGTATTCTCGCATTTCCTGGCATTTCATTGGGCCAAGTCCCCATGCAGAAGAAGCCATGGTTCCTGAACAGTCTTTAGCTGATGTTGACCAAGTATATTTTTCTCTGTTCATTTGCAATATTGTACTTGTCTTTCATAGATTAATGTATGATTCTAACATAAATGATCAAACAACAGTTATTGCATAGGATGAGGGATATAGAAGACATCATCGATCCATTAATTGCTGACGGCCCCCAAAATTGCAAAAAATGTCCTCAAATTTTTTACAAGGCCCTGATCCACATTCGCTCAGTCATTCGAGACTGCACCAATGTTGAAGACCATGTTGATTCAAGATCTCTAGGTGCGGCAACAATAGCTAGACGAACCCGCCGTCCTGTACGAAAGGAAGTTAGGCGATATTTTGTTGTTGTTTCTTTCTCACTACATGTAACTTTCTAGTTATGATGTAATGAACAATTTAACTTCAGCAATTGTACTCTATCATTTTTAATGAACAGTTGTTGCTTGGTAACTTCAATATTTTGTCAATATATTATATTTCACTAATTATTGAAGTTTAAGTTGCTTGTTTTCAATATTCGTGATTTCTGCGCCATGTTTCTCAATGGAAACGAAATTTCCTACCTGAAGGTCAAAAATAGAGTCACACTGCATCTCTCAGAAATGGAGGCACACTAATTAACTCAATAGTATCAAATCTCATTGGCCGGGGTTTCAGCACCGGCCAGTGAGCTCGCTAGCCGGGGTGTACAACCCGGCCAATTGAAGAACTAGCCAGTGTGCATACCCCAGCCAGTGTTATCTGCCCTAGTTTAACATAAAGAAGAGCTCACTGGCTGGGGTGGGGAACCTGGCCAGTGAACACGCAGGCCGGGGTGCGTACCCCTGCCAGTCCGTTCTTTGGCCGGTGTTGAGACACCGGCCAGTGCAAGTTGCCCCAGTTTTTGCCAAATTTTTTTCTTAGTGGCTGGTGCTGAGACTCTAGCCAATGATATAATAGGCCAGGGTTATAGTCCTAGACAGTGGAGATCACTAGCGGTGTTGAAAGCCTGGCCAGGTAATTCATGAAAAAATTAGAATCACAATGTTAGGATTACAAAACCGGCCAATCTCTTCTTTGGACGGGATTGCAGTCCTGTCCAGAGAATATTCTGGTCGGTGTCCATACCCCGGCCAGAAACATTTGCTCTTAAATGCATCACCTCTGGCCAGGGTGCAAACATTGACCAGAGATTTCACTGGCCGGGGTGTGCACATTGGCTAGAGTTTTCACTGGCCAGTTCTGCCACCCCGGCCAGTGAATTTCCCTATATAATTCATACATGGGTTTCAAAAATAAGTTTACAAAATATCATTCATTTGTTATGTACATTCATATTGAATTTCAAAGTAACATTCATTTTATATATCATTATCATAATGTTGTTCAAAGATGGGTATACAAAATTTACAACGTTACAAAAATTTGTTAAAAATATTTACAACATTATCCTACATGCTATAGTTATACATGTTAGCATTTACAACTCTATTATCTCCTTGGTGAGCACGAGCGGTGAAATGATTTGCTGGATTTCATCGATACGTCCCAGGTATGGTGTGTCCCAACCTGCAGCATCAGGAAGACGATGGTGATACCAGTTAATAATCACATTTGGAATTGGATGTTGAGATTGGAGAATAACCTGTAGGAAACAAAATTGTGTACATGGTATTAATTTAATTAACTAATCATCATTTTCATACATAATATGACACAAAACGAAGAAATATCACAAATTTATACCGGCACAAAATGACATGATGCAACAAAAGTCATTGCTATCTCCTTTCGATTAGAGACATCTGGGAGTGGTTAGGATCTAAGTGGAAGGAAAGTCAAGCACATCGCTTTGGATATGAAGAACAAGATAGTATTGTATCGGGATGCGATCAAGTGCACTATATCTGGCATTGTCATCCAGTGATCTGATCTTGGACAATTGGTGAAATAATTGAGATTTTTCATAAGCCGGATATACGTCCATTTTCTCCATATATCTGTAAATACATAGCCTTGTTGGTTTCAAACTCATCCATTAGATCAATACAAATCTGTGCCCATTGGTCCTTGCCAAGCCCGAGGCAGTTTGCAATAACTCTGAAACTGCAATTACCGTCCGTTAGACCTCTCCCACTTTCAACACATAAGGCATTAAAAATCCGGGAAGCGAGTCACTATATCACAAGCGAGATGTGGCATGGTGTCGATCTGGAACCACATGTTCGGACATAGTGGCAAGCAAGGGCACTGGATCGCGAACTTCAACTTTAGCCTACAACATCACAAATGGAATTTTTGATCAATAAACTTCTGTATATCAATTGGGCACTAAATTTCAAAACCAAAGAAATAAATGCCACTTTTGTTGATGGTCGTCTCAGCAGTAGTTTGGGTCGGCCAGGTTTTTTTGATGTTCACAGACGTTGCAATGGAGGCGAGCAGCTATCAACGACTGCTTCAACCAACTCAAATGCAGATTGATCACATCGTGTTGAGCTATTAACCTTCCTTTTCATTCTTCCTCGGGTTGGTAACTTCTCCAACGGATCGTTGAGAGTGGTACTAATGGGGTTTGATATTTCTCTAAGCTTACAATCACTTGATGTGCTTAATTATTATTAGATTTAAATAAGGAACTTACGAAGACATCCACATCTTTCTTGTAGTTTAAACGTTCAGCTGGTGGTGCAGTAGCGGGCAAAATGTCTTGTTTCCTCCAATGGTAATCAATACATTCCAATAGAATTGGTCGATTATCTTTTTTGTACATTGTAATTTCATACACACAAGGGAGATTATGAGTGTCGAATTATGCACCCACAGGCAATCACATCAACGCCAACAAATTCAGCTCTTCTGACCTGGTTGAGAAACAAGGTCATGGCATGATTTGAGACTAATCTTCGTAGCTCACTTAGTTCAGGTAACATGAAAGTCCGAGAAACAATAGTCAAACTCTTATCAAATAATGCTTTAATCTCAGTCAGTTAGATTTCTAATAGGGAATGGATATCGATCCAATAGATCTTGAAGTTTTCTTGGCTTGATCGGAGTTGTCTCTTCAACCTGGCATGTGCAGTCTCTGCTCTATTAGTGGCTATGTTGTCTTGATGCGGACACATATCTGTCCAATACGCAACAAATCTTTCCTTGTACAGCTCTAACTACGTTGACATCATATATTCAACCGCATCGGGCCATGTCCAAAAATAATTCGTCCAAAGTTGGTTGTATAAGGCCTTTGCATCTGAAAGCATAATATATTTCCACTGCATATAAAACTTCTCCTAGTCTGATTGCTATTGAAAATATTTTTTACAATTCGCCAACACATTTTTGTTGATATGCCATCTATATAAAAGATGCTTACTTGAGGGGAAGATGGATTCCATGACTTTAATAAGTGCTAAATCCCTGTCCGTGACAATGATGCTGGGTTGAAAATTATCAATAAGTAACTCATGGAGTTTGTACAGTGCCCAAGCGTAAATAGTCTCCTTTTCTTGGTCAAGGAATGCGAAAGCAATGGTAAATGTCATATTTGTGGATGTCACACTAACTATCTCTAACAGCAGGTAATTGTACATGTTCATCTTATACGTGTTGTCCATAATGATCACACCTGGGAATGCACGTAATAATTCAACACCATCAGAATACACCCAAAAGAGATCAGTTACAGAGTTAGTAACTTCATTTCTCCGACATCATTCAATGTAGTTCGCTTTAGAAACTTTATATAATAAGTTTTGCATTTGACTTCTCCCTCCCTCCTCAAAAACTTTATACTTGTGCCGAGCATTATAGATAGTTTTTATTGTAGAGACAATTATTGGGTTTTTATGCTTCAATGTAACTAATATATCCCTTGGGCAGATGTGACACTTTGAAAGCTCAACCACAATGGAGCTCTCACTCGCTGATAACCTCCCTGCATAGGAGTGACCCTCAAGATAACCCGCTGGCATATGATTATGCACACCACACTTAACGTTCAACCTCCATTCTGAACCCCCAAAACTCAACTGGTGACCCACCAATCTGAAAGGGTATTCACACTTACTACTTCCCCTGAAACTATCATCTTTAGCTGTTTTCTTTAATCTTGCCTTTCCTCCATGTTCACAACCCAAAAAAATCTGACTCCGCTTACTGCATCCACCATTGTCTGACTTTACAATCATAATCACAAATCCAAACTTCCTACCTATATCTCCAACCCACAGGCATAATTCATCTCGACTTTCAAAAATCTGAGGAGTTACTTCATCAATTAGAACCTCTAAAATAGTAAATCAAGCTTCAGACAATAAAATTAATCTCTTATAGATACCTGAGTAGTACTAAAATGCGAACTATAATCATCGTTAGCCTCTGTGGCCTTAACTCCACTGTTTCAATAGTTTCTTAAACATGTAATAACCCAAAAAAAATTAATAAGTTCAATAGATATGCAACACTTCAAGTTAGTTAGGTCGGGAGATCAATACCGACCCAAGTTCTTCACTGGCCGGGATAGTAATCCATTGTTATCCCGATCAGCATTTGCGACTCGACTTCCATAAAATAGTCGCGACAACTATACATATTACCAAAATTTTTAAAAATTATCATCTTCATTCATCCTTCAACTTCGACTGTTTATTGAGTCCATAAATGCTTTAAACATACCTCTACATAAGGCGATTCATCGATTTTTGTCAATGTTGTAATCTTGTTCTCCATATTTTTCAATCGACTCAAAAACTCTCAAAAAATATATCCACACCAAATTTGTAAAGAAAAAAAAATAATCACATCAAGTTCAAAAAAACGTTAGGAATCGTATGCAAACAATCATATTTCAATTTAAGTGAATATTTAGGATTTTGGAGTCGCTTCTTTCTCTCCTCTTTATTCTATTTTTTTTTTCCTGAAGAGCTCGCGTGAAGATGAGAGAGAGTTTAAGGGATTGGGACTCACTAGGAGAAATGAGCTGAAAGAGGAGGAATTGGAGCTCACTAAGAAAGTTATAAAAACAATTTCATCTAAAATTATAAATGGTAAATTTGTAAATAAGGTGACTCATTGTCCACGATTCCCTTGGAAAAGTATGGAGCGCATCTAGCAACTCTCCATTTAGAAACGACCCAAATCGTCCGGCCGACTTGCCGTAACTTCTAAAGGGGCACACCTTTTTTTCCTAGTTAGCCCACTTAAAAACTTCTCATATATATCAAGTTTGCCCTTAAAAAAATGTCCGCTTTTGCCCTTCTTACTCCTCATGATCCCTCCAGTATTTCTGGCCCGGACTGGAAACGATTGTCCGGACTGGCAGTCCGGACAGGGAGACCCTGTCCGGACAGTTGTTTCCTGTCCGAACTGCAAGTCCAGACCGGAATACCTGTCCATACTGACAGTCCGGACAGGGACTCCTATACAAATATACATTGCAGTTGCTCACTATAGAAACAAACTCGATGCTTTTACCATGCAGGTTCCTCTAGTCAATTAGTTGATTGCCTTCAAGCATTAGGACAGTGAATCCTTTGGACTCAGAGCATGGTTCAAGTTATTATCATATCAGTCCACTATCTTTGATCTGCTACTATTGTGTGACACCTTTGGTAGAGGACCAACTTAGTGCAGTAAGCATTAGGAATCAGCAGCTAATCTCACATAAGAAATCTAATTTCTAGCTTCATTTGAAATTGGTTTCTTACTAATTACATTCCAGGATATCCTACTTTACAGGCCTCTCTTTCCTTGTACAACTGCTGATCATTGCTTCTGGTGATTTAAACCACAATTAAAGCAACAACTTCAGTCCACACCATATGCACCAACCACAGTTTATATAATTTTTAAAAGTTCAAACAAAAGACGCTTATTAAAAATAAAGATCAATCAATCAGGACGACAGTCAAAATTTAGATGCTATCAGCACTTTCAAAATTTAGATGCCATCTGAACTTAATCAATTCGATTGCAATGCATACAAATAAACAAAATAAGCTCTGGACATCCAACAATAGAATATTTGATTCATTACAATCAAAGAGCAAATATTCATCAAAATACCAAAAAGTTTGAATCAAAACACTGTCACTCATCATCATTCGAGTTTCTTACAACATCCACAACTATACATGATAATAGTCGCACATTTAACGAAAGGGGTCTAGTACAGTTTTTGAGATATCAATGCACCTAGAATATAACCTAATCACTGTCTCCGTGTCTTCCTCGGGGGTTGACGTGTGGTTCTGGTTCGAGTCATTATCATTGTATCTGGTGCATCAGGAGTGGCTTGTTCCTCTGCTTGGTCCTCTGGTTGTTCTTCTGGTTGAGTGCAACCAGATAGCACGACTTTAATCTTCGCAAGTGCACTAAATAACATCCCATGCCGCTTCTTGAATGCCTTCTTCCCTTACGCAAGTAATTGATCTATTATATCCACTACGCGTGTATATCTCTGTAGAATTAGTCCAGAAAAAATATATTTCATTCATAAATGTTATTTATCAGAACAGTAACTTCTCTATGTTCTGATAAGTAGTTACAAAGTAAAATTTTCTATAAATATCATATTTTCTCTATTTTTTTCTGCAAGATAGTGTAATATTAAAGTTTAAAGACACTGGAACTTTCTTTTGCTATTTAATCAACCATTAGGACAATACCATCAAACTTTAAAATTAATTAATAAAATTTAATATTAACATCCATGATTAGAAAATTAATTAAATTTTGTATATTTTACAACTAGGATTACAATATTAATTTTTCTTATTAATTATATTCTAAATATTAAAAAAAATAACAAAAAACTGCTACCACCAAATTTGCTACCTCCTCCCCTCTTCCTCCTCTCCAACCCAGCAAAATCACCAAACCTTAATATTGAAGAGTTGTTTCATCCAAAAATAGAAAAATTAAAATTTTATAAAAAAATTACTAGATTAGGAAATCTCACCAAGTAACGGCGGGAAGGCGGCGGAGGCGGGAAAACGGCAGCAACGACGAAGTGAGGTCGGCGGCGGCGTGAGATCGGCAGCAACGGCAAGAGCTCGGCGTCACTGACTTTAGCAATGGGAGAGAGAGGAATATTTGGAAGTAGAAGGAGGTAGAGAAGGGGAAACAGAGGAAATATGAGAAGTGAAAGGGGAAGTGGGAGGGGAAAGAAGAAGTTAGGATTAGGGTTTTTGGGTTTGGGTGGTTAGGGAGAAAAATGGGAGAGAAGAGGGAGAAGATGATAAATAGACGTGCGAGGGTATTTTCAGAATATTTAGTGTGCTTGCTAGAAAAATATTTCCTTTTGTAAATTATAAGTGGGCTCACTAGAAAATCTGGGCTCACTAAGGAATAATGGGTGTGCTCCTTTGGAAACTCCCCCGACTTGCTGGCACCCGACCAGGATCAAACATCTGCCCGTCAATTCCCGCAGCAAAAAGGAAAAAGCAAAGCAAAGGGAAACGCGAGAGGGAGAGGGAGAGGAGAGGAGAGAGAGATGGGTTTCATGTTCAGGGTGAGATTATCGTCCTTCTTCGCTGGCGCCGCCGCAGCATCGGTGGGTGGATTCTATTATCTCTATAAGGATTACATGGTCGCTCAACAAGTCATCTCTCAGCAGGTTAGATTCTACCCCTTTCTCCTTTTGCGTTGATTGAATTGGAATTATTTTGCTTTCTTGATTCGATCTCAATCAATTGTAACCTTTGATCCATTTCTTTTAATTAATCGAAACCAATACCAAAATTGATGCTTTAGATATCTACGGATATAGAATTGGGAATGAGATTCTTTAGGCTGATGTTAGCTAGGGCATGCAATTGCTAGAATCTGTAAGCAATTGACTGTGTCATTTTTAGAGATTGGAAACGACATATAATTGTAAGGTGTTTGGTGATTCTTTGAAAATGTTGCTTAAAGGAAGGCTTGAAACACAATCAAGAATGACTACTATCTATGCAATAAACTTTAACTTATAAGTCACCTCCGATTCATTTTTGGGCTATCAACTTGTTGTAAATTGTAATGCCGTCTCTGCTTTGTGCATCTCTTTAACTTAAGGGACTTCAAGTTATCGATCTTGGAAGTTTTCAAATTATGATCCTTGGCCTCATGCACCTTTCGAAATATCAAAACTAGACGACCGAGAAAAGGGAAACTGGAAACATGTTACAGAAAACATGTTCTGGTTCTCTTGGATTTATGTGTGCCTTAAAGTTAATTGCACTTCTCTAAAGGAAATTTATCATCATTTTACCCTTCATCTGGATTTCGTCCATGTCTAGTAGAAGTTGAAGGTCTCCACATGCCTTTTTGAACTATGGCAAGTCCTCTCTTGTCCAATAGTTTCTTTGCCTGAGAAGTTGACCTAATTGTGAGATGGTTGACGTTATGTGGACATCCGGGCATCAAACTTTGGGCATCAAACTTTGTGAAATGTTTCGTGGAATTAATATGATGCAAGATTGGGAAAAGACAAAAATATGAAATTAATATGATTGTGAGAGGTTCCATCTTATTCTATTTGTAACAGGTCTTTCATGCACTCTCATGCACTGAACTCTAGCCATATCTTGGTTCTTGGTCTTTTCGCCATATAAAGACTGATTCAGGCATAAATTGGCTGGATCTATTGGGAATAAATGATTTAGGTCCATTTTGTCAATAGGTCCGTGTTACAACACAGACCCAACATCCAAGAGTCATAAGGGTGAAGACCGAGTTTATGTGGATTGGATTTTGGTCGTACTCTTATTTAATACATCTAAAGAAAAAAAATAGTCAATGATCTATCCATCTAGATGTCGGAATGCACATGATTTCTACAACTAGGCCACAATCATCTCCAATTTTGAGAATAGTTGAGAGAAGATCATATTTGGTGGCCATATGTGATTTATTGCATGGATTGTTGTTGGTTATCTACATAATGTAATTATTTGGTGGACTCAGTTAAAGGTGCCATCCATCTTATGCACCTCTAAATGTTGGGTTCAATGTAGAATGGATTAAGCATGGCATTCTGAATTGAAGTTGAAAAAGAAGCAGACTAGCTTGGCTGCTTATGTTGCTTAGACTCTAAGCTTGCACAGGCTTTGCTTTTCCCCGCTATATAACATTTATTCGAATGGCTTCAAATAACAACGAACATTATAGAATTTGTTAGCAAGAAAGAATGAAGTGAAAGGAGCTCCAAAAAGAAAGGAAAAGCATTAAGGAAATCTATTTATTTTGTTATGGAGTTGGAGTGGAGGTGGTTGTTAGTGATGGTTTCGGGAGGCTGTTTCTTATTCCTAAAAAGGGGATGATTGTCCAGTGCTAGCTGGGAATGGTTTAGATATTGGGTTTTATAATTTAGTTCCTACAAATATTAGACACACACTGTATAATGCTGTTGTTGGTGTATAATTATGATAATAATTGGTTGAGATTTGACATCACATTTGATAATTCACATATATTATACTTAAATATGCTCATTTCTCCTATCAACAACGTTGTGCAAGCAACATTGTAATTATACTTGTTATTTCTGCACATGTTCAAGAGTGTGTTACATTTTGATTTATCTAAGTGGCAATAATAACACCCTTCTCCAATTATTTGGGGTTACGTGCGTGAATCTATTTCTCTTCTACTTGGTCATATATTTGGTTTTCTTAGTTAAAGTAAACAACTATTCTTTTTACATTTTGTGATCGAAAGTTATATTATTCTTTAGACGACTTTCTTGGCCCTTTTGTTCATGATTTTTATTGCTACAGTTGATTATCCTAAAATCTTCTTGAGATCAAAATTCTACCTTTCCACTTATGTTTCGAAAAAGCGAAAGTGTGTAGCGAAGCAGTTGGCCTCAGAGTGTAATGTAGCATAGCATTTTAAGAAAGAAAAGCATTAGTAGAATTTTATTATGAGTTATTTAATATTAGAAACTTATAGTTATCTATAAAAAATATTAAAAATATCAAAAAACTCAAAAAATTATAAAACAAATTTAAAACAACAAAATACCACCAAATAAAACTATCAATAACAATTTTTATTATCACTAACACTAAATCCTGATGATATAGCTCTGAAATGTCTAAATAATTATTATAAAACCTAAATAATGAGTACAAATTGCAATGAGAGAGAAATTATTAGAAAAATCTAAATGAAGAACAAAATAATAGTAATTGAGAGTAGAACTTAAAAGTTGATGACGAGGTTTAATTGAGAATGTAGTAGTTGAAACTTGAGAAATGTCGGTAAGCAACGAAGAAGTCGCCCCTAAGCCCTTTTTGTTAAGGAATGAGGCGGAGAAGTGACGCTATACCCATCCTCGAGCAAGTTTCATTGGAATATGATCATCAACAATGAATGAGTTACCCGGAGGTGACGGAGGAGTGCTCGTCCATGATGGCTGACTGGTCCTCGAGTTTCAAAGTCGAATAAGGTAAACTAGTGACACTGGAGAGTTCTCAAGAAAATTTTTTCAAGGAATGATTGTCGACAATGGAGGAATGCTTGTCGACAATAGAGGTGCATTGTCGAACAATCAAGGATGATTATCGAGCCATCATGTTGGACATCAGGATTAGAAATTAGGATAGGGTCTATGGCTTTGTTTCACTATTTTTATACAGGTTTTATTTTTATTTTTTAATTTTCAATGAAAAGTAAGCTTTCAAGAAAATAACGTATTATGTTGAAAGTATATGCTTCCACGTGCCTACTCTTTCTAGATGGCTTAATAGCATGTGGCTAAAGCGTTGCACAAAAGCGCGCATTTCATGCTTCAAGGTGTGTTTTTAAAACATTAAAAAATATTTTTAATATTCTTATCACTTGTTATATGAAGGAAGGCGAGAAGCTTGCAACTCTGAAACTGATTTCATAATATTGCTTTCTATTTAACTTCAAAGTTGATGGATTTAATATTAGGTTGTACGATGATTGTTCAACAATCAAATTCTCGACACATGATAATAAACAAGTCATTTCTTAGAAGTTTTGACGCAAGATTTTGCATCCAGTTTCAAGTTAGAAGGTTTCATGTTTTTTTGCTTGCATGCTTATTAAATTTCAATATTTTGTTGTGCAATGTATGTTAGTATAAAAAGGTTTACTGTTGACTTTAGTGTTAGTTTCATGTTGAAAACTAAAGGACATATCTGAGCTACAAATTATTCTCTCGAAGTGATGATGTCATCTAATGATTATTTATCTATTTTTTGGACAAAGGTTATAGCCTAGTCATAGACTAAGGAACAACCATTACTTACACTCATCCCTTCACCAGTGAGACTTAGTTCACTAGCTATCTAATAGATTCTCTCATAGCAACATGCATACTTGAATTTTCCTTCTATAGTGTTTGTCTAAATAGAAGGTCTAATATTTTCACTTGTGGATGAGTTTCAAAAGTTAGGTTGGTAATACTTTGCATCAATATTTAAAATAATCCGTTATATTGTGTTATGATAACCAATACAAACTCAACAACATCTAACCGTCGAAAGTAACGCAGGGCAAGTGTAATCTAATAGTGCATTTTTTACGTTATATATTTTTAAAGTAATTTCCAACTTGCCTTTGATTACTTGCTTTTAATTGTTAGCCAATTGCTATAATTTCTTTACTTGATTACTTATTTACTTATTTGTGATTTCTTACTTATTTGCTTGCCATAATTCTTCTTTGGTTGGAATTTCTTATTTGTTAATTCTATTGGACTCTTAATTAAACTAAAATGAATAATTACCTTTAAAATTAATTGGCCATTATAAAATATACATAGCATTGATGATGTCTACAACTAAAATAGATAAATTTAATTATATTTTCGGTTTTGTGATGACTGAAATTACGACTTCATATAATTTATGAAAATAAATTTGAAAATTATTTCGAATAACTTTTATGTATCATAGATTTTTTACCTTTTTTATTAATTTAAAAAATATTTTCAAATTTAAAATATAATTTTGTATTTTTATTAAATAAATAAAAGATTATGTAACCTATTTTGTACATTATGCTATATGCGATATTAGCCTAATGAACATTATTGTTAGATTAGAAAACTATCTTGTATTTGAATTTAGTTTAAGTTTAGTCTCACATCACTTGTTAGATTGTTTGTTTGGTGTTGAGACACCTAAAATATATGCATTTTTTGACTCATAATAAGCAGATTGATTGGTTCTGATTATTTCATAATGTGATATCTGAGCACGTTATGAAATAAATCTCGGTCGTGAATTTTAATCATCCTAATCGATAGCTGATTTCGATTTCGACTCCGATTCTGATGCCGATTCCAACTTCGTAATCATGTTACCAATTCGATTTGACTCCAATTCCGACTTCGACTCTGCAATCGCGTCACCAATTCGATTTTGCATCTACTTCAGTTTCTGTTTGTTCTCTACTTCGTGACTGCAGAGATTCTGGCTGGTCCCTTCTCGACTGGGTGTAATCCAGTCTTGATACAAACATTTGCTTCTTCCTTTGCCTATTACTATTTCTAAGAAAAAAGTTTATCTGCTACTTTTTATTGCTTCTAAGAAAAAAATTTATTTGCTACTTATTATTGTTTCTAAGAAAAAAGTTTATCTACTGCCTACTATTACTTTTAAGAAACAAGTTTCTGTATTGCCTACTACTGTTTATAAGAAAAAAGTTTATCTGTTACCTACTACTGCTTCTAAGAACGAAGTTTATCTGCTGCCTATTTGTAACGCCCCATTTTCAGGAGGAATACGAAAATGGAGTGCGTTACCGGCGGGCACGTGTAAGTCGACGTGCACGAGGCCTATAAGTATGTAAAAGAAGAAATGAATGGAACTGAATACTAATCATCAACCAGGATCTTGGAAGTTAGTCTACTGTCATATAAAAGAGAAGATATACATGTCTAAAATAAGCAGCAACAAGTACAATACTGATACAAAAGTTAGAAATAAAGTCCCAAAGGGGTGATACATACCAAACCAAAAATAAAAAAGAGGAGGCCTATAAATATATTGCTGCTCGGTCTGCTTTAGAAAGTACGGATCATGAAGTGGCGGATTCTCACTCACATCTTCAGTACCTGAGCGTGTGGGGGAGCTCAGGGTCAAACCCGGCAAGTAAAATAATAAGAAGTACGGAGCGTGTAATATAAACAAATAGGTAAGATATGGGTGTGGATATGAAACTATGCGCATGTGTGGAAAATATTAAATGATCAAGTAATGATGGCTCAGTACCACCCGGGCGCCCCCCCGGATGGGCCCCTATTTCGGTTGCGCAATCTATCCTAAACCCTTCACGATAAATATTTGTCTACCCTTTAGTTCTCCCATGACCTAAGGTTTAAGTTATATTACATGGAAATCAATCCGGAATATGATGAACTAATCATATCAAGGTTAATACATATACATGTCTAGTAACAAGTAAGATGTGGTCCATGTCAAAATCAAGTTAACAGGCAAGTCAGGATTCATGACACTATCAAGACATGTGTATATACTAACAAGGAAACTTCGGCATATTTTCATGTATCTTGTACAAGTAATTAGTATGTATATGTCAAGGCAAGCATGATGGAGTGTCAAAATCAAGTTAATAGGCAAGTCAAGATCCATGGCATTATCAAGACGTGTATGTACTAATAAGGAAAGTCCGGCATACTTTCGTATATGTTGTACAAATAAGTAATATGTATGTGTCAATGCAAGTATGATGGAGTATAGAATGTTAGAATGAATGTTATGAAAATGATCATGTATATAAACTACACATAAATACAAGTATACATATAAATACGTATGCGAGTATTAAAATGTAAAGATACCTGGGATGATCATATATGTGAATCATGCATATACAATTATGCATATAAACACATATAATTTCATGTATGTTGTACAAATTACTACTATGTATATGTTAAGGCAAGAATGATAATCATAGAATATTAAAATGTGTTATGCAAATAATGATCATGTATGTAAACCACGCAATACAATTATGCATATAAACACATTAGGCAAGTGGGTACTAAATTTGTAAGGATAGGAATTAAATAGGCTTAACACTTTTATAACAATTAGTTTAACAACATATTGATTTTCTAAATTCTAGTATGATTTCATAGTATGGAAAGTAGCAAATTTGTTAAATCTTATACATGTATATATATATATGTATATATTTAAACATGGATTAGCATAGAAAGAATTATGACCTAACATAATATCTCGTATGAAAGAAATATTTTAACAATTTAATGTAGAAACTTATTTATTTGAAATCTTCTTTTTAAAACATGATTATGAATAAATACATATATATATATATACCTATGTTCTAATGGCAAGTGGAAAATGATTTAAAAATCATTGCATTATATATAAAGAACTTATATGGAAAAATCAAATGTATATCCAAACATGATGAATATTCATAAAGATAGTATTTTTATAATTTAAAAATAAAGCATATAGTTTAACTTTACAACTTGTAGTTTAAGAATGAGATATTATAAATAAAATGATAAATTCGATATATAAACATAGGGTAGAGTATAAAAAATCATATTTTTATTTTTCTAGAATAATCATAGAGATTTTTGTATAGAGATATTATGTTTTTAAGTTTTAACAAATCAAGATTCTAAGTTAATCATAAACAATTAGAATTAGAAATAAAACATGAGAGGGGATGTGATTTTACTTGTCTTGATAGGTTAAGGAAGGTAAGTCTATCTTGAGGTTAAAGAACTTCTTTTTTTATTCTTTTTCTCCTCTTTTCTTCTCTTTTCTTCTTCTTCTCTTGAGTTGGAGTAGAAAAAAATAAAAGGAAGAGATGAATGAAAAATAAATGAGAGAAAACAAATGAAAGGAGGGGAAGAAAAAGATATAAATAAAGGAGAGAAATGGGATAATATGATGGTTTGTCATTCTTGACCAAATGACAAGTATGCTGAAGGAGGTATGGGTGAATAAAAACAAAATATGAATAGGACAAATGACTAATAATAATAGATTATTAAACTTATTTAAAGCTAAAATTTTAAATTAAACTAATCCAAATAAAATCAAACTTCATCTTTACAAGTCAAAAGAAGGGAGACTAGTAAAAATATGTGTAGAACCCACCGGTAATTAAAATAATATTAGTTTAAGTGACTATTTTAAAAATTTTAAGAAAATTACAAAAATATAGAAAAATAAGACAAACACAACACATTCATTTTGGGATTAATCTGATATCAAGAATGTAATTTATGATGAAATTAGGTTGTTACATCCTACTCTTCTTACAAAAAAATTTCGTCCTCGAAATTTAATTTTTTTTTTTTTACAGATTGGAGTAGTAAGATATCAATCAATTGATAAGAATTTGATTATTGAGAAAATAGTTCCAATCAGAATATAATTGAAAACTAACTTGTCATACTATTTAAACTAGTGGGATAAATAATCAAAGATATATGATGGAAAAAAATATCATAAGTCTCACTTTTTTAAGATCCTTGCGAATAACTGCAATAATTGCCTACAAATCAATTATTGCCACGCCAATAGATAAGACTCATTATAGCGAAAGCATATGATTTTAGTCGAAAATCAATTATAGAGTATCTCATAAACCCGCTTGCTATAGTTCTAATGAATAACTGTAATTGTTGTCGACTGAGAATAAACCTCTATAATTACCACGCCAACTCAATAGGACTCGAACAGCAGAAATACAAGACTAGGTACATAGAAAATCAAAAGATATATATGGTATGGATAAAAGAAGGCAAGATAGAAAATTAACTAATAATAGGACCAAGATAAGATTTCAGATCAAAGAAAAATTTGGACATATTTATATATGGCAGTAGTCCTAAAGACATCCTAAATTAACCTAGAGCTCTGATACCACTCTGTAACGCCCCATTTTCAGGAGGAATACGAAAATGGAGTGCGTTACTGGCAGGCACGTGTAAGTCGACGTGCACGAGGTCTATAAGTATGTAAAAGAAGAAATGAATGGAACTGAATACTAGTCATCAACCAGAATCTTGGAAGTTAGTCTACTGCCATATAAAAGAGAAGATATACATGTCTAAAATAAGCAGCAACAAGTACAATAATGATACAAAAATTAGAAATAAAGTCCCAATGGGGTGATACATACCAAACCAAAAATAAAAAAGAGGAGGCCTATAAATATATTGCTGTTCGGTCTGCTCTAGAAAGTACGGATCATGCAGTGGCAGATCCTCGCTCACATCTTCAGTACCTGAGCGTGTGGGGGAGCTCAGAGTCAAATCCGACAAGTAAAATAATAAGAAGTACGGAGCGTGTAATATAAACAAATATGTAAGATATGGGTGTGGATATGAAACTATGCGCATGTGTGGAAAATATTAAATGATCAAGTAATGATATCAAGAAAGAATGTACATACTATCAAGTATGGAGACTAATGGTGAATAAATAGACTTGTATGGTAGGGAGCATGCAATATGTACTAAAAAGTAAAATATGAATTGATGTAAAAAGCATATGCACATGCATGGTGAACTAATTGGTGAAGAAATAGATCTGTATCGTATGTGATTGATATCAAGTACGGAGACTAATACATATCAAGTCTAGATTAATATCATATTTATTTTATATTTTGAACTAAGTGGTGAAGAAATGACATGTATCGTGAAAGTACCCGTGCATACCCGGGACCCGGCCAAGATGCTGGCGCTGAACCAGTCGTGCCGCTAAGCACTCAAGCAGATACCGATTACTGAGTAATCGGTCGTCCCATCAACATGGACTAAATAAGAGATGATGGCTCAGTACCATCCGGGCGTCCCCGCGGATGGGCCCCTATTTCGGTTGCGCAACCTATCCTAAACCCTTCACGATACAATATTTGTCCACCCTTTAGTTCTCTCATGACCCAAGGTTTAAGTTATATTATATGGAAATCAATTCGGAATATGATGAACCAATCATATCAAGATTAATACATATACATGTCTAGTAACAAGATGTGGTCCATGTCAAAATCAAGTTAACAGGCAAGTCAGGATCCATGACACTATCAAGACATGTGTATGTACTAACAAGGAAACTCCGACATATTTTCATGTATCTTGTACAAATAATTAGTATGTATATGTCAAGGCAAGCATGATGGAGTGTCAAAATCAAGTTAATAGGCAAGTCAAGATCCATGGCATTATCAAGACGTGTATGTACTAATAAGGAAAGTCCGGCATAATTTCGTATATGTTGTACAAATAACTAGTATGTATGTGTCAATGCAAGTATGATGGAGTATAGAATGTTAGAATAAATGTTATGAAAATTATTATGTATGCAAACTACACATAAATACAAGTATACATATAAATACGTATGCGAGTATTAAAATGTAAAGATACCTAGGATGATCATATATGTGAATCATGCATATACAATTATGCATATAAACACATATAATTTCATGTATGTTGTACAAATTACTAGTATGTATATGTTAAGGCAAGAATGATAATCATAGAATATTAAAATGTGTTATGCAAATAATGATCATGTATGTAAATCACGCAATACAATTATGCATATAAACACATTAGGCAAGTGGGTACTAAATTTGTAAGGATAGGAATTAAATAGGCTTAACACTTTTATAACAATTAGTTTAACAACATATTGATTTTCTAAATTCTAGTATGATTTCATAGTATGGAAAGTAGCAAATTTGTTAAATCTTATACATGTATATATATATATGTATATATTTAAACATGGATTAGCATAGAAAGAATTATGACCTAACATAATATCTCGTATGAAAGAAATATTTTAACAATTTAATGTAGAAACTTATTTATTTGAAATTTTCTTTTTAAAACATGATTATGAATACATACATATATATATATATATATACCTATGTTCTAATGACAAGTGGAAAATGATTTAAAAATCATTGCATTATATATAAAGAACTTATATGGAAAATTCAAATGTATATCCAAACATGATGAATATTCATAAAGATAGTTTTTTTATAAATTTAAAAATAAAGCATATAGTTTAACTTTACAACTTGTAGTTTAAGAATAAGATATTATAAATAAAATGATAAATTCGATATATAAACATAGGGTAAAGTATAAAAAATCATATTTTTATTTTTTTAGAATAATCATAGAGATTTTTGTATAGAGATATTATGTTTTTAAGTTTTAACAAATCAAGATTCTAAGTTAATCATAAACAATTAGAATTAGAAATAAAACATGAGAGGGGAAGTGATTTTACTTGCCTTGATAGGTTAAGGAAGGTAAGCCTATTTTGAGGCTAAAAAACTTCTCTTTTTATTCTTTTTCTCCTCTTTTCTTCTCTTTTCTTCTTCTTCTCTTTTCTTCTTCTTCTCTTGAGTTGGAGTAGAAAAAAAATAAAAGGAAGAGATAAATGAAAAATAAATGAGAGAAAATAAATGAAAGGAGGGGAAGAAAAAGATATAAATAAAGGAGAGATATGAGATAACATGATGGTTTGTCATTCTTGACCAAAGGACAAGTATGGTGAAGGAGGTATGGGTGAATAAAAACAAAATATGAATAGGACAAATGACTAATAATAATAGATTATTAAACTTATTTAAAGCTAAAATTTTAAATTAAACTAATCCAAATAAAATCAAACTTCATCTTTACAAGTCAAAAGAAGGGAGACTAGTAAAAATATGTGTAGGACCCACCGGTGATTAAAATAATATTATTTTAAGTGACTATCTTAAAAATTTTAAGAAAATCACAAAAATATAGAAAAATAAGACAAACGTGATGTAACAGTCTAATTTCATCATAAGTTACATTCTTGATATCAGATTAATCCCAAAATGAATGTGTTGTGTTTGTCTTATTTTTCTATATTTTTGTGATTTTCTTAAAATTTTTAAGATAGTCACTTAAAATAATATTATTTTAATCACCGGTGGGTCCTACACATATTTTTACTAGTCTCCCTTCTTTTAACTTGTAAAGATGAAGTTTGATTTTATTTGGATTAGTTTAATTTAAAATTTTAGCTTTAAATAAGTTTAATAATCTATTATTATTAGTCATTTGTCCTATTCATATTTTGTTTTTATTCACCCATACCTCCTTCACCATACTTGTCCTTTGGTCAAGAATGACAAACCATCATGTTATCCCATATCTCTCCTTTATTTATATCTTTTTCTTCCCCTCCTTTCATTTGTTTTCTCTCATTTATTTTTCATTCATCTCTTCCTTTTATTTTTTTTCTACTCCAACTCAAGAGAAGAAGAAGAAAAGAGAAGAAGAAGAAAAGATGAGAAAAAGAATAAAAAGAGAAGTTCTTTAGCCTCAAGATAGGCTTACCTTCCTTAACCTATCAAGACAAGTAAAATTACATCCTCTCTCATGTTTTATTTCTAATTCTAATTGTTTATGATTAACTTAGAATCTTGGGGGGCGCCCGGGTGGTACTGAGCCATCATTATTTGATCATTTAATATTTTCCACACATGCGCATAGTTTCATATCCACACCCATATCTTACCTATTTGTTTATATTACACGCTCCGTACTTCTTATTATTTACTTGCCGGGTTTGACTCTGAGCTCCCCCACACGCTCAGGTACTGAAGATGTGAGCGAGGATCCACCACTGTATGATCCGTACTTTCTAGAGCAGACCGAGCAGCAATATATTTATAGGCCTCCTCTTTTTTATTTTTTGTTTGGTATGTATCACCCCTTTGGGACTTTATTTCTAACTTTTGTATCAGTATTGTACTTATTGCTGCTTATTTTAGACATGTATATCTTCTCTTTTATATGGCAGTAGATTAACTTCTAAGATCCTGGTTGATGACTAGTATTCAGTTCCATTCATTTATTCTTTTACATACTTATAGGCCTCGTGCACGTCGAGTTACACGTGCCCGCCGGTAACGCACTCCATTTTCGTATTCCTCCTGAAAATGGGGCGTTACACTATTACTGCATTTAAGAAAAAAATTTATCTACTACTTAGTATGGCTTCTAAGAATGAAGTTTATATAATGCTAATACTGCTTCTAAGTAATAAGTTTATCTACTACTAACTATCAATTTTCGATGGTATGATAAAGTCCTACCATGGTGGCGATGGGTGTACTCTGATATTTCAAATGATTCTTCTACTATAAGTATTGCTATTGTTACTACTCTTCCACTTCAAGTTAATCTGTACTATTGAAGAGAGAAAGTATTTTCTAATTTATATAACAAGTATATAATTGATATGTATCATCTAACTTGAAGGGAAGTGTTATATTAGAAATTATTTTATATTTGGATTTAGTTTAATTTTAGTTCCATATCACCTGTTAGATTGTTTGTATAGTGTTGGGACACGTATAAATATATATATTCCTTGATTCATAATAAACAGATGGGGTTTTTACATATCTGTCTCATAAATCTTTAAAAATTAGAATTTAGTCCCCTAAATCTTCATATTTATAATTTAGTCACCCAGCCATATTTTTGGCCCGAATTTCCGGTTATACCCCTGAGTTACTTCACTTTAGTTTTTCCTTTCCTCTTTCTCATCTTTTACTCTTCTTATTGGGTTCTCCTCTCTCTCTTCCCTCCCAGTTAATTTCTAAAGTGAAGTAATTCAAGGGAACCCAATAAGAAGAGAGAAGAATGGAGAGGGGAACCTAATAAGAAGAGGAAAAGAGGGGAAGAGGGAATGGAGGATTAAAGTGAACTAACACAGGATATAACAAGAAATTCGGGCAAAAAAAATGGCGGGGGGACTAAAGTGAGGTAACTTTAAGGATTTGGGGGACTAAATTATAAATATGAAGATTTTGGGGACTAAATTCTAATTTTTAAAGATGTAAGGGACATATATGTAAAAACCCCTAAACAAATTGACTGGTTTTGATTATTTCATAACAGTTATATTATTGCTATTTAATACATTGGTTTGCATTTAGATTTTAACTTCAATTTGAAGAGTGGAAGGGGTTTTCCTTATCAACTTATCTTGATGTATATGCATAATACATCTTTTGCTACTTGGAACTCTCGTCTTTATCCTGGACTGTACCTCCTGCACCTCATCAGGGTTTTAAATCTGATATAGAAATTGTATGGATGGAGAGTTTTTATATTGGATAGAACTTTATCGGGGATACAAGCTCATATCGGGCATTCATATCAAACATGATATATGACATATAATATAGATAATTCAAAGATCAAAGTCCTTAGATTACATCTATCTATAAAAGTGGTAGAAGAAGAAAATGAAGAAAAATCGACGGAAGATCCCGAAATTCGTTCGAGAAAAGGCAAACGTATGGTAATTTATATTGATAATGGTCAGAGTACTAATTCCAGTACTAGTAATAATAATACTACTAGTAATAATAATACTAGTAATAATAGCACTAATGATGAAGAAGAAGTGGCTTTGATACGTTACTCACAACAATTGGATTTTCATTGGGGTATAATCAAAGGATCCATGCATGCTCAAAGACGTAAAACAGTTATTTGGGAAATGTTTCAAGCAAATGTGCATTCACCGCTTTTTCTTGATTGCATAGACAAAACCTTTTTTTTTTTTTTTTTTCATTTTTTGATATCTCTGAAGTAATTAATCACATTTTTAGAAATTGGGTAGGGAAAAACCCAGAATTGCAAATTTCTTATTTTGAGGTGGAAGAGAAAAGAAAAAGAGCAAACAAACGAAGAGAAAGAAGAAGAAAATGAACGAATAGCAATATCAGAAGATTGGGATGCCTTTATATTTACTTAAGCAATAAGAGGTTTAATGTTAGTAACCCAATCTTTTCTTAGAAAATACGTTATATTACCCTTATTAATAATAGCTAAAAATATTGGTCGTATGTTATTATTGCAATTCCCGAATGGTATGACGATTTGAAAGAATGGAATAAAGAAATGCATGTTAAATGTACCTATAATGGCGTTCAATTATCAGAAACAGTATTTCCCCAAAATTGGTTAATAGACTGTATTCAGATAAAGATTCTATTTCCATTCTGTTTGAAACCTTGGCGAAGATCTAAAGTACGATCTCATCATAGAGATAGAGATCATAAACTAAGGAAAAAGGAGAAAAAATACAATTTTTATTTTTTAGCAGTCCGAGGAAGGGAAGCAGAACTACTTTTCGGGTCTCCCCGAAAACGACTTTGTTTTTTTGAACCCATTTTTAACCAACTCGAAAAAAAAGATAAAAGCAAAAAGGCAATTTTTTTAAGTTATAAGGGTTTTCAAAGAAAGAAAAAAAGATTTTCTAAAAGTTTCAAAAGAAAAAACAAGAATAGTTCTAGTTATAAACCTAATAATGAAAGAACTTGACGAAGTAAATCCCATTTTCTTATTGAAATTGAGAACGGTAAAAGTATATGAATCAAATGAAAACGAAAAAGATTCCAATATAAATAATAAGATTATCCGAGAATCGACCATTCGAATGCAATCCGCGAATTGTGTAAATGAAAATTATTCACTCAAAGAAACAAAATGAAAGATCTTGCTAATAAGACAATAACAATTAGGACTCAAATAGAAGGAATCACAAAAGACAAGAAAAAAAGTTCGAGCTTGTGATGATAAAAGATCAGAATCAAAGAAGAATATTTTTCAAATATTCAAAAGAAAAAATATCTGAGTAATACGGAAATCACATTATTTTATGAAATCCTTCGTTAAAAAAAAATGCATGGATATACATTACTATGTATCATTAAGATTCCAAGGGTCAATGCACAACTTCAATAAAAAAAATTATCAATAAATTCATTTCCAATGCTGAAACAAATCAAGAAGGAATTGAGAAAACAAATTAAAATACAATGAACTTTCTTTTGACTATAAAAAATCTATTTTCTAATTTTTCTAATACTAATATTAGTAATAAAAATATTAGGAATAATAATTGTGACTTCTTCGTCTCAAGCCTATGTATTTTACAAATTATCACAAAATCAATTACTTAACAAGTATCATTTGAAATCTGTACTTCAATATCTCCACACCTATCCTTTTCTTAGGGATATAATCAAGAATTATTGTACGACACGAGGAATATTTGATTCCAAATCAAGGCAAAAAAAAGTTCATAAGTCTGTAATGAATAAATGGAAAAATTGGTTAAAGAGTCATTATCAATACAATTTATCTCAGACCAAGTGGGATCACTTAGTATAAAAAAAAATGGCGAAATAGAGTCAATCAATGTCGTATGATTCAAAAGAAAGACTCAATGAAATTAGATTTATATAAAAAAGAAAAAGACCAATTAATTCATTACCCGAAAAAGAATTACTATGCAGTGAACTCATCAATATGTCAAAAGGAAAAAGTGAAAAAACATTACGGATATAATCTTTTGTTATATAAACATATAAATTATGTGAATAGTAAGGACTCGTATATTTCTGGATCAACATTACAAGTAGAGGACAAAAAAATTCCATATAATTTCAATACAAATACACTGAAATCCGAATCATTTTATAAATTCATAAGTATATCTATTAGTGATTATCTAGAAAAAGGATCTATTATTGATATGGACAAAAATATGGATAGAAATTTTTTTGATTATAGAATTCTTCATTTTTGTCTTAGAAATAATATCGATATTGAGACCTGGGCCAATACGCATATCAACACCAAGATTCATAAAAATGCTAAAACTAAAACTAAAAATTCTCAAAATGTTGAAAAAAAGGGTCCTTTTTCTTTTACGATTCATCACAAAATCAACCTATCCGATCAAAAAAATCTTTTTTTTTTTATTGGATAGGAATGAATTAAGAAAGGTTATATTATACAATATCAAAATCAAATTTAGAACCTTGGTTTTTTCCAGAATTTATATTACTTTTTGATATGTATAAAATTAACCCGTGGATCATACCAATCAAATTACTTATTTTTCATTTTCATTTCTATGAAAAAAAATATTAGTCAAAATGAAAAGATCCACGTAAATAAAAAAAAAAATTCTATATTAGCTAATCTAAAAGAATATCTTGAATTAGAAAATTCCAACAAAAAAGAAACAAACAACAAGGTCAAGGAGATTTTGTATCAGATCTATGAAAACAAAACAAAAACAAAAATCTTGAAGAAGATTACACGGGAGCAGATATTAAAAAAGGCGGAAAGAAAAAACAATTCAAGAGCAAGAAAGAAGCGGAACTGGATTTCTTCCTAAAAAAATATTTTCTTTTTCAATTAAGATGGGATGATTCCTTGAACCAAAGAATGATCAATAATATCAAGGTATATTATCTCCTACTTAGACTGATAGACCAAGGGGGAAACTTGCTATATCCTCAATTCAAAGAGGAGAGATGCATCTTGATGTAATGTTGATTCAGAAAAACCTAACTCTTACAGAATTGATAAAAAGATGAATATTATCAAACCCATTCGTCTATCTATGAAAAAGGATGGAAAATCTATTATATATCAAACCATAGGTATTTCATTGGTTGATAAGAATAAGTGCCAAACTAATGGAAAATGCATAATAAAAAGTGGATATGTTGAAAACAAGAATTTTGATGGATCCATTGCACAACATAGCAATATGCTTGTGAATAGAAGCAGAAATCATTTTGATTTCCTTGTTCCCGAAAATATTCTATCTCCCAGATGTCGTAGAGAATTTAGATTTTTAATTTGTTTCAATTTCAGGAATTGGAATATTGTGAATCGAAACTACTATTTTGCAATCAAAACAACATAAAAAACTGGGGACAATTTTTAAATGGGGAAATGCATCTTAATACAGATGCAAATAAATTCATTAAATTAAAATCGTTTCTTTGGCCGAATTATCGATTAGAAGATTTAGCTTGTATGAATCATTATTGGTTTGATACCAATAACTGTAGTCATTTCAGTATGTCAAGAGTACATATGTATCCACGATTCAGAATTAGTTAATAGTATATTTCCTATATATCTATAGGATGCCATATTCGGTGAATAAAGATATACACACATACCATGTACATTCTGATAAATGTAACATCCCTTTCTATCCCTAATTTGAATTGGATAAATTTGGATAAAATTAAATTAATATAAATTTAACATGCATAAAAATCGATTCAAGAACTATATATATTCTCGCATAAGCATAAGATAATAGAATAAGTTAGGGAACATATTCAATTATAAGTTCGAAACGTTATTTACATAACAATTGAGGTAAGGGATAGGTAAAATCAAAATCAAGCAACAATATTAGCAGTAACATTAACATGAACAATATAGATATTAAAACTAGCAGTGATAACAAGGATGACAATATCAACAATACAAAAGGAAACAAGAAAGAACGTAGGAAGAAAATGAAAAGGAGAACCAACTGAAGGACAGAAAAGTTTCATGTATCATTTGAAGAAGTTGAAAATGCTCTTTCTGTAAATCTTTCCTGTGTTTAGCTCTCCAGTGACACGATAAATTCTCTAATTTTCATCATGGTGTTTATGAATTTGATTATGGGCTAAGGTGGGTTTCTATTATAAAAAGGATGGCTTTGGGTATGAAAATCGACCCCAAACATATTTCTAAAATAAAGCCTAATTGAAATAAAAATGAATTATATCGCCAATATATTGAAATGATACCTTGGACAATATTTGCAAATATCAGCCAATATCGACACAAAATGATGTTCCATTTTTTCACTATATCATAGCTGCCCCTAGAAAGGATATATCTGAGGTATCAGCTGATATTTAGAATAATCCACCTCATACCCCCTTCCTCATCCCCTCAAAAGAAAAACAAAAAGAAAAAACCGCCACCATCGTGCAGCCTCAAAAATAAACATGGAGAGCTTTGTTATTGCAAGTGGACACTTCCACGATGTGTCAACTCCTTTCTCTTAGGGGCTATTTTGTTTGCTGCATAGGGGAAATTGAAATCAAAAATAAAAAATGAAATTGTAAATGCATTTACTTTGTGGGAACAACCTTCCTTTCTTGTGTTTGTTTTGCTACAAAACTGCAGCAAAATGTTACAGAAAAAACTGAAACCAGAAAAGGGGATGGGTCCCACACAATAAATGCAATTCAAATTCCATTTTCCAACTCCTTTATCCAACCAAATAGCCCCTCACATTATTCCTCATTCAGATCATTGAGCTAAACTTTGAATTACATTTTAGCTCTTCTATTTCATTGTCATAAATATTTTGTTAATATAGTCCACTAATTACAAAGAATTGTTTCCAAAGTTATAAGTTGAAAGATATCCAGATCTCTATATAATATCAGTATATAGGAATCATATAGTTTCCAGTTTATTCTGGGTTGACATGTTAAGGAGACATCATACATGGTGTTTCAACCAAGATTATAAGTATCGGCCGATACTGATATATATTGTAATGGTCTTTGAAGTACTCGATGTTGCGATTTTTCTAAGCACACTCCCAGGTGCAGGAGATCGTCTAGTAATATACTCGGTGAAATCCGAGGTTGATTCCCACAAAATTAGTTTTGCTGTAATTTCAATACTTGGAAGAAAGCCACATTTTCAAGTGAAACAACTAAAAAAAATCGTTGAAAGTAGAATTAAGGCAAAGAAAATATTTGGAGAAATAAACTATAAAAAAAATATTGGCCAAGTGTCATGCCTTGCCCCTATATACAGTAAATGAGCACGTACAGATACTGACAACATATTTGGTTTGAATATGATAAAGTTTTCGGTAGGATAATAAGATTTAAAATAGTTTAAAATTGGCCATGGTTCCTTTCACCAAAAAGTCTAGCTACAATTACTTAATGGTTTCATAAGAATCATTATAAACTATATCTCATATCTCACATTCGATGTGGGACTATTGCGTAAGGGGTATTATATTCTCCCTCCATTTAGGATCTAACATTTTTGTTAGAGGAGTACAGTAGCACGCTAACATTTCACCAAGTAATGTGAGATTCTAGAGGTGGCCCTATGGATTTCTAGTGGTGGCTCCCATGGATTCAAGAGGGGGCCTCCGTTTCTAAGTGGCATTTTGTTCCGTATAGCACTTAAGGCTATGTAATATTTAGTTTTACACACTTTCAAGTTGTGTCCGACCCTGATACCACTTAAATATCTCACACCCCGCCCCGATATATTGTAAACGAATACGTACATGTACCAGCAACATTGATTTGAATATAATAAAGCCTTCGGTAGAATAACAAGAGTTAAAATAGTTTATAATTAGCCATACTTCCTCTCCAAAACAGCTAGCTACAATTACTTGATGGCTTCGTAAGAATCATTATAAACTAGTCTAACTCTTGTCTCGCATCCGATGTAGGATTATTGAGCTAAGGGTTTTACACTAAAGTTGTGAGTATAACCCTAGTTCTTTTCTTGGTTGGCCAAAAACTCCCTTTTTTATTTTTTTTTCGATTAAAATTGGACACCTGTCCTATTCTAATATGAGAATATCATCATCGAAATCTCTTTCATCTACAAAATGTATTATGATCTAAACTATTCTCACCGATTTAAATTAATTTTAGATTTATTTCTTTACCTAAACATAATCCCTCAATACCAAATATTGATCGCCAAATGCTTAGGATGAACTATGGTGAAATCATTAATAACCCACCAAAAGATAAAGAAATCTTATTTTTACAAAACAAAAATTATTGAAGAGAAACTAAACTAAAACCTCTCTAGATATAAGGAAAAAAAGATCAAATTACAATTTTAACAATTATTACATAAGAGAGAATGACCAAACTAATACACTCAGATTAGGGTTACTTTATCCTTTTTTGCAATGGGGAGAATTAGCAGTGGATAACTCTAAAAAAATCTATCATAAAAATAATTAGTATCTTCAATAGAGATTCTTCAAGTGTTTATACAATGAAAGACTTCAAAATTTCTTAGAAAGTTTAAGAACTAGGTGGTATAAATAAGACCAAAAGCTCCAAAATACATAAAACTTCAATTGATGGCAGTAGCGATCGCCATAGCAATGGTGCTTTGAGGTAAATGGGCCATCGACCGTGGTTGTAGTCCTAGCGACCATGGGCATTGGGCCCAGTGATTGCGACCTATCAAATGTGCATGAGCCCAGTTTTCATGCCTCTTTTCGGCTCGCTTTGGCTCCAAATTCTACACAAACATACATGATCACTTATTAAGCATCAATTTCTACTCAAGTTGGGAATTTGAAGTATATATGTAATATATCATGAAAGCCATAGATTTAACTCATAAAAGTGAATTATGAATGTATAGTATATCTATAAATCATACATTTTTCACCCTTAATCTCCCGATATGTGATATAGTGTATAATTTTAGTCCCGTATTGCTATTTTTTCGGATACTGCTGATACCATATGTCTGAGATTGCCTATTTCGATGCCATAAGCGATTGGCTTATAGGATTACTGGTTCTGATATTTTAAACCTTGCTTTCAGCGTAACGTTAAAGTTAGACCGTTTCAAACAAAGTTTTAATTTGTTTGCACCACCTTCGTATGCTTTTATCTTATCTATATTTTGTAGGTTCAATATGAGATAGAGAGGCCTAAATAAAAATACTTTTGCTTTTCATCGTCATCATTATTATCGTCTTATAATGTTAGAGATTAATTGGGATTAATTCAATGGATTATTACCCATTTCATCTCCTTTATTTGTATATACTAAACTTTTACATATAAGTGCATCTTTATAACTTCTTATAACATAACACTCCTTAGATTGGAGTATACACATCATACATGTTTAGCTTGTTACAAATGAACTGCGCTCGAGATCTTCCATGCGCCTTAGTAAACAAATCAGCAAGCTAATTGGCAGATGATACATGCTTTAGCTCGATAATACCATCGTCATGTTTTCCCCATACGACATGACAATCTACTCCAATATGCTTATCCATCTTATGAATCATAGGATTTTGTGTAATATAATCGCCAACCTTATTTAACATAATACATCCTCATCAGTATCTTGGGTACAAAACCCATCTTGACCAAAATGTCTTGTATTAGTATAAGGTCATATGTAAAATCTGCGGTATCCCTAATTCTAACCACACTCGATCTAGAGATAACATGTTGTTTCTTACTCTTCCACGAAATAAGATTCCCTCCAACGAAGATGCAATATCGTGCAGTAGATCTTCTATCAATTGGGCATCTTATCCAATCAACTTATGAGAAGCCAGCTATGCAGCTGTGGCAGTAGTCTAAATACGAAAGCCCTCTACCTAGAGCACTTTTCAGATATCATAATATTCTAACCATAACATTTTAGTGACTGGTTTGAGGGGCTGACATGAGCTAACTCACAACGTTAATTGGATGTGCAATATATGGACCAGTTATTAACAAATGGTTTAGCTTCTAAACTAGTCTCTATATCTCTCTTGATACTCCAAGAACTCCCTTTGATCAGGTAATAACTTCCAAGTCCAGATCCATCAGTGTATCCACAACTTTACCCTATAGCATACCACAATATATTCAAATACATACTTCCTCTGAGAAAGTGAGATCCTCTTCTTAGATTAACTCTAATCCCCAAAAAAGCATAACAACTTTAACTTTTTGGTCTAGAACTCTAACTGTAGATGTGATTTTAAATCACCAATCCCTTGTAATCACAATATCCTCAATATAAACTACGAAGAGGATACGTTTTCCATGATGAATGCGAAAGAAAATTGAGTGATCCTTATTGAGAAATAATCAGATGATTTTATTAAAGTTAAGAGATACATATATAGGTGTTATCATACTGTACAAACACCATCATAGGTGATGTGTGACACTTAACATAAAAATAAGATAAGTAGTCTAATCTAGTTGTCCTTCTGAGAACGACAAAGATCAATTTTTGTATAATGGAACCAAGCCTTCCAAACCAGGCTAGAGGAGATCGTTTGATGGCATAAAGTGATTTACGCCCCTAAGCAACAAATTCAGGTGGTTGCTCCATATAAACTTCCTCATTAATAATGGCATGAAGGAATGCTTTTTTATTATCTAACTGGTATAAAGGCTAGTGATGTATAGTAACAATCACCAGCTGAAACATGCAACCAAGTGGAAGTTATTTTTGCTATTGGTGAGGATGTGTTCTGATTATCATCATATGTTTAGGAGTATCCCTTTGCTACTAATCGTGTCTTAAGGCGAGCTAAGTTTCTATCATGATTCTGTTTGACAATATATACCCATCGACATCCAATAGCTTTCTTCTCAGGTGGAAGCGGAACAAATTCTTATCTCTCATTATGTTTTAAGTCATGCATCTCATCTTTCATCGATGCTCGCCAGTTTGGATTTTTGAGGTGACATCGAGACAGACTTGGAAATAGAATAAGAATCAATGATGGAAACAAAAGCATGATAAGATGTGGAAGTATGTGCACAAGACAAAATTCAGTGGATATAGAGTTCATTTTTTTCCTTTGCAATGAGCAATACGGATATCAAGATGAGACTGAGAATCAATATTTAGGAGAAGAAATATCAGTATTCTCACATGATATTGTGTCAATGATCAGAGATACAAGGACAATTGGACTTGGTATGTCTTACATACACATGTCCATATGCCTGAAGCATAGGATTTCTATCAGGTGAAGATGGTGTCTTTTCTAAAAAACATGAAGTCATCTTCTGTGTCAAATAATGTTCTCTTAGATGACTTTTTATCAAAATATGGTATGGACTAAAAAAAGGTAATATTTGTAGGGACCACAAACTTATACATTGTGAGACATTAGTATCTATATCCTTTCTTACTTTTAGATAATCCCAAAAATACTCATTTGAAAGCTGTAGGATCTAATTTGGTTCTATTGTTACAATGATCATGAATAAGCCATACACACCTAAATATTCTAGGAGATATAGAAAACATGTCATTTTTGGGATAAAGAACAATATATGTTATTTGACCATCAGGAACAATAGAAAGATATAATTAATTAGATAACAGGTTGTAAGAACTACATCACCTAGAAGTGTTTAGGACATTCATATCAATTGGCAAAGTTCGTGTCACCTCCACTAAGTGATAGTTTTTACATTTAACCACCCCATTCTATTGTGGAGTGTAAGAACAAGGTGTTTGATGAGTAATTCCAGTATCATACATGAAATATATAAAAGATGAACTAAGATTTCTTTCGCATATCGTTCTGTAAAGTATTGAAATATACACCAAACTGATTTTTAATGTCATTAAAAACTTTGGAAAATAGATAGAGCCTTTAAACTATTTTTCATCGAAAATATCCATGTCAAACAAGAAATAAATCATCCACAAAGATAAAGAAATACCTAAAACCATGTATTGAACTAATAGGACAAGGTTCTCAAATATTAGAATGAAGAAGTTCAAATGGGTGACCCACCCTCTTATCTACTCTCAACGGATAACACACAATGGTGAATATGACATGATTCAATTCATGGGATGACACTTGGCCTAACTTAGGAACTAATTTGTTTGAACTTGCAAGGGAGTGTGACACAATCAAAGATGTAGATATCGCAAACAAGTAGAGCTAACACATGCAGCTGGACTGGAACTAGTCTCCAAGTGATACGTACCTCTAAATTCACATCTTGTGCCAATCATCCTATGCATCCCAATATGTTAAAGTACATAATGTTCAGTAAACAACATCACTAAATAATTCAAGGTTCATGTAAGTTTGCTGATAGACAATAGATTAAATAGAAACTTGGGTATGTAAAAAGACAAATGACAATGGTAAACGAGGTAGTAGGATTAGCTGTGACCACATTCTCGATACGAGATGTAGTACCATTCACCAATGTTACTATAGGAAGTGACAAAGTTGAAGAGTCATGCAAAAGACTTTTGTTTCCCATTATATGATTAGATGTACTAGTTTCAATGATCCAGATAGTAGTTTTGTAGGTAAACACGAAGTATAACTAATTGACCTTGCCAAGGTTGTAGTGGATGAAGATGGTGCGAGCTGTGTAGCTTTAAATTGTTGGAACATTTGGTTTTTGTCAAACTCTTTACTAGATATAAGATATTTCTGGAACACAAGGGAATTTGCCCAATCTATTCTTCTATTCTACGATGCATGAGCTGCATGAGCAAATTGATAGTTTTCTTACTTTTTCAATACAATTTTGTACTCATATTTCTCGTGTGCCCAGCTTTCCTATCGCTGTAGCAAGTACTTGTATATGGCCAATTCTCTGCACCATTTTCTCCACAGCCAAAATCTCTTCTGCCACCAAATTGGTCTTCGCGACCAAATTCTTATTTTTCCACCACCAACGTGACCTTGTCCATATTCTCTAGTGTTAACAACGAACGACCACCATGTTTAAAGTCTCTTCTGCCACCACCACAATTGCCCTCTGTACGACCATCCCCAAGAGTTATAAATTTCCAATGTTCAACGTCTAGAGCTGACCCTTCGCAGGACTCGTTTTTGGTAGGATTCTGTGATTCCCGTAAAAAAATGCTGACAGTTGATATGTCTCTAGTAGAGTCTACTGTAGAACTACATATCAATTGTAGACATGCAAGAGTTGTACTATGATAGCAAACTTCAGAAGAAAGCGAGCACTATTTGCTGGTCCCATTGCTTCTGCATCTTCTTTACGTCATAGGAGATAAGGAATAATACCTTTTCCTCATAAGCTCTGTTAAAGTTTACATAATGTTGAGATGAGGTTTTATTGCCCTTCTCAATCTGGAACATCTTTGGAATAGCATCAAGAGCTCTAATATGATTATTTTTTTCTTGAATATAGCTCCTAAAGATAGTATATTACTATATTTCCTTCACTATCAATGTATGCGTCACCAAATCTTATATCTTCGGCTCTATAATGTATAACAACTAATCGAATAGAGCAACATCCTCTCTTTCCGACTCATTTGTCTTAGAATTAGAAAGATCCATATACAAATGATTCTTCTTTCCACGACCATTTAAATTAATTTCAACAATTTTCCTTCATTGTAAATAATTATCCCCATTCAACTTCCTCTCAATAATCTTACTAAATTCTAGAATAATTGGCTATGGTTTCTATTGCACACGTCAAATCTGCTATACTAATAATCTTCCAACCACCTACTATAACTAAACTCTATATCCTTCCAATGCAACCATCAAGGTACTACTTTCAGCAATTTACTCATCAAGCTCTCCATGCAACTATACTCATGACGAGAGTAAATAAAATAAAATCTTTTTTTTTTTGGGAAAAAATTAGCCTCTCAAATGTGATCGTTGATCAGATTTTGAGAGATCTAACGAGTGTGATCGAAGATGAGGATTTGACGGATGTAATTGAAGATGAGGAAGTACCGATGGGAAAGTTGATTGAAGATGTTGTGATGGCATCATCGGCTGTCCAATGATGGTGAAGATTTAAAGAATTCTTGTTGAGGAAGACAAATTTGAAGTTGAATTGGCAAGGCAGAGTTGGAGTCTAATCTAGGAGACGGAGTTGATGTTGGTGGGTTTCTTGAATCATTGAGTCGAGGCCAAAGTCGTTGAGGTGGCAGAGTCTCGTATAGAAGTGCGGAGTCAAGTTGAGTTGAAGTTGTTGAGTCTTTCGAGTCATTGAGGAGGAGGGTACAATGATGAGGAAATGATTAAGGACGGATTAGCTTTTATACTATGATAATCAGAGAGTTAGGATTAGAAATAAGTTTGGTTTAATTAGATGGATTATTACCCTAGGATGCACGGACTTGCTTAGGAGGTCGGCGAGTCCAAGTCTGATATGCGTCAGACACAGACACGCCACGGGCATAACTAAATCCGCGTTGGACATGCCACGTGGCTTGTCCATTAAAAAATGTGTTAAATAGTTGCTCGGACACTGCGGTGACACGAGTCAGACTCACTTAGGATACGCTAGAAGCAAACTTTTAGTTTTTTTTTAATAAAGGAATTGCAAAAGCCCTAAATCTCAAATTTTATTGCAAGCCCTTTCTTCTCTCTCATCTTCGCTCATCAAACCCTTAATACTTGACCCTTGCACTCCGATATGCTGCCTCCTCAGTTCGATTGAAGATATGCCCTTGGTTGAGCCCACCTCCTTCCCCTCACCGACCTTGACCTCTCCCCCCTCGACTGACTCGGTCGATCCCATCTCCCCCTCCCTTGACCTCAATCGCTTAACCCCACCTCCCTTGATGCTCTCACTCGTTCCCGCCTCTCTCCCTCGACCACAATAACTCGACTCTCTCTCTCTCCCCCCCTCTTTTGCTGCAACGATAATAGCTCGACATAGGCAATCTCTCTCAGTCTTTTGCTGCAACAGCTGTAGCTTGGCCCCATCTATCTCTTTCTTGCTCCTTTTTTCCTGTGTAGGTACTAATCTCTAATTCTCAGAATTCAATTTATGACGTTTAAATTTGGTTCTATTATAAATTTGGTTGTCCTGTTTAGCAATAGTTATCTTTGAAACTGTTATTTTTGAAAATTGTTTCTATTATAGAAAATTAATAATTTAGGAACTAAGAAACTATGATCTATAGTTGTTTTGAAATTGAATTTTTTTTTTTTTTAAGGAACTAGGTAAAACGTAACGGATTAGATTATGATAAAAATTTAAATTATATAGCTATGAACTTAATTTTTTTTTTACTTTTATATTTTTGTTGATTGCTAATGCATAGGTGTAGGAACTAGGAAATATCTTTCCTTTTGTCTCTCTGCTGAATGATGATGTAAGCTAATAAGAACGAATATGAACATGGATATGGTTATGGACATGGAAAGTGGTTTTTTAGAAAAATGAGGAAACATACATCGCAGGATACAAAAAAGAAAGAAAAATATAAGTATGTTCTTTTATCATTGATGTAATAATTTTACTAATATCCATAACAAAGTTTGAACATCCAAAATAACAAAAAAACATAAATCCATGATAGACATAAATGCTAGTAGCGTTACATTCATTAAAGTTCAATAAATTACATCAATGTTCTAAAATTTAATTTAGTTACTTACTCAGTCCAAAAGTGAGTAGTGAGTACTTAGAGAACTCGACAAACACTTATTCAGAACTCGAATTACTGATATTTTAATATATATATATATATATATATATATATATATATATATATATATACACACTAAAATTCATCAAAATATTTAATTTCATAAAAATATTTAATTTCAACACTGAAAATCAAAATATTATAAATATTATAAAATAAGATTTCATACTTTCCAAATATTTTTTTAGAGCTAATTTACTCCTATCACATTTTAACAACTTAGTAATGAATTAGTAATTAACAAAGTATTTAGAAATTTGAAACTTTAATTATCATTTTTTAGGTGTAAAGTAATAATGTTTTAATTTTCTGTAATTTATTGTGATAATAGCTACATGACTATAATTTACTATAATTTAGATGTACCTTTATTGAAATTTTCTGTAATTTTATTGATATTTATCAAGAAATCAAATTTGTAACTTTTTGATGGAAAAATGATTCCATCTATCTTATCTCTTTACATATCCTATAGTTTTCTAATTCAAATTGCAGAAAAAAATCAGTTGAGAAAAAAATATTGGATCAATAAAAAATTCATTGTAGGAAAAAATTAGCAAAATAGATTTTCTAATTAAAAAAATTAAACATTTCGCTCTATCTAGATCCTATAATTCAAAAAAAAAAGATTGTAGAAAAATTGTGATATATTTAAAAAAAGATTTATGAAAAGAATGAAAAAAATTGTAGAAGAAATCAGCTGAGAAAAATGAGTGAGTTTTTATCTACTTGAGTCAAAAACTCAGAATTTGGATGAGTACTCAGCCGAGTTGGATGAGTACTCATTTTGTCCTAGTTTTTTACCGATTTCTTTTAACTCGACTTGTTTTATGAGCGAGTTCGAATACTCGTCCGAGAAATATGGGCTTTAAAACATTGAATTACATGAATCCATGAAGAACTCAAACGTTTCATCGCTTTGAACTAGTTTCCATTAGCTAGTTGTTTCAAATTCATCTCCATGCCCTCTAGTATTGCTTTCTTCAACACCAACTCCCCTGTCATCAGTAAATATAAGAACTTCTATTTCTGGTTCATCAAGGGAGGTTGTGCAATCTCAAGTAGTATGACAACATCATCCATAGTGCCAAACTCATCTCCTCCAATATCCCATGTCCGTGTTGGACTTTCATAATATTGTGGGGTTTTTCTTGATAAAAAATGATGGTTGTTAGGAATATGAACCAAGTCTTTGACACATTGGAATAGCATTTTGTTTTTTCTAATGGAATGAATAAACGAGTAAGTGCTCTAATTCTTCTCACAGCATGAAGAGGATGCGGGTTGAATAAATAATTTGAAGGCTATTTTTTGAAGTGTAGGTGCAAAAGTACCATAGATTACCACCAACTGTGTGGATCCATACTTCCCCAGAGTGAATAGAGATAATATCACTGAATGGATCCATTTTTGATGCAAACTTCACAAACTTGGTAGCCACCTTTTCACTCTTAAATATTATCAAATAACTTCTTTATGCATTTATTTCTTTTAGTAGTTACTTCCTCATACATATGGAGAGGAAGTCAAGTTAGATCCTGTTGTAACTGTATATCACTGTAATATCTAGAATGGCAAACAGAAAACAAGTAATAATCAATTCATAATATGATAACTTTTCAAATATATATAAAAACTTAATGAATTTCAACGGTAATATTATTAGTACCTATGATTCAATTAATGCGCTAGGTAATGGAATGGAGTGTTGTTTTTGTTCCGTCGTTCTATCAGAATTTGCAGCATCATATTATGAAAGGTAGATTCTTCCGCCAGTTCCTTCTCTTCTTGGCTATATATTGTGTTCCTCAACTTTTCTATCATGGTGTACAACATATCATAAATAAAGACAATGCTTACCAGTGTCATAGGTTCTTAGCATCTCGTAGGTTCAATTTGTAAAAGAATGTAATAAACTTTATCCCACCGTCAGTCATTTAATACTTTTTTTTTTTTTTTTTTACAAATCTTGCTTTATGAACATTATCCCCCTCAATAGAAAAAAAACCATTTCTCACTGATTACCATTGCTTGAAGATCATGTTTTATTAGCTTGAACCTTTTAAGCACACAATGGTAGAAGCAAAATGAGTTTCTACAGCTGAAAGCAATTCTAAAGGCATAGGTTCATTTACATGGTTAATCTCATGATTGGTGATGAAATGCTTCGCCATCATCACTTCTCCAGAAACTTCACTAATCCAACAGTTCTCTTTATACGTCAATGCATTTTATTTTTTATGATGGACAGCTTGGCTTCACTTTGTACTCACATTTTATTTTTATGATGGATGTTAGCCTTATCTGCTCCTTTCTAGAGGCCTCTTTATGTCTGGGTGAGGCTCCCACACTAACTCAACTACTGTTTGGTTGGTATCCCTACAAGAAGATCCTATATCGCCATATTTGACAATAGATAGTAGCAGAATCCTGTTTGATCCTTTATAGGATATTAAATCTATTATAGTCCAAAAAAACCTTGTTTTCATTAGAACAATCATTTTTGAGGGTTTTTTTTTTTTTTTTTTTTTTTTTTTTTTTTTTTTTTTTTTTTTCCGTAAGCATGTCTCTACCTTCCTAATACCTTCCACAGCTGATACTAACACACCATACTATTAACATCTCAGGAAAACACAAGTGTTCAATTATTTTTAGGTGGTTCTCTAACATAGATAGTAGTGCAAGTCGTGTAATATGTGCCCAATTGGCCCATTAAGACTTACATTATTTGGCTTTTTCTTTCATAGCATTCAGCATAATGATCGGTTATATCTGATGAGCATACCAGTTGATCTTTCTTCGAGTAACTGAATTCTCTGTTTCCATTTTCCAGGTTAAGGAGAACTATGAGGTTCTTGAGGGACGCTATGAAGCTTTAAATGCGCGAGTTGCTGCTTTAGAAAATGCAATGACTGTAGAAACTACAACTGATGAGGGATAGATGTGAATTTTATTCATTCATGAGGCTTTGTTCCTCCCCGCTGTTTGTTCTGATGAGTTCATGTTGTTTTCTTAGCACCAAATTACAACCAGATGAATCTCCACAGGAGTCGGATCAGAAAATTGTGAATGTTTTTGATAATATACTGTGCCGGGGTGATCTAACTTGTATTTCTTCATTCTGGGACAATTGTATCTTTCCTACAAGCAAATAGCATACTGATAATGGTCACAACTACTGCTTTTTCCTTTTTTTTTGTGCGCCATGCATGAAAGGAGATTCATCTTTTTTATGGCACACGTAGAGGTTCCACCTTAGCTTTAATTCTCTGCAGAACAGTGTATGATTAGTTTGTTTCTTGAAGTTCAAAGCTCGCTAATAAGGTTTTGCATATTTTATTGAATTCGAGTAAATAAGTTTTTTTTTTTTTTTTTTCTCGAGGAATGTATTGTGCATGATGCATCTGATTTTAAAATCATGGCAGGAGTCTTTACTGCTTTAAACTCTCTGTAACAGTACTTCTATATAAGTTAACAAGTATTCAGAGGCACTGTTCGTTGTAAATTCTCGGAGCTCCTGAACAAATCTTCCCGTGTAGCTTCGCTTCTGTGGTGACGTTTGCATTTTGGTTGTCCTTCCGAGATTCTATGCTATTATGTTATATCCGATGTTTCCAACAAGTGCCAGTGAAATTCTGCAATGGAGTGACATTCGCTAACTTTGCTTGATCATCGTTTATATGATTAATAATCTAAATTTGGTTCTCAAGTTATACAGTCGATTACAAACTGGATTTACATCTGAAGGTTTATATAGTACTAGTGTTTAAAAAAAAATGGTCTCTGATGTTAAAGAATTGGGTGCGGTGGTTCTTTTTCATCATCGCAGGTGGAGGCTCGCTCAGGTGGTGGATCTTCGTGTGGTGGCAACTCTTTTTCCGCTAGGGATCGGTCGGATTTCGGAGGAGTCCGATCAAATCCAATGAAATAGGCTCTGACAAAATACGGCTCCGATCGCTGTCGGCGTCTTATTCTGTCTGACGAAATAGGACTCCGACCGCTGCCGGTGTCTTATTCCGACCAATGACCAATCTCTGGTCGAACAGATGCAGTCAGTTCTTCACAGAATCAAATGGAAGCAGCATATCATCTCCTCCTTCGACATCAATAGCACAAAGAAGGCAAAAAAAAAAAAAAATCGTAAGTTTGCTGCTCACAGCTGTTGCCGTTGTCGTCGTTGCCGTTGCTGTCAGCGTCACTGGCTCCTCCGTGGACAACAGCCTTCCTGTGATTGTTCAACATTGCCACCGATCGGAGTTGGATTCCGTTGCGACCACCAATCCAAACAAATGAACTGCTCCGACCGATTTCCGACTTCCTATCCCTTCGAACTCCGACTGATTACAGTCGAAGTTGGGCAGAGCGATTGGAGTCGATGTTAATGCTCACCCTTGGTTTCCACGATAGTAGAATCTGGGACTTGTCAAGCGAGTATGACTTAAAGATGCGATGGTTTTCGTGGAGGAGAGGTATGACTGGAAGCAGCTAGAGCAAAATGACGTGGCTCTATTTAGGCAATTTTCACATGAAGAAATTCTATTTTGATTTTTCGGTCGATTGTTCGGGAATTTTCGCATTACTTGTGGATTTCATCATTTTCAGATTCATTATGAAGTGGATAAAGAACAGGTGTTCGATATAAGTTGTCGGTGGCTTTGATCTGGCAATATAAAAATGGAGGCCAAATTTCAAGCCAATCGTTAAAAAGGTTACCAGAGCCACAGTATATGGTTGAGGTTACCCAATGTCTACCCAATAGAGTTTTGACTTTGAACAAGACCTAGCTATTGGAACTGTTAGCAAGGCAAGGAAAACAATGTAAGTGATGTCTGCATAGTGGTGTTTGCTTCGATTGGGTTTTGCACTTGCCTATGCTGAAGTATATCTATTCAGACCATAAGTGGCCGACACACTTTCATCGGATCGGATAATGAACAATTCCTCCAGGAGTACGTTTGGTTGGATTATATTGCTTTTGGTCTGGAATCATGAGCCACAAGGTCTTAGATTGCCCCAACCCTGACGCAAGTGGGTGTAGGGTAAAATCACGGCAACAATGAAATTTATCCCAACAGAGATGTTGGTTGGCGGCTATGTGCCAAGGGAGCAGGCTCAAGAGAGGATAGCGGGAGAAATTCTGATCTGAAAGAAGGGAGATTCCCTGGATCTTTATAGTCCATGGCTCGTGGCAAGCTTCGCTGAAGAAGGTTGAATGGCAGTAGCTCGGGTTCATGACAATCACCACCGGAGATCATACCGGATTAGGAGCAACATCGAAATTAGGGAACTAAGAGATGAAATTATGTGACGGGCTAATAGAAAACTCTTGAGGCTGAAAGGAGATGACTTTCCAAGCAAGTGCTCGGTGAGAGCAAAAGCAATCGTGGCTCTCGGAGGAGCAGCAACATACCATCTGAGAGACTAAAGAGGACCCTCCAACATTTAAACTTCAATATGTGGAGGTGTGTTTTCTCGGGTGATTTCCAGCAAGGGCATAGGCAATATCCGGCAGCTCTCCAACAAGAAAAAGGAAATAGGAAGAGAGAGAAAAAGGGAACTTATAGGTAAAGAAGAAGTTATATGGCTTGGGATCTTGGAGCATGCCTCAGGTGGATTTTCATCGTCATCAACTTTTTGTTCCGATCTGGAAGGCAACGACATAGGATTTTTGAGTCTACTTCCAACATATCACATCATGAATTGGTGCAACCCCTACTTGGAATCCTATGAGGTGTTTGGGAGGAATAGCAACCGGATTGTGGGAGAGGACCGGAACTCTCGAAATACAGGGTGTCCCTGTGCTGAGGTGGTCAAGTACTCTCCAGCAAAAAAAAAACAACACTCAGAACTCATCATATACAAAATGTGAGGCAAAACTAGTTAAGGGTAAAGCGGCTTCATCCTCATCCTTTTCTACTCGCAAGGCCTTTGAATGCAATGTGTTTACTCTCTCTCAAATATGCCCAATGATTGTTGAGGCAAGAGGATTCAAACCAACTGGGTTAGGAACTCTAATTGACGAATAGGGATGGACTATCTCCCACTCGAGATCAGCTGAAAAAGAGGGAAACTTTATTGCTGACGTAGTGAATGATAAGATCGGGAAGAAAAAATTCGTTTCAGCGAGTGTGGGAGGTTTGGGCACTAAATAACCAATTGCCCTATGGTCATAATCTTCTTTTGCGAAGCAAAGGGCACCAAGCTCCAAAGCACAATCAGGGTCAGAAGCCTTTCCATAGTAGCAGCCAGTTCATTGTCAAGACAGAAAAGAATAGAAAGATAGTGAATGCGGACAAAGAGAAGGGTATAATTAAATGATAGCATGTCCATCTTTGTGTTGTATGCTGATAACATTATTAGACAATAAGAGACTCTCGTGCACATTGGGGGTGATCATGCTGGCTCATGGGATACCAATGTTGAAGAAGCATTAATCACTTTTATGGCCATGTCTGATTCATTTAAGTGGAGGAATTGGGCGCCTGGATAGATAGTTAGAAGGGACTTTGTCATGGAATTTCCAAATGAGAATGCATTGAATAATATATTAGTGTGACCACAGTGCAATGCAAAGGAGGAGTGTTGTATATTCATGTTAATAGGTGGTCAGGAGAAGAGGATCTCCACATTTACAGATTTCCATCACTTTTGTGGTGGGCCATCAGAGGTCTTCCAATTCACATATGGGATCTAGAAACATTCATCAAAATAACCAGTGATTTTGGTCAGTTGCTCAAAGTTATCCCAAGAACAACACAAAAAACCGATGACTTAGTGGTTAGAATCCGTACTGGATGTTCATTGAAAGAGGCGGTTCAAAATTTCAGACTACTAATTATGGGTAGCTTCAGTTGTGGAAATAAAATCTCAATCATCTCTAGAGTAACTAATGATGGATAGGTGAATATCGATGAAAGAGAGAGATGTGAGATAAAATTAACGGAGATCAGAGAAGCTTGGATATGGAAGATATGGAGAAAATAAATAAATAAATAGAAGATAGAGGAGACTATTGCAGTATCAGCTAGAGCTATGGCTGGGAGGAAGATGGAATATTATATATATATATATATATATATATATATACACATATATATATATATACATATATATATATATATATATATATATATATATATATATATATATATATATATATATATATATATATATATATATATATATATATATATATATATATATATATATATACATATGAAAATTTTCCCTAATCCTACCATACCTATCCAACTTAATGGTCCCTCTTTAGGGGCATGGGCGATCGTATGAGTGATGGGTGCGATGACAAAATATATTCCACCAAAGAAGGAGGAAGCAAGGATACAGCTGAGGAAAGACAGACCAAGAGGTTACTATAGAGGGATAAGATCAGTGAGAGACCTAGGGTAACGAATGAGTGTAAAGACTATGGGAAGGGGAAACAGATAGAGGGCAATCAAAACAAGGTGGAATTAGGGGACAACTCTGGCAATGAGAGTTTGGGGGAGCCCACTAGAGTTAAATATGAGGACTGGCCAGAGAACCCATAAAAAACAAAGGGAAAATGCCCATAGGAGATGAGTCAGCCCATTACGGGAGTTTCTCAGATAAAGGGATTTCTAGCAAACTTGCTTGGGGTAATTTCAATCTCATCTTGGATATGGATCTAGACAGATTTGAATTAGACTCCATGTTCAGGCCTGAGATGGTTCAAGCTGCTCTAGACAGAGCCATGGAGCATATTTTCTAGAGTAAGCTTGATAGCTTACTAGCAAAAAGATCACACAAAAAGAACAGAAGAAGAGCTAGGCTGGATTGAAAACAAATTGCTAAACTGGCTCAGATTTCTAAATTGAACTATATTTAAGGAAGGAATCGAAATAGAGGCTATTGTAGCACATAGAAAATAGGTGATCACTGATTCCAGAGATTATTAGTAGGAAGTGAAGTGAAGTAATGAAAACCTAAAATTGGTGATTGTATCAGAGGCTAGGGTCTTCCAAATAAAGATACATTTTCACATTGTAGCAATGTTACACCACTAAATTTGATAGGAGGAAGAAGGCCGAAATGGGGGCTATAACTACTTCAGCTCTCATCCACAAAGAAAACATGACATTGCCTCATCTAGATATGAATTCTTTTCATGCCGTAAATTATATATCAAATTCCCTGCTTATTCAACTTTCTACTCTCCGTGATATTAAGATCTTAATTTAAACCTTTATCATCAGATACGAGAGGGACTATTGGTTGGGGGCAATGTACCTACGGTGAGTTCAGTGCCGTAGGTTCATTTTGAGATGTTTTCTACTTGCATTTATGAATTCTATGTTATAGAATGCTAGGAGCTTAGGGTCGGGTGTAAAAAAAAATGGATCTTTGTGGAGGTTGACTGTAACCATCAAAAGGATACTTTGTGTCATAGAGACCAAATTAGGAATTGTATCTCCAACATTGTTATGTCAGTTATGCTTTCATTTTATTTTTTTATGGTGGTTAATAGTGCAATGGGTCTTCTGGAGGCATTATGATTGAATAAAATTCCTTTGTTTTCATGATGGTAGAATGTTGGTAAGGAAATTTCTTACTTTTTATTAAACTTTTTAATAAATCTGATATTGTGAGCAAATTATTACATGTCTATGAGAGCATCCCCTTTGGGTGGAGCTAAAAGCTATTAGTGAAATAGGGACTCTGCCATGGGTTCTAGAGGAGATTTCAACGTTATGAGAGATTCCAAGAAGAAAAGAAATGAGATGACAAAATGGACGAGATAGAAAGTTTCAACAACCTCATTCCCGATCTTTGCTTGATGGATTTTCATCTTGGATAGGATGCTTTCTTAGTCTAATATCAAGAATAATCCCTTTCTTGCACAGTTTGATTGGATATTAGGTTCACCAGATTGGAAATCCCACTATTCCTTTGCTTCGACAAAGCGTACCCTAGATTGACGTCCGATCACGTGCCCCTCTGACTAGGCATTGGCGAGTTAGGAAATGTGGCTAGAAAGAGATTTCAAGTTGAGAAAATATGACTGGAACTATTGGATCTGGAAGTAATTATTAGTCAGAGTTGGAATATATCCAAAATTGTTGGACATGCTGATTGCGATCTGAATTGTACACTCTCAAATGTATGAGATCGATAAGAAGTACAAGGGTGGTAAACCTAAGATCATTCTTTCAAGAATTGTTATTTATTATATTAGACACATATAAAAGAAATAGATTACGGAATAAAATATTGGATTTTTAGTTTAGTAATCTAAATATCTAAATATTATTAATTATCTAGAGAAAATTGCTGGTCAAATAAGTTAACTCTCTTTAGAATAATTTACTGGATATACTTATACTTGTTTATCTCAGTTACATAGATCACATTATTTTCCAACAACTGAAAAATATATCTTTGATGCAGAAAAATAAATAAAGTTAAAACTTGATAATTTGGCTATTTTTCCTAGTTAATCCTATATGTATTTTAAATTAATCTAAGTATGACATATGAATAATAAAATTAAACATTAAAAGTTTAAAAATACATCATGCCTAAAGAGTATATGGTATATTAAAAACTAGCTCATGAATATATCATCAAAGACTCAAAAATATATTTAACTCCTAACAAGATATTTAGGAAACCAAAAACATCAACTTTACATAAAACATTTAAGCATGATAAGCAAAACACATACCAATAAATTATCTAGAGTTTGTTATCTCATCTGAACCAACATAAAGATTTAGTTGCCCATGCTCATCATATCCATCAATATATGAATAAAAGAGATATTTTTATTGATAACTACGAAAAGTACAATACTATTCTCAAATACACAATAACAACAACAACAACTAAGCCTTTTATCTCAAGTACTTGGGGTAGGCTGCATGAACCTAAAGAGAATCACCCTGGAACGATCATGCTGATAATCCTTCTCCATTTATTCCTATCAAGTAGTTTCTCCTTATGTAAACCTCTAAAATCCATATATTTTCGTATCACCTCCATCCATATTTTCTTCGGTTTTCTCTTTGCCCTTTTAATTTGTTCTATATTGATAATCATCGTTAAACTGGTGCATTTGTAGATCTACGTTGCATATGACCAAATCATTATAAGCAATTTTCTCGCATATTCTCATTAATGGAGGTTACACCTAACCAGTACAAAACTATTCTCAAATCTCTCTTTAAAACTAAAACAAATATTATCAACTCTATTTTTCCATATACATTATATCTTTAAACCTCTTAATTATATTGGGTATTTATAGCCTCTAATAAACCCTAATAAGAATTCTATTTAAAAGGAAATTCCTTTTATATTAGAAATCTTTAAATATTTGTTCAGCCATCGGGGTTGTCTAAAGCCATCTCAACAGCTACTCTTGGGTAGAATTTAGGCTTTAGTTATAGTAGCTGGTTGTCGACAGCAAGCTGATGGCTGTCGATAGCGAAGCTTGTCAATTGGCCAGTCTAGATTGGTATTCGAGATACACTTTGATTTTCCAATTTCCTTCCACACAGGACACTAGAAAATATTAAAGTAGAGATTTTAATCAATAAAAATAATTTATTATTAATTTCTTATATTAAGCACCAAAATTGGATTACGAGTGCATAAAATAAACTAAAATTACTATATTTTTCACTCGTAATTACACCTCCCAATTTGAGTTTTGCTAGTTCCTTAAAAAAATTATCAAATTAAAAAATAAAATATTCCTAAAGAATTGGAATTCTAACTCTCTTTTGTATGAATAACAATTGCACTTAGTACGTGCAATAAGTCATTAAGCCCCTATATTACTCTAGTGGATGAGTATTGTCTCGTGAGGGTTTCTAGTGATGTTACCCAGAAATATCAAGAAATATTGGTTCAAGGAAATAAATAAAATATAAAATAAGGATAAGTGTAAAATAATGAAAAAGAAAATATTTTATTTTATTATTTTTTATGTATTTCATTTCTTTTTCATATTAAGTTCAATTAGAGATATGCACATGAATATTCTCGAAGATATCAATCTTAACAAATCACTTATAATCTAATATCCTTATGTACCTATTATGATCATTTAAATTATATCATAGATATACTTTTTACTTTCAATCATACTCTTCTATGCACTCTTGTACTTGTGTATATGAGTCAATCAAGTTTCAAACTCTAATCAAACTTATAGAAATCATTTTCACACACACACATATATATTGTTTTTTTTTTCTTTCTTTTTTTCACTAACACTTACAATTCATGTGAACACTTATACTTTTTGAGGCACAAATGCCCAGTTACTTAGCTCACATTTATAATAAAAATCCGTAAGTATCGTTTATATGAATATGCATGCTTACCACCCAACTACTTAACACTTGCAATTCATGTGAACTCTCCTATTTTTTTTTTTAATTTTTATGATAAACATTCCTTTTAAATTTTCTCTTTATTATCAACTTTTCATGACTCACTGTCTAAGTGTTTATACTACATATTTGATTCAAATCTTAAGTATCTATCTTCTTATCGTATTTAAATTCACAATCAAGTTTACATAAGAATTATTATCATATGAACATCAATATCAAGATATCAATATCATAAACATACCAAGTAAAATACTTCTAATCTTACTTTTTACTTCAAAGAAATGAATAATTTTATTTTTTTTAATTTTTATGATTTTTATGGTTTTTTAGTTAGTTATGACACTTGATACAGTGAAATATAGTGTATCTACTCATTTCCAACTTAAATTATGCAGTGTCCTTGATGAATCAATAATATTACTATGTAAGAAAATGCACTAAGAAATAATATAAGGGGTTAAGGTTAGAAAATACCTGGTTTTGTCAGTTCTCCTTTAATTACACTACTATAGATAGTTGATATCAGTGATGAAGTTGTTCTTCTCTATTGTACTTGTATCTTTGGCACTGGCGGGACCCTATGTTTCCCTACTGCATCGGCTCATCCTTTTTAGGAGAGATGGTTGTATCCTTACCAGTTATATGTAGGTGCATTCTGATTAGGAGCTGGACGTTACATTCTTAATGTTGCTCTATGTGGGTTTGCCAAGTCTCAATGACCTGCACTCTTTCGCTAAAAGTATTAGTCATGTTTGTTATAGACTCATGTAGGCTTTTGAGTATAATATTAGGTGGTTAGGTTGCCTGCGCTATTGCACCTCCTTGATTTTGATCTTGTTCTTCGTGATCAATCAGCAAGGTAGTTACTTCTACTTGCTCTTGTTGTCCTTACTGCTCCTATCGGTTCTGTCGGTTACCCATACTCCTCTTAATGGTAGTACCCATGAATGTCACCATTTGACGGGCGATTGTGTTAGTTGATGATAAATCAATCTCATTGTTAAAGTAAGTCTTCATGATTATAGACAACAAACTTAGAATTGGCTTTGCCACTCCTGAGTGCATGATACATTCATGAGCTTGTCCATGCATTGGATTACTGCGGAATGCATGATGGAGGCGATATTGAATGGGAACCGATCAAGAATCATGTTAAGCAACACCACATCCCTTAAGTACAATTTTGTTGTTGAGGAGGACATTATGATGTTCGATTTTTATAAAAAAAAGACTCACTAGAACGTTCGACATCCTAAGGTATCCAACTTTCAAATTTCTTTCATTGAAGCCTTGATCACAGAGATTGGTGCAATACTCTTGAAATATTTGGGAACCGCATGGTATTTTGTTAACCCTATCGGTAAATAAGGTCTCTTCTTTAGGCATGTGTTGTGATTATGTTTGAAAAGTATAGATATTCTAGTTTATTTTATGCAAGTGTAATCCAATTTTGTTGATTAACGTAAGAAATTAATGAAAGATTATTTGTATTAATCAAATTTCTCACTATGATATTTTTATAGTATTTTTAAATGTTTTTGAAGGATTTTATATGCAAAGAAATCGAAGTATCAAAATGTATCTTAATTATCAGTTCAGAACGGTGAATTTACAAGTCTGGCTGTCAACATCCAACAGGTAGCTATCGATACTTGTCGACTGTAAGAAAAACCCGAGAACAACTATCAATGGCTTTGTCGAAGGGAGAAACTGCAGATTAGAGTTTCCAGATATTTTTGAGAGAATTTAGAGTTTTCTTGTAAATAAAATTCCTATTAGGGTGTCGTAAGGCTATAAATAGCCAATATAACTCAGATTTTATAATGCTTATAAATAGTTTTGGGTACAAAATAATTATTAGAGAGTTTAGAGATTCAAGATTTAGTTTTTGTATTCCTTTATAGAAATCAATAAAAGAATTCTCTTTATTCATGACTATAATAAGTATGAGTGACTAAATTCTTGAGTTGCATCAGATAAAATAACAAACCCTAGATATTTATAGTTATGTGATTTATATACTTATTGATTTGTAATTGATTTATTTAAAATTGATATATTTGATTCTCTATTATCTTTGAAAGGATTAAGATATGATTTTGAGTTTTTGATATTTTATTATTTGACAATACATTCATTACTTAGTTTTTGATATACCATAGACTCTTTACGCATATTATATGCTTGGACTTTGAACGTTTATTTTTATTATTCGTATTGCATACTTAGATAAACTCAAAATTCATTCAGGATTAACAAGGAAAAGTTATTTAAAGTATCAAGTTTACAACTTTATTTGATTTTGTGTTTTAATGATTTATTTTCTGATTATATAAAGACCACGTGATCTATGTAACTTAGATATCGAAAGTATAAATATATCTAGTAAATTATTCTATGGATGAATTATTCATCTGACCAGCAATTTAAATTAAAGTAAATTTATATCCTTTTAGTTTAGTTTTAATTTTAGATAATAAAAATTCAATCTTTATTTTTTTAGTTCCGTAATTTATTCTTAGTATCAAACAATAATCCAATGATTCTCGATAGAACGATATTGAATTACTATCCTTATATTACTTGTCAATCTCTTATACATGAGAGTGTACAATTTAGATCGCAGTAAAGTTTTTGGTGTCATTGCCAGAGATCATACTATTGTATTACACTTTACTATAGATTACGGTTCATACGTTATTAATTTTTGCATGGCCAGTTAGAGGAGAACTTTAAATAGTAAACTAATTCGATCGTACTCGGATACACAACACTTCCAATCTACCAAACACCTCACGATGTGAGCACTAATAATAATAATAACAACAACATGAATAATAGCAATAATAATAGAATTGGAGATGACAATATAAATGATAATCATAAGCATCATGGAGGTAATGGGAGGTTTTTACGAGATTATGTACAACTTGATAGGATAACCCAATTTTCATGCATTGTATTTCCTTTGAATATGGGACACTTCAAGATTAAATCTCGAGCAGTTTAGATTTTGTTAAATTCCATGGAATGGATTTAGAAAGCCCATATTTGCACTTTTAAGAATTCAAAAAAGTTTGCTATACTATTAATCTTCAAAATATTACTGCAAAGCAACTTAACCTTAAATGTTTTCTATTCTCCCTTAAAGATAAGACTAAGACATGGTATATCTTTTATGTCCCAATTCAATAGGAAGATGGGATGAGATGCAAAGAGAACTCTTAAAGAAATTCTTCCCTTCACATCGAACAAATTATATGCAAAAGTAAATTCTAAACTTTCGACAGAAAGGAAATGAACCATTGTTAGAGCATAGAGATAGATGTAAAGATTTATTACTCTAATGCCCACATCACAGTTTCAAGATATAGAGGACTGTAAATACCTTCTATCAAGAGTTAAATATTGCAACCAGCAATTTGTAGAAACTATATGTAATGGTAAATTTTTAAGCAAAGATGCTAGATGTATGAGATTATCTTGATTCACTTGGTGAGAATTCACAAGCCTAGGAAATTGAGGATACTTCGAATAGACACCAACTAAAAGAGAAATATTAGAGTAGAGGTGGATCTATTGAATTGGAGGAAACTGAAGATATAGTTGTTCAATTGATTTCCATCTCTAAGAAATTTGAAGATTTACTTACAAGAAAAACTAAAACAGTTATGGCAAAAGAAGAAGTTCCAACAGTTTGTGATAGTTGCAAATTACAAGGACACGTGACTCGTGAATGTCCAATACTTCATTCTTTTAAAGAGTTATTAAATGAACAAGCTAATATCTTTAACACTACTCCTCAATTAGCGAATAGCCCATATTCATAAAAATATAATCCTGCTTGGAGGAACCATCTCAATCTTCAATGGAAATAAAATCCTCAATAACATTTTAATCATCAAAACAGGTCACCCACTTATTCATCTAAACAATATGGCAAACCTATTAACTAACCTTCGGTGTACCAACTACCATTGAAAGAAAAATTTTGAGGATATTTTTTTTGCAGATACAACAAAAAATGGATCAGATGATCCAAGTGCAACAACAGTTTATCCAGTCATAGTAAACAATCAACAGTCAAAATGTAATAACCTTTAGTGATATCTGATCACAGATAAGCCACCTCAATTCTGTGCTGTAAATGAAGGAAAATCGTAAGATACCATTTCAACTGGAGGTCAATACTTCAAGTAAAGTCGAATGTATAAATGCTATTACTTCTTCTATTAATAATGAATACCTAAGATAACTGCTGCAAGAAATTTATGAATTGGAAAAGTGCTTGATGAGCCCATTTTAAAAGAAAATACCAAAGAGTAATAGGGCAATGATTCAGTACAACAATGTAAAGATGATAATTCTAAAGAACTTACTTTTATAAATCATAAGCCACTTATACCATTTCCTCATGGATTAAAACATAAAAAATATTAATGCATCTTATGCAGATATTTTAAAAATTTTCAAATAGGTACAGATCAATATACCTCTTTGGAAGTAATTAAACAAGTCCCCTCATATGTAAATTTTTTTAAGGACTTGCGCACCATCAAAAAATGTCACAATGTACAGAAGAAAATATTTCTCATAGAACAAATAAGTGGATTATTCCGTTCTGAAATATCTTTTAAATGCAAGGATCCTGGATGTCCTACTAATTCTTTTGTGACAAGTCAATATAATATAGGAAATGTTTTACTAGATATGGGGGCTAGTGTAAATCTTTTACCATGCTAAGTTTGCAAGCGGGTAGACTTAGGAGAATTTTAACCTACATTGACTGTAGTTAGCTGATAGGTCTGAAAGATTTCCTAAGGGCATTGTAGAAGATGTTCTAATGCAGGTCGAGATTTTTTGTTTTCCTGTTGATTTTATAGTTATTGATACTGCACCTGTAAAGAACTCACGTCTTTATATTCTAGTTATCCTCGGACATCCATTCTTAGCTACAGTTAATGCAATTATAAATTACAGGAATGGTGTGGTGAAGTTTTTATTTGGAAATTGGACTCTTAAACTTAATATTTTTAATGTTTGCAAACAACCTAATATTGATAATGATGAATTGCAAGATATTAATTAAATAGAACAAATCCGTGGTGAAGAAGATATCGTATCATTATTCATATCTTATTCTTTGGTGCTGACATTAACAATGAACAATGTCTTCCTTGATTATTTCAAATCCAAACATATCACTAAAATTATAAAATATTTAACTAATACTCAATGTTCAAATATCGCGGGATGAATCCCAAAAATGAAAATGTATGAAGAGTTACCTCAAATTACAAAGAAATTAATACCATTTGATATCCAAGTATCGATACTTGAGTTAAAATTACTACATGAAGAATTCAAATATATATTTTTTGGACCTAAGAAAACTTTTTCAGTAGTCATCTGAGGACATCTTGATGAAAATTAGGAAGAACAACTTGTAGACATATTGCGAAAGTATAAATGAGCTTTTGGATAAAATATGGCGAACATCATAGGTGTGGAACCCTTTATTTGTACACATCACATTACTTTCAAGGATGGAGTCAAGTCTATTAGGCAAATACAACGAAGGTTTAATCCTACAATGAAGGAAGTTGTTAAAGCCGAAGTATTGAAACTTCTTGATATTCGTATTATCTATCCAATTGTTGATAGTAAGTGAGTAAGTCCAATCCAAACTGTTCCAAAAAGAGTGGGGTAATAGTAATTAAAAATGGGGATGGAGAGATAATACCTACTTGTACTACTACGAGTTGGCATATGTGCATCGATTATCAAAAATTGAATCAAGTATTTCACTATCATTTCTTGACCAAGTACTTCAAAGAGTTACTGGGCATGAATTTTACCATTTTGTTGATGGTTATTTTGACTATTATCAAATTAAAATCGCTTTAGTGGTCCAGCAAAAGACTTTTATTTGACCCTTTGGTACTTTTACTTTTAGAAAAATGCCATTTGGATTATGTAATATGCCTAGAACATTTTAAAGATGTATGATAAATATTTTTAGTGACATGGTTGAAGATTATCTAGAAATATTCATAGATGATTTCTCTGTATTTGGAAACAATTTCGAGTCTTGTTTAACTAGTTTAGGATCCATGCTTGAAATATATCAATAGAAAAATCTACTCCTAAATTGGAAAAAATACTACCTCTTGGTTACAAAAAATATTGTGTTAGACCACATAGTTTCAACTAAAGGGATGGAAATAGATAAGGCTAAGTTAAGTCTATTTCCAAACCAATAACCAAAATTGTAAAAAACATACGTTCATTCTTAGGACATATATGTTTCTATAGAAGGTTCATAGAGGATTTAAGTACTATTGCTAGACCCCTTTCTCACTTTCTTGTACAAGGTGTGCAGTTTGAATGGATGCAAGCATGCCAAACAGTTTTTGAAACCCTCAGGAAGATGCTCATCATAATGCCAATAATACAACCTCTTGATTAGTCACTTTCATTCGAGATCATGTGCAACACAAGCGTTTATGCAATTGGAGTAGTATTGGGGCAATGAAAAGATAAAATGCCCTATATGGTCTACTATACTAGTAAGACTCTCACTGACGCATAGACGAATTATACAATAACAGAGAAGGAGCTTCTAGCTATAGTTTTTGCTCTTGATAAATTTTGTTCATATATATTTGGACTCACATGTGGTTGTTTTTACAGATCATTCGACGATCAAATATCTTTTATCAAAAAAAAGATGCAAACCAATGGTTAATCCGATGGATATTGGTACTTCAAAAATACGACATTGAAATTAAAGACAAAAGGGAGTAGAGAATATGATTGTTGAACATCTCTCTCGATTAACTTTTGAAAATGATTAAATACCAATTAGGGACCCGTTCCTTGATACGCAGCTATTTTCAATTAGAATAACTCGCTGGTATACTGACATTATTAATTTTCTTGTTGCAGGTGAAATACCGAATAACTATAATGCGCAAGACAAACGATGATTCTCAGACAAGGTATGCTATTTCTTTTTCGATAACTCTTACCTATTTAAATATTTCTCAGATCAAATTATTAGGTGTTGTATGCTTGATGATAAGATTCAAAATATAATTGATTTCTGTCATACAGAAGTATATAGGGGTCACTTTTCGTTTAAGAAGATGGCTTCTACTGGCTTACTATGTTTAGAGACACATGAATTTTGTAAGCAATGCGAGTCATATTAGAAATTAGGAGCGTTGAGCAGGAAGAGTGATACTTACAATTGAGATATTCGATTGTTGAAGTATTGACTTCATGAGACCGTTTCTTATTTCTAGCGGATTTGTTTTTATCCTAGTAGCGGTCGATTACGTTTCTAAATAGGTAGAACCTGCAGCATATAGAAATAATAATTAGCAAACCATTATCAAATTTTTAAAGGAACATACATTGTCTATATTTGGAGTTCCTGAAGCCATAATTAGTGATGGGGGTTTCTATTTTTTCAATAAAGCCTTTGAAAATTTAATGAAGAAGTATCACATTGTGTACAAGATTTCTATATCTTATTATCCACAGTCAAATTGACAAGTCGAACTGGCCAATAGGGAAATCAAGCAAATTCTAGAGAAAACGGTTAATCCATCTCTCAAATATTGATCGCTTAGACTAACCGATGCTTTTTGGGCTTACCGTACATCATATAAAATACCCTTAGGTATGTCTCCATATAGAATAATCTATAGAAAAACTTGTTATTTGCCTATAGAGATAGTGCACAAGATGTGTGGGGCAATTAAATCCATTATTATAGATCTTAATTTAGCTAGCTTATTATGAAAACTACAAATAAATGAATTGGAAGAGATAAGATGTATTGCATATGACAATTCACGTATTTCAAAGGAAAAAATAAGAATATAACATGATCACTATATCACATGCCATGTTTTTCACCCTTCTGACAAACTATTACTATACGATTCATGCCTTCATCTATTTCCAAAAAAATTGCATTCACATGGTCTGAACCGTTCATAGTTAAAACTATGTATTTGTATGGTGCAATCGATATCAAGAATCCAAACAATGGTCAAATATTTAAAGTAAACAAAAAATGATTGAAGAATTACTTGGAATTTTCGAAACACTTGGAGGAATCTCGTGATCTAGTGAATCCTCCAACATCACATTGATACGAGCTAAACATAGACACAATATATATTATTGTATATTATGTACTGCAATTTTGTTTTGCAGTTGTTACATCATGAGCTCCTAACCAAGGTAATTTCTAAGCACTCTCTCTTAAATTTTACTAGTTCTTGATTAATTAAATAGATATATCAATTCATTGAGGATAATATGCATTTTAAATTGGGGGATTGCTTATAAAAATAACTTAGTTTTGATATCCATGATGATTTCGATGATTTTACTCTACAATTTTTTTCTTCAATATTTTCAAAACAAAAGCTTTCATAATTATTAACTTTAGAATTGGGAACTAACTTTTAGTTTACAATTAATTTTAGAGCTAGGAATTAATAAGTAGATTTATGAATAACACTAGTCTAGGAACTAACAATTGAAAAAAAAAATAAAAATAAAATTTTTTGGCTTGACGCAGTTCTCAACAAAGGACTGCTATGAAAGTCGCTGTCAAAGCGGCTGTCAACAGCAGGTCAAAGCGGCTGTCAACAGCAGGTCCTTGCAGAGCAAAATTTGCTCTGCCCAAGAGCGGCTGTTGAAGCCGTTATCGAAACAGCTCCGATAGTTATCTACATAGAGCCCCAGTTATAAATAGATCCTTGAATTTCTTTTTGTTCATAAACAAACCTTAGCCTCCTTTCTACAGCACCCTAGAGCCAAAATTCTTCCTTTCGACGGCCAAAACGATCCCCGTGTAATTTCTTTTAAATTTTTAATGATCTTCAAGATAAGTCTAAAATATTCTCAAAATTGGATCTTAAGTAGGGATATTATGTAGTAAAGGTGATGGAATTAGATATATCCATGATGACTTTCAGAACCCAGTTGATTACACTTGAAAAGTATAGTTATTCAAGTTTATTTTATGCATGTGTAATCCAATTTTGCTGATTAATACAAGAAATTAATGAAAAATTATTTTTACTGATCAAATTTTTTACTATGATGTTTTTTCTAGTATATCTCAAGTATTAACTTAAAACTGTGATTTTATATGTCTAACTGTCGACAGCTACCTATTGGCTGTTGATAGCTGCGTCTTGACTATCATCAACCACTGATTGTAATATAAACCAAGAGCGGTTGTCAACGGAGTTTTGGAAAGCCACATCCACAATTTGATTCCTTTGTAGCATTTTAAGAGAAAATAGAATTTTCTTATAAATAGAATTTTTGTTAGGTTTTTGCAAGGCTACAAATATACATTGTAGTTCAAAGTTATGTAATGCTTCTGAATGGTTAATGTTTAGAAAAACTTATTAGAATGATTTAGAGATTCAAGATTTTAGTTTTTTGTACTCTTTCATAAAAATCAATAAAAGAATTTCTTTTTCTTTATTCATGGTTATAATTAGTATGAGTGGCTAAATTCTTGTGTTGGTTCAAATGAAATAACAAATCCTAGGTAATTTACTAGTATGTGACTTTTATACTTATTATTTTTAATTGATTTATGTAAAATTGATATCTTTGATTTTATGTTATCTTGTTAGATTTTAGATATGATTTTGAGTCTTTGATGATTTATTGTTTGATGACATATTCATTACTTAGTTTTTGATAAATTGTAGACACTTTAGGCACAATATATACTTAGACTTTCAACGTTTATTTTTATTATTCATATTGAATGCTTAGATAAACTAAGAATACATATAGATTTAATTGGGAAAAGTTGTTCAAAGTATTAAGTTTGCAACTTTGTTAGATTTTATACTTCAATGATATATTTTCTAGTTATAAAAAGACCACGTAATTGATACAACTGAGATAAACACGTATAAATATATCCAGTAAATTATTCTACGGGAAGTTAATCCATTGACCAACCATTTTATTTCAAGTAAACTTAAACCCTTTTTAGCTTAAGTTTTTGTTTTAGTTAATAAAAATTTAATCTTTATTTTTAGTTCCATAATTTATTTTTCTTTAGTGTCAACACAATAATTAAAACGATTCTCAAGAGATCGATCTTGGGTTACTATATTTGTACTACTTATCAATCACATAAAATGTATGACTTAGATTGCATTCAAGTTTTTAGTACTGTTGCTCGGGATCAATACTATTTTATTATATTTTAGTATATATTATGATTCCTATGTCATTATTTTTTTCAATTTTGACTTTGCATGACCAGTTGGAGGAGGTCTTCTAATGGTAGATTTATTCGATCGTACTTAATCCAGCAAACTTCTAATCCACCAAACAATTTATGATATGAGCACTAGTAATAATAGAATAACAGTAATAATATAACAAATTTAGAGGCAACAATACAAATAATAATAATAGCCATCATGGAGGCAATGGAAGGTTTTAATGAAATTATCTATAACCAAATAGGACAACCCAACCTTCATACATAACATTTCCTTCGAATATAGGACATTTCAAGACTAAATCTAGAGTACTTCAACTTTTGCCTAAATTCCATATGATGGATTTAGATAATCTCTATTTGCACATTCGAGAATTCGAAGAAATTTACTATACTATTAATCTTCAAAATATCACTACAGAGCAACTTAAACTTAAGCTCTTTCCATTCTCCCTTATGAATAAAGAAAAGACACGACTATATTATTTACATCCCAATTTAATAGGAAGATGAGTTGAGATGCATAGAAAATCTTTTCTTCAAATATGCGAAAGCAAATTCTCAACTTTCGTATGAAAGAAAATGAACCATTGCTCGAGTGTTGTGATAGATTTAAAAATTTGCTACTCTTATGCGCACATAATGGTTTTGAGCTATAGAGAATTGTAAGTACCTTATATCAAGTGCTAAACACTACAACCAAGTAATTTGTAGAGACCATGTGCAATGGTGAATTTTTGGACAAAGATGTTGAGGTAGCATGAGATTATCTTGATCACTTGCTAAAAATTCACAAGTTTATGAAACTGAGGATATTTTGGATAGACACAAATTAATATAGAAACTTTAAAATAGAGGTGAACTTATTAAATTGGAAGAAAACAAAGATATAGCGCATGATTAGTTACTATCATGAAGAAATTTAATGATTTGCTTACAAAGAAAACTGAAACAATTAAGGTAATAGAAAAAACTTCGAAAGTTTGTGATATTTATGAATAACAAGGACACGTAACTCATGAATGTCCAACACTTTCATTTGTAAGTAAGTATTAAATGAACAAGTTAATGCCTTTAACACTATTCTTAACTAGTAAACAATTTATATTCACAAACATATAAGCTTGATTGGAGGAACCATCCAAAATTTCAACGGAGGCAGAATCTTCAACAACAATTTAATCATCAAAATAAGCCACCCATTAATCCACCATAACAATACGTCTAACCTTTTAATCAACGTTTGGTATACCAACTGCCACAAAAGAGATATTTTGAGGATAATTTTTTACAGATACAATAAAGAATGGATCAAATGATCCAAGTACAACAACAATTTATCACTCGTAATAAATGTTCAATGTTCAGAATACGACAACCTTTAGTAATATCCTATCATGGATAAGCTATCCTAGTTTTGCATTGTAAATAAAAGAAAAGGTAAGCTACCATCTCAACCAGAGGCCAGAAATTTAAGTAAAGTTGAATGTATAAACACTATTATGTCTTCCATTAATAATGATATACCTAAGATAACTACTGTAATAAGTTTGCAAAATGGTAAAGTACTTGATGAGTCCGTTTCAAAAGAAAATACTGAAGAGAAATAGGGTAACGATTCAGTACAATAATCTACAAATGATAATTTCAAAAAACCCACTTTCATAAATAATAAGACACCTTTACTGTTTTCCCAGCGATTGAAAGCTAAAAATATTAATACATTTTAGCTGATATATTAGAAATTTTCAAACAATTACAGATCAATATACTTCTACTAGAAGTGACCAAACAAGTCCCTTCATATGCAAAAATTTTAAAGGACTTGTGTACCATCAAAAGATGTCACAATGTACAGAAAAAAGCATTTCTCACAAAATAAATAAGTGCATTATTCTGTTTTGAAATGTCTCTTAAATATAAGAATCCCGGATGTCCCACCATTTCTTTTGTGATAGGTTAATGTAATATAGAAAAATTTTACTAGATTTGGGGGCTTGTGCAAATCACTTATCATATTTGGTTTACAAGCTCCTAGGTCTAAGAGAACTTAAAGCTACACCGATTACATTATAATTAGCCGATATGTCAGAAAGATATCTTAAAGGCATTGTGCAAGATATTTTATTACAAATTGAAAATTTTTATTTTCTACTAGATTTTATAGTTCTCGACATTGTGCCTATAACGAATTCACATCTTCACATTCAAGTATCCTTGGATGTCCTTTTTTAGCTGTGGCTAATGCAGTTATAAATGCAGGAGTGGTGTGATGAAGCTTTCATTTAGAAACATGACCCTTGAACTTAATATTTTTAATATTTGCAAATAACCGAATATTGATGATGAATTGCAAGACACTAATTACATTAAACAAATTCGTGAAGAAGAAGATATCGTATCATTATGCATTTTCGATCCTTTGGAGCTTGCATTGACAATAAATGATGATTTTCTTGATTATCTCAAATTCGAACATACTGTTGAAATTATAAAATATTTAACTGATGCTCAATATTCAAGTATCATGGGATAGATTCCAAAAATAGAAGTATATGAAAAGTTACCTCAAATTATAAAGAAATTGATACGATTTGATATCCAAGTACCAATACTTGAGCTAAAACCGCTACCTGAAGATCTCAAGTATAGGTTTTCTGGATCTAAGGAAACTTTTTCAGTAGTCATCTCATTGTATCTTGATAAGAATCAGAAAGAGCAACTACTATCGACTTTGCGAAAGTATAAGAGAGCTCTTAGATGGAATATAGCAGACATCTTATTTATACACATCACATCACTTTAGAAGATCGAGCCAAGCCAATTAGGCAAATATAATGAACGCTTAATTTTGTCATGAAGGAAGTAGTTAAAACCGAAGTTATAATACTCCTATCTCAATAATCCCATATCGGAAATGAAACAAGCAGAAGAGTAGCTTATAATGATTTCTATAAAGCCACAAAGTAATTATAGCTAGCCTTGGGGGAAGAATTTATGACTAATTATAAATTATTTTAATTCATGGCATTTTACCAAAGACCTAGTGTACTTCTATGCAAATATATTTCCGGTTTTGCGTTACCCAATTTCCGGTTCGGGGCATTACAAGTGGTAATACTAGTCGGAAGTGTGTAGAATAAGTGCCATATAGAACTAAGTACTATTCGGAATAAACTGCTACAAAAATAGTGGGACCCACCTCTTGAATCTGTAGGGAACCACATCTAAAAGCTATGGGGCTACCTCTAGAATCCCATAATGCCTAGTGAAGTGTTAACATATTACTGAGCTCCTCCGACGAGAACGTCAGATCCTAAAAGGTGGGGAGAATGTAACATTCCTATCTCAATAGTCCTATATCGGATATGAGACAATTGGAAGAATAGTTTATAATGATTCATATGAAGCCAAAAGCAATTATAACTAGATTTTTTGGGAGAGGAATTTATAGTTAATTATAAACTATTTTAATTCATGACATTCTATCGAAGGTTTAACATATTCCTTTGCGAATATGTTGTCGGGGTTCTTCTACCTAATTTTTGGGTGGGAGGCATTACAGAAGTGTTGAAACTTCTTAATTCTAGCATCATCTATCCAATTATTGATAGTAAGTGGATAAATCCAACTCAAGTTGTTCTGAAAAAGAGTGGGGGTAACAGTCATTAAATACGAGGATGGAGAGATGATACCCATTCGTACAACTATGAGTTGATATATGTCCATTAATTACTAAAAATTGAATCAACTAATATGTAAGAATTACTTTCTATTACCATTTCTTGACCAAGTACTTGAAAGGATTGCTGGGCATGAAATTTATTGTTTTCTTGATACTTATTCTGGCTACTATTAGATTGAAATTGTTTTAAAGAACCAGAAAAAGGCAACTTTTACCTACTCCTTTGGTACTTTTGCATTAAGAAAAATGCCATTTGGATTATACAATGTGCCCACAACATTTCAAAGGTATATGATTTTTAGCAACATGTTTGAAAATTATCTAGAGATATTTATGGATTATTTCTCCGTATTTGAAAATAATTTTGAATCTTATTTAACTAATTTAGGATATATACTTGAAAGATATCAATAAAAAAATCTACTCCTAAATTGGGAGAAATTCCACTTCATGGTTACAGAAGGTATTGTGTTAGGTCGTATAGTCTCATCTAAATGGATGGAAGTAGATAAGGTTGAGTCTATTTTCAAAATACTAATACCTAAAACAGTGAAAGACATATGTTTGTTCTTAAGACATGTAGATTTTTATAGAAAGTTTATAAAGTTTTTTAGTACTATTACTAGAGCTCTTTCTCACTTTCTTGCGCAAGATGCGTAGTTTAAATAGATGCAGACATGCCAAATAGTTTTCGAAATGCTTAAGGAGATCTCATCACAATTCCAATAATGTAACCTCTGAATTGGTCACTTCCACTCGAGATAATGTGCGACGCAAGCGACTATGAAATTATAGCAATACTGGAGCAATGAAGAAATAAAAAGCCCTATGTGGTCTACTACACTAGCAAGACTTTCAATATTGCTCAAACAAATTATACAATAGAGGAGTTTCTAGCTTAGTTTTGCTCTTAAAAAATTTTGTTCATGTATTTTGAACTCATATGTAATTATTTTTACAAATCATTCTGTGTACAAATATTTTTTGTCAAAGAAAGATGAAAAACCATGATTAATTCGATAGATACTGCTGCTCTAAGAATTTAATCTTGAATTTAAAGACAAAAAGAGAGTAGAGGACGTAGTTACTAACCACTTCTCTTGTCCGACTTTCAATAATGATAAGCTACAATTAGAGACCCGTTCTAATGAGCAACTATTTTCAATTAGAATAGCTTTTTGGTATGTTGATATTATCAATTTTCTTGTTGTAGGTGAAATACCTAATCACTGGAGTGAGCAAGACAAATAATGATTCTTATACGAGATACGCTATTTCTTTTTTGATGACCCTAACTTATTTAAATATTGCTCAGATCAACTCATTATGCATTGTGTACCTGATGATGAGATTCAAGACATAATTACCTTCTGTCATGCAGAAGTATGTGGGGGCCACTTTTCATCTAAAAAGATGGTAGTCAAAATACTCCAATGTGGATTCGATTGGCCTACTATGTTTAGAGACACAGATGAATTTTATAAACGATTCGAGTCATGCCAGAAATTAGAAGCGTTAATCCGAAAGAGTGATGTCTCTAACACCTATACTTACAATTGAGATACTCAATTGTTGGGGGCATTAACTTCATAGGACCATTTCCTATTTCTAATGGATGTATTTATATCCTCGTAGCAGTTGATTATATATCTAAATATATAGAAGCTACAACATGTAGAAGTAATAACCAACATACCATTATCAAATTTCTAAATGAATATATATTGTCTAGATTTGAAATTCTCAAAGCGATAATAAGCAATGAAGGTTCTCATTTCTGCAACAAATCTTTTGAAAATTTGATAAATAAGTATCACATCACGTACAAGATTTGTACACCTTATCACCCACAGTTGAATGGACAAATTGAACTGGCCAACAGAAAAATTAAGTAAATTTTAGAGAAAACGGTTGATCCGTCTCTTAAATATTGATAATTTAGAATAACTGACTCTTTATGGGCTTATCATATTGCATATAAACACCTTTATTCATGTCCCCATACAGAATAGTATATGAAAAAACTTGTCATTTGCCTGTAAAGATAGAACACAAGACGTATTGGGCAATCAAATTAGTTAATCTAGATCTAAATCAGCTGGCCCATTATGAAAATTTCAAATAATTAATTGGAAGAGTTAAGATGTGATGCATATAAATTCACACATTTTGAAGGAAATAATGAAAATATGACATGATCATCATATCACACGCCGTGTTTTTTATCCATTCGACAAAGTGCTTCTTTATAATTTATGCCTTTATCTATTTCCAGGAAAATTGTTATCATGGTGGACTGGACTGTTTATAATTAAAATTTTGTATCTGCATAGTGCAATAGATATCAAAAACCCTAAAAATAGTCATACATTTAAAGTAAACGGAAAGAAATTAAAGCATTACTTATAATTTCCAAAATACATGGAGAAATCTCACGATCTGGTGGATCCTCCAACATCTCATTGATACAAGCTAAACAGTGACACAATATATATTATTGTATGTTAAACTAACAATTTTGTTACGCAACTAATATGTCATGAGTATCACACCGAGGTAATTTCTAAGCACTCTTTTAAATTATATTTGTCTTAATTGATTAAATAGAAAGATTAATTCATTGAGGACAATGCATTTTAAATTGGAGATTGCTTATAAAGACAACTTAGTTTTGATACCCATGATGTTTCAATGATTTTGTTTTAAAAAGAATTCTTTCAAAATTTTCACATTTTCAAAGTAAAAAAATCTTTCCTAACCATAGTCTAGTTACTAATTTTAGAATAAGGAACTAACTATTAGTTTTAGAAATAATTTTAGAACTGGGAATTAATAACTAGATTTTAGGAATAATATTAGTCTAGAAACTAACACTTTAAAAAAATAATAATATAAAAATAAAAATTATTGGCTTGATATAGTTCTCAACAGAGAGTGGCTGTCGAAGCCGTAGTTGAAGCAACTGTCAACAACCAACCTCTACAGGGCAAAAATCCCTGAACGAGAGTGACTGTTGAAGCCGCTATTGAAGCGGTTGTCGACAACCGTTTATAGCAGGCCCCTATTATAAATAGACCATTGAGTTTCTTTTCTCAAAAACCAAATCCTAGCCTCCTTTCCCCAAAACCCTAAAGAAATATTATCCCATTTTGAAGGCGAAGGCCAAATCCTATGCAAATTGTTTCGAATTTTCAAAGATCTCTAAACAAGTAAGCTTTCTTCTTTTTGATTTTTCATGAATTATTCTTCGTAAAAAGTAGATTTTTGTTTCAAAAACATTGATCTATGATTTATATAAACAAATTTGAGTAGATTATAGATAGATCTTTACTTTTTAGTAGATTTAGAGTGGTTAAGCAAATTTTTACGGATTTTGATGAATTTCTTGGAATAATTGAAAAATATATGCTAACTCAAAAGTAAATCAAATAAAAATCTTAACTTTTTTACCATAACAATACATGAATTGCTTGAATAATTAATATATATCAAATTTATGCATTAATAGTGAAATTAAAATAGTTTTTGATATATTTGAGGAAAAGGGCTGAGGAATTATAATTATAAAGAAAAGGAGAGAAAGAAAAGAATAAAAAAAATAAATAATATGTGTGTTAAATTCATGCACCACTTTGAGAAATAATAATATTATGTTAAGAGATATATATTTTTATGATAATTTTTCAGGATGAGAGTAAGAAAGCAAACATTTCTAAGGGACCAAGAGCTGAAATTTCAAACCCATCTCCTCCACAGAGATACAACAATATAAAGGTTAATAAGAAACTCTTGGAGAAATACAAGAAATTTAAGTTTTAGCCTGAACGAGTGATTGATTACTCGCACATCCATGCGAATCTTGCATTTAAAGTATAAATGTAGACTATAGGATTAGAAGAAAATATAATGCATAGACGCACGCAAGGATGCAAAAAAATAATATGCGAATCTTATGCCAATCTACAACCGGTAATTGGAGATCAACATGCATATTCAATAGTAAGCGATAGGGAAGTACCATTCGCAAGAGAAGAGATCTTAAAAGCCATTCCTATACGTGATGCCCTGAAGAATATTCATTCTTTAGTGACATAATCAATGAAATACCAAGTGGCTCCTCAGAATTAAAAGAGCTCTACATGCATATTAGTGTTTACGCTTTCAATAAGAGTTTCTTAAGAGTGGGCTACTTGAGGCAGGAGTATGTTTTGGTAAACTTATTTATTACATATAACATCAAAACGTGCTCATCAACAACAAAATTATATTCAAGAGATGTGGTGTTATTAAGTATATGATTCTGGAAAGGCGCTCACTCGATGTCGCTTCCATCATGCACTTCACAATAATTCAATTCATGGGGCAAACCCATGAGCGTATCCAACATCCGAGAGTGGCAAAACCAGTTATAGTTATGTCATCTCTGATAAAGAAAATTTACTTGAACAATTGAATCAATTTGTCATCAACTGACACATTTACCCATGCAATGCAACCATTTATGGATACGAAAGAGCATGAGTACTCAACACACCCAGCAAAAGCAGCCAATATAGCAAGAACAAGCAAAAGATGTTGCCCCACAAGTCAGTCATGGCGAGGTATAACAAGAACAAGGAGGTGTAGCAGCTAAGGCCGCCCAACCAAAAGAGATAACACTCTAAATATTGAATGAGTCAATAATTATAATACGGATAACTGACACATTCAAAGAAAGACTACAATTCATCAAGACTTGGCAAGCCCGAGCTGAGCATTATCAACAATGTCAAAATCAGATTCTCACCTACGTATACAGACAAATTGCTGGTGAGGATGCCACCGTTTCTGTCGATGAAAACATAGAGATGAGTTAGGGGACCACAAGATTCAACCAATGCCAAAGATGCAAGTGACAAAAAGGTAATCATCAGCAGTATCATTGATATCAACTATTTGAAAGTAGTGGATTTTTTGCAGAACCGTAAAAACCAGGTGTTTTCTACCATTAATCTCATACATTACTTCTTAGTGTATTGTTTGCATAATTATATTTTTGATGCACTAAGAACACTACATAATTTAAGTTGGGGGTGGATAGATACACTTTATTATATCACATGTATCACAATTAACCTATAAAATTAAAAAATTAAAATATTTTCAAAATTTTTCGTTTCTTTGAAGTAAAAAATAAGATTAGAAGTATTTTACATTGTATATTTATGAGATTTATATCTTAATATTGATGTTTATATGATAGTAATTCTTATATCGACAGAAGAAAGGGCTCGTCTAAGTCGACGAACAAGGGCCTTTTTTCATGCTTTTAATTCAAATTGATTCGAGATTGACTACCCTATGAAAGCAAAGTGAGCCTTTTAACCTTTTAACATAGAATTTTGGAGGCAACCGACGAAGTCCCCTCGCCTATCAACAAGTGAAGAGTGTCTGTCCACGATGGTTTGTACATAATACTGTTTTGCCAATTATCTTGCAACTACAGGATCGGAACCACATCCACATGAGACTTTGTGAGCAAGAAGAATTGCTTTTCATTATTTTTTTTGTTTGATAAACCGTAGCCTTCACACCGATGACTGACAACTTTCACTAATGAAGCTCTTGTTATTGTCATAATTAAGATTTAATAAGATATATGAATACTTATAATTGGATCAAGTATGCACTCTAAAGACTTAGATAATGAGACATGAAAAGTTGATAACAAAATAGAAAACTTAAAAGGAAGGCATATCTTATATATGTAAATAAAAAAAAAAAAAAAAAAAAAGAGTGAGCCTAATATTAAGGCAATAAACTTCGAAATAAATAAATAAATAAATAAATATAAAAAGTATAATATAGTATATATAATAAATAAGAGAGAGTATGTATTAAATAGTTGGGTTTGGGCACCTCGGTAAGCTTGCATATCCACATAAACAATACTTATAGAATTTTATTATAAATATAAGCTAAGTAACTGGGCATTTGTGCCTTAGTAAGTATAAATTTTTACATGAAAAACAAGTGTTGATGAAAAAAGAAAGAATACACACACACACACACGAAAGGGTTCCTATAAATTTGATTGGAGTTTGAAACTTGACAAGACTTATATACACGATCACAAGAGTGCATAGAAGAGGATAATTAAAAGTTAAAGTATATCTATGATACAATTCAAATGATCATGATAGATATATGAAGGTATTATATGATTAGTTATTTGTTAAGGTTGATATCTGTATAAATATCTATGTATATATCTCTAATTGAGTTAGATATGGAAAAGAAATGAGAAGCAAAATAAAATAGTTAGTTAATAATAGGATGTATGATATTATCTTTATTTTATACTTATCCATATTTTTTATTTTATTTATTTCTTGAACCCAAATACTTCTTGATATTTGTGGGTAATATCAACCCTCACGAGACAACACTCGTCCACTAGGGTAAATTAGAGGTTTAACAGCTTGTTGTACGTACTAAATACAATCAGCTAAATTTTGCTTCACCACCATTCTGGCCGCATACAAACCAGACTCGAGAGGGCACCGGGAGAAGTTGATCAAATATCATCCCACTACTGCACGTGAAATTATCATTGATGCGGTCATTGAAGATGTGAACAGAGAAGCGTTAGAAAAACCCGCATTTTTCTTTGGGGACCAAATGGATCAATCAGACGAGATCCTATCTGAAGAGTATTGCATGTGGCTCTATAACTCTGGCGAAACTTTAATGTTTCTACCTGGAATGGATCGTAGCTATCCCCTGATCTATCTTCAGAGGCTGGAGATGCCTAGGGAGTTAAAGTGGGGACTAACTCAAGAACAAGATGGCGTCCCAATGAGCAAATTTGGTGCACAAGGGGTTTATCAAGATGGTCCCCCCAGATGCGTTACTGGTTTGCTTCCCGGTCGTTTTGGCAAAGAGCTCTCAGTGGGAGAAGTTCCGATCCGCGCAAGAACTTTCTTAAGTGAGTTCCTGGCAAAAGAAGTCCAATACCCGGCTAGCGACTTCAGGATGCCTAGCTGGGTCTACTCTTCTGGCAACATGTGGTGGGCCCGCCTTGTTCAATACATGTTGGACTCTCATGAACCCATTCTGAAGGAGATTGGCTTGTACAAGGCTATCAGAAATGTTCAATTCGGGTTCCCTCAGAGTGCTTATCATTTCTTCTGCTTTCTTGAGATGTACAACCCTGAGACCTGCACTCTTTTACACTAGTGGGTGAGCTAGGGTTCACTCTCCATGAGATGTTTGAGGTATCTGGGCTTTCCATGGGCGAAGTCCCCTACGAAGAGTATATCCTCACTACCGAGGAGTTGAACATGCTACTCACGAAGGACGAGCGCATCTATGCTACATACTGGGAAATGATGTGCCATTACCGCATCTGGGCTGACTTAGCAGGTGTACGTAATCAAGGTATCGGCCACAAGAAATGGGCTGATTACCTATTCGCCAATTTGAATTCTAAGGATAGTTCAACAACTATCCATGGCCATGCTCCTGTCTACATCACAGAGATCGATCGTCGCATTGCCAAGACCCGGCTCATGTATTATACCACTGAATCCAATGAAGGTGGATTCGGTCCTGGTATCTCTTTCAAGAGTTACCACTATCAGGCTCAGTCCCCAGTGTCTAACAGAGGCCTTATTGCTGGGTTTTTGATTCTGTGGCTGAAGAGATGTGTAGTGCCATCACTACCAAAAGAGGCAATTGCAATGACTGTGGTTTATCCAGCAGTCCTACTCGCATACGGCCGTCCTTTCGGACTTTTTCCAGCTATGGTGTGCAATCTTTAGTATGGATTGCGAAACACTCTGCAATGACTTCATCCCTGCCGATAAGGGCAAGGGAAAAAAGAAAGACAAATCGAAAGAGATCGCCCCGGTGAAGACTCCGAACCCTAGGGTGGAGTTTCCTTACACTTATCTGATGGCATGGCTCGTTTTACATTGCCCATCTCTGATTAGTGCTGCTTCACGCCACTCAGGTGACAAGTGTCACTTTGTGGAGCTATACGAATGCTCCACATGGAAGCATCACTATATGTCCTAAATCCGTAAGACTCTCTGGCAACACCAGAACTATGAGATTTTCAGGTGCTTCCCCGACTTTTCAGGTGGAGGATACGGATCGAAATTGAAGGATATTGCAGGAGCAAACAATTTTACTGCCTTATTCTACGGAGTGCTCTGGTGGCTTCTACATATCCGGCCCGGGCATCTGGTGTACCGTCAAGACAGCAAATGTCTTATCGAACCGTACATCCCTAGCCGCTTTGCTTGCCAATTTGGATATTCCCAACTTTATGTGGGTAATCCAAGCAAAAGTCTTGCCTATGAGGGGAATTTGTACGAGGGTGCCCGCGCCTGGTTTCATTTCGCAGCTGGTGGAACTGGAGCTGAATTTGCCCTTCCATAGAAGTCGCCAGAATTGGCCATGACTCTCAGCTTTTGCACATGGTATAGTGTTGCAAATGCGGACGTGCCTCACTTCTCCATCAACCGAAGCTGTTGCAAGGAGATTGAGGTTTTCTACATTAGCCGCCAAGGTGCTTCCAGAGTTAGAGTGAAAGGAATGGATGAATTCCTTGGTGCCGCAGCTGAACCATCCGACGTCAGCGAGTCTGGCGATGATGATGATAATAATAATGATGACAACCCTGATGTTGGAGGTGTTCCCCAACCTGTCGTCATTCGCCTATGGAGTCCGACCCTCAAATGCCGTGGTACCCTAAAGAGAGGGCCTGCCACAAAGAAGAAAAAGTTGGCTCCGGAAACCCTATTAGCCCCTCAAGAAGCAGCTGTCAAATTTGCTTCAGATCTGCTGGCCTCAACTCTGCCTCCAGTGCCGGCAGGGGAGAGTGAGCCTGCTGGAGCTCCAAGTGTTCCCGAGTTTCCAACTCCTCCGACCGTAGAACCCGTTGAATATCCCATGGTGCAACCACTAGGTAGTGAGATGGGTATGCTTTTGGAGATGACGGTGGCTCCCCCTTCAAGTCCAACAACTGAACTTGTATCTCCAAGTATAGTTTCTTCAGCTCTTAAGCTCTTTGTCCATTATCTATTTTATCATTATACGTAACACCATCTGCTTGCTTTCTAAAATGCAGGTGGTCAGCCTCTCTCGCCAATGCACTCAACTACCCAGGTGGAGTCTGATGATAGGGTGGACTATTCAGGCATGACTGGCTCGGTGGGTGGTTTCGGTAGCTCCGCAACCGAATTTGACGCTGACTATTTCACGCCAACCACATGTCCAGTTTCCTCATCAATTCCTCCCATTGACGAACTAGGGAGTGACGAGAGAACGGAAGTTGTTATTGCGGCCGCTGCAAAAGAGGCTACACCGTCTCCAAGTATGCCGTCACCAACGCTACTGGTCTGCTCCACAGAGACCTTCCCAGTGGTCTCTGGTGCACCTTCTGCTCCTCAGTCAGCGGTTTTAACATCATCTATCATTGTGGCTGCTGAGACATCTGCAACTCCTCCAGCTCCAAGCCTTCCAGCAGGGGATGAGGAAAACTTGAGGTTCTCATTTGAAGCTACTTTTGCTACTGGAGGAGCTTCTGGTGGAAATACTCCCTCCTCTTTTCTTGTCGGTGGCGTTACCCAGGTGATCGGTACTAGCGCCGCTTCTCCTCAGGTTCCCAGCTCTGCCAGATCTGCATTGGCCTTACTGGCTCCGCATGTTATGAACCTGGTGCAGGGACAGGCTTCCTCTTTTTTAATTCCAGTGGGTACCGCTCTTCCTCCGGCGACATCTTCTTTAGCACTGTCTATTTTAAATACAGGCGCCGTGAATCCTTTTGAAGAGCTCTTCAACTATAGCGTTAATTACTTTATGCGGTTGCTCAGAAGATGCGTTGAGATGATCTCTGGAGGCATGGATTTCTTCAGTCTGGGCCGTTCGATGTTATCCAGCTATTTAGAACAATATTGAAAGAATCGGGAGACAGGACCGAGCAGATCCCTATCGGGCCCGCTTTAATGCCTTAGAAGAGCAGGTGCGTACACTAGACACAGTTCGCCAAGCGGACGTGGAAACGATTACCGCAATAGAGTTGGCGTGGCTTCGGGTGGAATTAATGGCGCGTCGAGAAGAACTGATGCGACAGGAAGAAGCATAGTCTCGGGAGTTGGCAGAGCTTCAGGCTAGTCGGGAGTCCATTCTTAAGAGCTTGGAGGCGGTAGACTCTGAGATTGGGGGAAGTCAGGCTGAAATCCTTAGAGCCCAGGAGACCATTGTTAAAGCTCGGGCGGTCATAGTGGCCAACGAGCTTAAAATAGGGGAATCCGTTAAAAAGCGGGAAGCGCTAATCCTCCAACGGGGGCAGATCGAGCAGGAGGAGGGAATAAGAAGCCGTGCTATAGAAGACTCTCGTCAGCGTCTGACTTATCAACTTGCAATGAATGACGATGTTTTACTTCAGCAGGCTCAACACTCCATAGAAGCAACTCGTCGTCAGGTGATTAACGAGGCGATGAATAAGTTGAAGCATCTAGGAGATCCATAGTTTTCTTTTATTCTTTTATTCTTCATTCTTTTTGTAGTAAGAATTTTGTAATAAAAGAGATAATTTTTTGGAACTTCATTCCTTTATCGATGAAATAAAGATGACCCTCCCTTTTGATTCTTTTATTTGTTGGCTAGGAAATCTGCTTGCACAACAAATAACTTGTCATCAAAAATGGTTTATCTGTTTTAGGTAAAGCATTCCAAGGCTCATTTGCGTAATTTGGAGTGCTATAACCTAGGTGATCGGGTCGAAATCACCAGATTTTGGTAGATGCGCCCAATTGTGTATGCCTAAAAAGAAGACTGGAGGTGGTTCAAGACTCTCTCGCGTAACTTGAACTGGGCACACCAAATATGGTCGGGTTAGAATCCACCAAATTTAGGTCAGAGGCGCTCAATTGCGCATGCCTAAGAAGAGACTGGAGGCGGTTTAATACTCTCTCGCGTAACTTGAACTTGGCACACCGGGTTTAGGTCAGAGGCGCTCAATTGCACATGCCTAAGAAGAAGTCCAAGTGCTCAATTGCATAATCTTGAACAAGTGGAGGCGGTCCAAGGCTCTCTCGCGTAACTCAGACTGGGCACACCACGTTTAGGTCAGAGGCGCTCAATTGCGCATGCCTAAGAAGAGACTTGAGGCGGTTCAAGACTCTCTCGCGTAATTTGAACTGGGCACACCAAAGATGGTCGGGTTAGGATCCATCAAATTTAGGTCAGAGGCGCTCAATTGCGCATGCCTAAGAAGAGACTGGAGGCGGTTCAAGGCTCTCTCGCGTAACTTGAACTGGGCACACCAGGTTTTAGGTAAGAGGCGCTCAATTGCGCATGCCTAAGAAGAAGTCCAAGCGCTCAATTGCGTAATCTTGAACAAGTGGAGGCGGTCCAAGGCTCTCTCGCATAACTCAGACTGGGCACACCATGTTTAGGTCAGAGGCGCTCAATTGCGCATGCCTAAGAAGAGACTGGAGGCGGTTCAAGGCTCTCTCGCGTATCTTGAACTGGGCACACCAGGTTTAGGTCAGAGGCGCTCAATTGCGCATACCTAAGAAGAGACTGGAGGCGGTTCAAGGCTCTCTCGCGTAACTTGAACTGGGCACACCAAAGATGGTCGGGTTAGGATCCATCAAATTTAGGTCAGAGACGCACAATTTAGCATACCTAAGAAGAGACTGGAGGCGGTTCAAGGCTCTCTCGCGTAATTTGAACTGGGCACACTAGGTTTAGGTCAGAGGCGCTCAATTGCGCATGCCTAAGAAGAGACTGGAGGCGGTTCAAGGCTCTCTCGCGTAACTTGAACTGAGCACACCAGGTTTAGGTCAGAGGCGCTCAATTGCGTATGCCTAAGAAGAAGATTGGAGGCGGTTCAAGGCTCTTTCGCGTAACTTGAACTGGGCACACCAGGTTTACGTCAGAGGCGCTCAATTGCACATGCCTAAGTAGAAGTCCAAGCACTCAATTGCGTGACTTGAACAAGTGGAGGCGCGTACTTCCAGAGATATTAAGCATAGTATTTCTTCATAAATTTGCCATTGATCGGCATCATCATCCTGTCGCCATTCTGATTCATTAAGCGATAGGCTCCACTAGAGTATACGGTCTCCACGATGAACGGTCCTTCCCACTTGGTTTCAAATTTACTCTTAGTCTTGTGGATTAGGACCATTGGCCTTTTAACAGCCAGAACCAAGTCTCCTTATTTAAAGGTCCTTGGTTTAACGTTCTTATCGAACGTTCGTGAGATTCGGGCTTGATACAACTCAATTTGTTGTTGAGCCCTGAGACGCTTTTCATTCAACGCCTCTAGTTCTTTCAATCTTTGTTGATGACGCTCTTCTGTCGTCATCTTTGTAGCTAAAACCACTCTTAGTGATGGAATCTGGATTTCAAGAGGTAAGACGGCCTCGCTTCCATAGACCAAAGAGAATGGAGTAGCTTTTGTAGGGGTGCGAACAGTGGTGCGATAAGCCCACAGGCATTCTCCTAGTTTTTCATCCCAATCTCGTTTATTGGAAGAAATAAACTTCCGAAGGAGTTTAATGATTGTCTTGTTGAAGGCTTCGGCCAACCCATTAGCTGTGGGGCTATATGGCGTTGAAGAAATATCTTTGATTATGAACTTATTGCAGAACCTGGAGAATCCCTGACTGATGAATTGCGGACTATTATCATGAATGATCCGTCGGGGGATGCCAAAACGGTAAATGACATGATGCTTGATAAACTTGATCACATCTGTCGTTTTCACCTCTCTCATGGACACAGCTTGGGCCCATTTTGAAAAATAATCGGTTATTGTAAGAATAAACCAATTTCCTCTGGATGGCGGGGGAGTTATAGACCCCACAATATCCATTCCCCATGCCTCAAATGGCCAACTAGCAACCGTACTATGCAAGTATTCCGGTGGTTGATGAATAAAATTGGCATGTATCTGGCATGCATGGCACCGTTTAGCGTATGCCATTGCTTCCGTAATCATGTTTGGCCAGTACTATCCTAGCCTTCTTATGCGGTCTCCGAGTTTTAGACCGAGCTGATAAGCTCCACATACTCCATCATGTGTTTTTCTCAGCACTTCTTCTGCTTCTGCTTTTGATATGCAGCGTAGCAGCAGACCATCCCTTGACTTTCTATACAAACTCTGAAGTTTATGGTCATAATAAAATCTCTGGGCCTTCCTCTTTATCAAGGTGGTTTCCTTTCAGTCTTCTGGCAATATCCCATGTAAAGCATAATCCACAAATGAAAATCGCCAATCACGGGGCTCCAGGGTTAAGCCTGTCTGGCTCACCTCTTTGGTTTAGAAAACCGTATCTGGGTGGAGGAGTTTTCTGTTACCAATAGTGATGCTCTTAGCCTCACCTGGCGGGATCGCCAATGTTGCGGCTAATGCGGCAAGGGCATCTGCATATACATTCTCATTCCGAGATATATGACAAATGTGAAATTGTTCAAAATATCCAGCTAGTTCAATGGCTAACTGGTGATAGGGGATGAGGGCTTCATGTCTGGCCTCATACTCGCCCGTCATCTGATTGACGATGAGTTTAGAGTCTCTATATGCCTCTAGATAGTTCACCCCAGTTGTAGAGCCATTTTCAAGCCGATAATGAGCGCATTATATTCAGCCACATTATTCGTGCACGGTTCTGTTAATGAGTAACCGTTAGGCAATATATGTTTATGTGGGTTGATCAGTGCACCCCCCACTCCAGCAGCAGATTGTCTGGCAGCACCATCAAAGAACATTTACCATGGTTGTTCCTTACTAACTGTGTTGACCTCTGACGTCTGTTTAGAATTGGACCAGATTGGATAGTCTGCTAAGAAATCAGCAATTGCCTGTTCCTTCATTGCTTTTTGAGGAACAAAGCGTATGTCATAGGACAACAATAGCAGAGCCCATTTCGCTAACCGTCCATTTAAGGATCCCGGTTTTGTGATCAGAATTTTCAGAGGATTAACAAGTGATATGACATGGATCGCTTGCCCAGAAAGATAGTGTCACATTTTCTGAATAGCGAACACTAGGGCTAAACATTCCTTTTCAATTAGGGTATACCGCTGTTCGGCCCCGATCATTGTTCTGTTTAAATAATAGAGGGCATGTTTATGGCCGTGCTCATTATATTGAGCAAGTAATGCTCCTAAAGTATTATCCATGGCCCTTACATATATAAGGAAGGGCTGTCCAGGGACCGATGCCATAAGAACGGGAGGTTTGGTGAGGTATTCCTTGAGATCATCAAATGCCTGTTGACATGCTTCATCCCATACAAAAGAAACCTCTTTCTTCATAAGTCGAGAGAATGGCTGACATCATCCAGATAGGTTAGAAATGAAGCGTCGAATATAGGCGAGCTTTCCTTATAACCCCCTCAACTCTTTAAGATTGCGGGGAGGCGGCATCTCGCTAATTGCTTTTACCTTTTCAGGGTCGAGGAAAATTCCTTTTGAAGTTATTATGAACCCAAGGAATTTCCCACTCGACACCCCCATAAATGACTTGGTGGGATTCATCTTTAGATGATGTTTCCTCATGAGATCGAAGACTGTTCTTAAGTCCTGAAGGTGGTCCTCTTTATTTTTACTTTTTACCGCCAAGTCATCCATGTAGCACTCTACCGTTTTGCGCAGATGTTCTTTGAATATAGTGCCCATCGCACGTTGGTAGGTAGCACCGGCATTCTTCAGACCGCACGGCATCACCGTGTAACCGTATACCCCAGCGGTGTTCTGAAAGTTGTATGCTTTTCATCATCTGGGTGCATCTTGATCTAGTTATAACCTGAGAAGCCATCCATGAAGGACATCCTCTCGTAACCATAAGTATTGTCAACCATCACATCGGTGATGGGGAGTGGAACTTCATTCTTAGGACATGCAGCATTCAAATCTCGAAAATCGATGCATATCCGGATTTTGCCGTTCTTCTTGCGAACCGGCACTATATTGGCCACCCAATCAGGATGCTGTTCTTCACGGATGAATCCTGATTTTATAAGTTTGTTGACCTCAGCAACTATTGCCTCCATCAATTCTGGTTGAAAAAGCCTTTACTGTTGTTTAACAGGTTTGGCATCTTCTTTTATATTTAACCGGTGCGTGGCAATTTGAGGGTCAAGCCCAGGCATGTCTTCATAATTCCATGCGAACACGTTTATATAATCTTTAATAAGAGATATAAGTTCCTCCTTTTCCAATGGGGTTAGCGTGTCGCTTATGAAAATGGGTTTCGGATTTTCTTCCGTTCCCATGTTAATTTTAAGCAATTTGTCTTCAGTGGGCGGATTTCGCTGTTCAAAGTGGACATCCCAGAGAGTATCCATATGCTTAGCCCAGGAATCATCCTGAACATCAATTGTTTCCTCGTCGCTTTCTGGTGCGGCTAAAACCATATTGGCCGTCAAGGACTGAAATCAGACGCAGGTACTTATATCTGAGTCATGATTGGGTGAAGATGTATCTTCCTTGGTCAAAAAACTCTCTTCTTGTCCGGAGGGTGATGAGGGAGGAGTAGATACATAGCCCAACCCCTTGCGAGTCTTCTGATAATAATCAGGGCTCTTTTCTCTCGGTCTAAACGAAGGTATAAGATTCCGTCGCCCTTTTCCGAAGTTTAATCCCAGTTTCTGGGTAAAATTATAACCCATCTTCTCCATCATTTGCCGGGATTTTTGTTCATACAGGTGGAATTGGAGTGATTTTTGTTCATCACTTTCACTGCTTTGTCTTCGCCGGGGTGACGTAATTACCCTACCGAACATAATCGGCCTTTGGGATCCTCGTCGGGGTGGCACTTCGATGTAGTGACCTTTTCCCTCAACTATTTTAGACCGAGAGAGGAGGGATGACCTAAGTGGCAAATGATATACCGCCAGAACTTCAAATTCGGATAGGCCATCCACTTCAGTGGAAGTACAAGAGGGTTCAAAGTTAGTGGCTACAACATGCTCGTAGACTAACTTCATATTCTCATTAATAACCCATTCACTCTCTATTATATTATTAAGACTCAAACTAAAATCTAAGTGAGGGTTGATTTCATAGTCACCCCCATCGTCTTCTTCAGGAAGCTCATATTCAGTATCTGCTTCATTGCCACTGTCATCGGGCTCTTGAAGCTTGCTGCAATCATCATTAGAGACTTTATAGGATGGTTTATAAAGTGCAGCATCTATGAAGTAATTCTCCAGCCCTTTGAATGGTTGCTTATCGGCAATTAGTGTCCGGACTTCTCCTTCCTCATCGCAATATTTTATGCATTGGTGAAGAGTCAACGGGACTATCATGAGAGCGTGGATCCAAGGCCGTCCCAATAAAATGTTGTAGGAGGTATCTGCATTAATAACGTAGCATGTAGCCTCCGTCCTCAAATCTCCGATTTGACATCGGAGTCGGATTTTTCCGAGGGGACGGCTATTATTGGCATTAAACCCATATATTGTTGTATTGGTTGGTGTCAGTCGATGGAGGAAAATCCCTAACAGCTGCATCAACCTTCGGGGCATGACACTTAGTGCAGAACCCGGATTAATTTGAATTCGGTCCACCTTTGTAGATCTGACATATCCGGTGAAATATAAAGGCCTGTTATGCTTTATATTCCTCACCTGCATGTCTTCTAGAGAGAAGATAATTTGTGGGACTTGCCTCTTCACTTGGTGACAGCGGGGGCAAGAGTCCTATTTTTCATTGGCTGACTCGACTATCTGAGCTAAGAATAACTCAGAGTCTGCCAAGGCCTCTCTTAATACTTCATGTGTTGATTTTGACAATCTCAACAATTCATAAAGCGTTACTCGTGCTGGAATATTAGCCAGCTGAGCAATTATGTCAAACTTGAAGGTAGTCTCCTTGGCTCCTTCATCTCTAATAGGATTCTTTTAGAAACGAAGTCCTTTCTGCTTCGCGAGTTTTGCAAGTTCCGCATATATGTCTTTCAGATCTACTCTAGTGTAGTCCTTAAGATATGTCTTCCCAGATCGAGTACCGGAAGGGCCTACCCCATCTTGGTGAGTGACCATAGTTTCGGGCTCTTCTTCAGAATCTGTGAAGGCTCCCGAAACTATATATTCTTCCTTTATTTCTGCGGAAATGACATTAACAGTCCGCTTCTTCCCTTGACCCCCTGTGGTAGTCTACTGCTCATCTTCTAGTAAGTTAGGGTGAACCCACATAACTTCCCCCTTTTGGGTTGTTACTGGGACAAGTCCTTCTTGGGACTTATTGTGAGGATCAAGGTTCTTTGTAACCATCTTACCCTTTGGGATTGGGGTCACTCCTGCGGGGAACTCATGGGTTTCAACCACTATGGTTTCCATATTGGCAGTGACCTTCTTCTGCTCTTCCTTAAGCGTCAGAACTCCAGCTTCTATTAGTGCTTGGATTCTGTTCTTAAGGGGGTAACAATCCCTAGTCGGGTGCCCAACATTCCGGTGATAGAGGTAATAATTGGGGTCGTTGGTCTTACCAGCGTCCTCCGATTTTCTATTCTCCGGAAGTTTCAGCATTCCCTTCTCTGGAGCAGGTGAAAGAGGATAGGCGTCTGTTCCGCCTTAAAAGTATAATTTCTCTCTTGCTGAGGTCTATTTTGCCTTGTGCCTTGCTGATTTTGGGGCTTCGGCTTTGGTGGAGGATTTGACTTTTGAGGAGCAGGTTCTGATGCCATCACCGCTTTTCCTTTATTCTTACTGTTATTATTTTGGGTATATGGCTTATTACCCCCAGTACTTCTTGGTCCACGAGACTCTTCAAGTCGACGGATCAAGTCTTCTGCTTGCTCTCCCTGTTTGGGCAAATCCCTCCATGTCTTAGACTCTACGGCCCACATTTTTAGGAGCACGTTAGTCTTAAGATTATGTCGACATGTCTCGACTAGAGTTTCTTGGATCATTCCGTGTTTGTAATGCACGGACTTCTCCCGAAACCTTTCTATGAATTCTTTTACCGTCTCTTATTCCCCTTGCTTTGTTTCAAGGAGGGAATGAATCGTAATCTCGGTATCATCCTCGAAGAAACGTGAGAGAAATAATTTCTCAACATCTAACCAGGCATTAATAGTTCCTGGGGGCAACTGCATGAACCAAGTAAAGGCAGGCCCTCGCAAAGTACTTGCGAATACTTTGGTCATAATCGGGTCATTACCCATCAAATGTCCTGCTTAGGACAAGAAGTAATATATATGTTGACTGGACGATCCCTTCCCGTCATATGGCTCTAATTTGAGCGGCTTATACTTCTGAGGGTATGGTACCATATCCCATTCGGGAGGATATGGTCTTGAGACCCCTACCTCTTTCAACTCCTTTTTTCGCATCAGTGTTTCGAGTTGATTTTGCAATTTTTCTATTTTCTCTCCATGCGGATCATGAAAAGAGAATCTATTCTCGTCCTCGTGCATCGAGTGGGCTTTCTCCACTTGTTCTTCTTCAGTCGGAGCTTCTTTGCCCTTTTTGGCATTATCCTCAACAAACTTTGAGAGCATCACCTTAAAATCTTCAATCGTCTTTTGTTGCTTTTGAATCATTCTTTCTTGAGCTTCAAATCTCTGATTGATGTCATCAGATTTATCTGCCATGTGCAATGCTGACTTTTGTAGTCGAGATGACGTAGAGGATGGAGGCGAAGCTATGGCTGAATTATCGCTGTCATTATCATAAGAACCTCTTATAAGCTTCTTATAATTTCGAGGCGGGACGACTCCTGATTTCAGTCGAGGTATATGATGAGGTTTTTCATCACTCGATTCTGAATCATCATCCGTCTCTACAATCTTCTTCCCTTTTCCCACCATATTGGAGGTCACAGCTCTCCACTCTTTTAGGGAAGGGGTCTTAGGCTTCTTAGTAGGGTTCTTGTCCAACTCGGTTAATCGATCGAATATAGATACCCTGCTCTTGCTGCAGCCGCAGTTGTCCATCACAGTAGATACTGCTGTCATAAGCTGCTGGTAATGACAGACATGTTCAACTTGAAGTTGTTCTATGCCTCTCTTTTTGGACAGATACTCCCTGAGATCAGCGCCTTTTGCCATGGAGTCGTGGAACCCATTCAATCTTTGAGAAGGTCTAGGAACCCACTGAAGCTTCTTTGAATCACTGGAGTTCAGTTCTGGTCTACTGACGCGAAGATTAGTCCTGATTCTGTAGTCGCGAAGTTCAGAAATAGCTCCGCGTTTTGTATTGCGGGCCTGAAGAGTAGCTCCGCGTTTAGTATTGCGAGCCTGAAGAGTAGCTCCGCATTTATCTATGCTAGCCTCGCGTTTTACGCTGGCTTGGCGTGTTTTCAGAAGTTTCTCTTCTGTAATCTTAGCCTCGCGTGGAATAAAATTCCTATACGCTAGCTTGCTCTTGCGTTTATCACAAGTCATGACTTCGTGTCTAGCATGATTTCTACGACTGGCAACAATTTGCCAATCATCTTCGCGTTCCTCGCGAGCATTATGAATCTTGCGTTTCTCGCAAGTATTACTGGCCTTACGTTTCTTGCTTGGCTCAGTATCAGCCTCGCGTGGAAAATCATACGCCGGCTTTAGAGAATTTTTATACTCGCGTTTCTCGCGAGTGTCAGAAGTCTTGCGTTTCTCGCAAGTATTACTAGCCTCGCGTTTCTCGCTTGGCTTAGTATCAGCCTCGCGTGGAAAATCACACGCTGGCTTTAAAGAATTTTTATACTCGCGTTTCTCGTGAGTGTGAGAAATTTTACGACTAGCACAAATCTCGCTGGCTTCGCGTTTCTCGCTAGGCTCAGCAATAGCCTCGCGTGGAATATCACACGCTGGCTTTTCCTTGCTTTTAAGGCAAGGTGTAATTTTGCGTTTAACGCAATAGTGACTGGTCTCGCGATTAGTGTGAGCCAGTTTGCGAGGGACCATAGCCTCGCATCCTCTGGTGTTAGCTTCACATCCAAGGCGGTCTTTGAGGGCTTTACGCCTCGCTCTCTGATTCCTATTTCGGAGTTGAGTTCTGGTCAATCCAGTTCCCACGTCTTCTTCGGCAGTTGGAAGCTCATCCTCTGTTAGGATTTCTTGTGCGAACTCCGGCCCTATAGCCGCAGTCTCCAAGGATCCCCGTCTCTCAGTGGATACCTTTCTACCCGTTGCTCGGGTATTGGAGTACATGCGACGATAGTGTCGTGTCTCATCCAAGTCACCTGATTCAGGAGAGAGGAACTCCTCATACTTCTACTGGTCGATTTCAACGACCAACGTATCTACTTCGGATCCGATCATATCAACGTCTGATTGCGCCACAATCTCTTCATCAGTGAAAGAGATGGCTCCCACTGTGGTCGCCAGTTTGTTCACCGCAAAAGTTTCTTTGTTTCCTCCCATTGAATACAGCTTAGATTACAACGGAAGTGAATAAGAGATATAAAGAGAACAAACGAGAGGATTTTATAGTTCAATCGCTCTCTTTTCCAATGTATTGTGTGGGATCTGTGGCGATGGGATCTGTCAAGCAGTTCCTTTGGACGATCGAACTCTTCTCTCTTGAAGATATCGGCCGACTGTAGATGATCTTCTCTGGTCTTTTCCGAACTCAAGGCTCTGTGCGTAACTTGAATTCTCTAAGATGCCGAAAAGAAGATGATCACGAAAGTCTTCAAGGCTCTCTTGCGTACTTGAATTGCCAAAGGATCAAAAAGAAGACTTCAGACGCCAAAAAAAAGACCCCTAGGCTTTCACAAGGAAGGTATTTATAGCCCCAGGTTAATGCAAGAGTTTCTATCTAAATAGAATTTGCATTCATCAAGGATTCTAATCAAATATTTAATATTGATTTAAATCTCTTCATTTAGAGTTCTGATTGGATTTGATTTGGGTATTTGGATAAGCCCAAATTATAATCTTAATCAATTTGAGATTCTGGTTATCTGCTCACGCGGAGCTTTAATCGCATCAAAACGCGGCGCTAAATAACCAGAATGCGGAGCTGACGCGGAGCTATTGATCATCTCAGCATTTTACTCAAGCGAGGCTAAACTAGCCAGATGCGGAGCTATGGATTAGCTCCGCGTTCTATTGTGGAAAACTCTATTTTACTTAGAAATTTTCACCGCCAACACTGTGGATTTCTTTCTACTTATGTATTTTGACAAAACTTTGATCTGATGTAGGATATTACTCTCTAGAGTTTCTAAAACAATACTTATATCCTCTGATTCTCGACTGTTTCCAATATCTTTGGCGAACCAGAAAGTCTAATATGCTTTATATGAGATAAAAGATTTCGGGTCTGTGGCATTGTTATCTTCTCGCTCATCATCCTTTATAGAAAAGGTAAGGATAATAAATGGTTGTAGACAGCTTTGTAACTTCCAAAGTTCCCTTCACAGTTTCCAATTTATGTGGATCCACATGTTATGCATTGGAAACATGTATTTGGTACATCCACCTTTGATCTAATCAAGTCACTGGCGATACTGATATTAACATAGCTGAGTGCACAGAATTGGTAATTCTTAACCATCAGCGAGAAAGAATTGCAGAAGCAAGCTCTTGCCCAAACTTACGAAGACATCTGATTAGAGATAAGGGAAATTAAAGAAAAGATCAAGGTTCTCTTCACTCAGTAGTTTGTAACAATTTTCATTTACTATATGATGTCAAGGAACTCATGTAATGCATTTATAGTGAATAAAAAATTTCGAGAATGGAAATTTTTGATGTCATTCATGGATAATTTTCTTGAACATGATATAAATATTAATTTTCTTGAACAAGTTGTAGTTTCAGCTATTCACTGTCATATATTATAACAGCTTTTGAATTACTAGAGATAATTTTTAACTTAGCAAATTTTAGAGGAATGAATTTTGATTTGCCAGAGATAATTTTAACTTGACAAATTTTGGTGGAATGAAATTTTATTTGCCAGAGGTAATTTGTAACTTGACAAATTTTGGTGGAAATGAAATTTTGTTTGCTAGAGGTAATTTTTAACTTGACAAATTTTGGTTAAATAAAATTTTTTTTTTAGAGATAATTTTCAACTTGACAAATTTTGGTGGAAATAAAATTTTGTTTGTCAGAGGTAATTTTTAACTTGACAAATTTTGGTGAAATAAAATTTTGTTTGCCAGAGATAATTTATAACTTGACAAATTTTGGTGAAAATAAAATTTTGTTTGCCAGAGGTAACTTTTAATTTGACAAATTTTGGTGGAAATAAATTTACCAGAGGTAATTTTTAACTGGATAAATTTTTGTGGAAATAAATTTTCTGATCTATCAAAAATAAAAGTTTAACATGATAGGTTTGTGGAATTTTTAGTAAACCCCCAGCTATATACGAATTTGATTAGGCTTTACCAATCACCGTTTGCATTGGGTTAGTATGCTATTTCTTTCAGTATGATGAGTTGTTAAAGATTTCGTTTGGGCTTAAATACTAAACTTTTCTCTTCTCTTAACTTTAACCGATTAGAGCTATTCATGCTTTTTACCCCAGCATAGTGGGGTTGGCACGAAACTTGTTTTCTTCCCATTGCCTTGACAGCATTAGGCAATTCATATCCTTACCCACAGCACGATGGGGCAGCGAGAATTTTGTTTGGGTTTAAATGCCAAACTTTATTCTTTCCTTAGTTATAAGGACATAGGATTTATTTTCATTTTGCACTTCCAGTAGGCATGGAGAGTTACAACAAGCTAGCATATCTTCATCTCTGTACTTCGTTGGGAAAATTGATGAAGTAGCGAGCCATGAAATATTTACTATTCCGTGGTAGAACATGGTAGAAATGAACTCTTTCTCGAAGATGAGCTCTATTTGATTGGTGGACATAATGGTCCTGTTTTTAGAGATAATAGTGTTAAGAATTAGAAACATTCATTAATATCTTTATAGCCTTCAGATGCTCAATAATTGAGTGGATCGATAATCAAATCATAGTGTTGATTTTTTCTTTTGTTGAGAGAAAAATTCAAATATGTGTATCAAATGATTTTATGCTTCTGTACTCTTTTCCAGGATGTCGATCGAGAATATACTGAATAGCTTGTACCAAGTAGTTGTATCATTCTTTGTCGCATTCTTCGAAAGAAGTATTACAAGAAGTTCTTCTATGAAATCTTCTTAATTTCGTTTCTCTTGGTGGCAGTCGAGGATTCACTAATTCGGTTGAAGATGCGACTGAGGATCCTTGAAAAGGATATGTATCTTAAACCGCTCAATTTTTCTTTTGACTTGATTGCTTCTTACTATTATATAAGCTATTTGTATGCAATCTATTTTGCCTTTAAAAGGTTCGGGGTTCTCCTTAATACCCATTGAAAACTTCCTTCAACATTCTTTGGAGATCAGATGACTGTTTTGGCCTTCTGTAATGGATTTCTTGAATATTATATTAGAAGTAATATTTCTTTAGAAACTTCTCATTGATTGGCATCATTATTTTGTCGCCATTTGAATAGACTGCATCTATGACAAAAGGTCCTTCCCATTTTAGCTGAAACTTTCCTTTAAATTTTTGATTAGTTATGATCAATTTTTTTACTAAAAAGATTAGATCACCTTTTTTAAAATTTCTCTACTTGACCTTTCTGTTAAAGGTTTTGGAGATTCGTGCTTGATAAAATTCAATACTTTGTTGAGCTTCGAGGCACCTGTCATCTAGAGCTTCTAGCTCTAGAAGTCTTTGCTATTGTTTTTCTTCTTGAGTCATTTTGGTTGCTAATGCAAATTATAATGGCGGAATTTGGATTTCCAAAGGAAGTACTACTTCGGATTCATACATCAAAGAAAAATATGTAGCATTTGTAGATGTCCTGTCATTAATTCGGTATGCCCAAAGACATTCTCCAAGATTTTCTTCCCAATCGCATTGATTGGATGAAATGAACTTCTTAAAGAGCTTCACAATGGTTTTAATGAAGCCTTCTACTAAACCATTGGCTGCAGGATAGTATAGAAATGAGGCCACACTTTCGATCCTGTATTTGCTACAAAATTTGGAGACTGACTGACTTACGAACTAAGATCCATTGTCATGAATAATTTTCTTAGGCACCCCCACGACATAATATTTGATGAACTTGATTACGTCTAATGTCTTTACTTCAGTTAGGGGAATGGCTTATGTCCACTTTGAAAGTAGTCTTTTATAGCCAATATAAACTGGTGATTCCTTATTGATGGTGGTGAAATTGACCCTGTAATGTCTATTCTCCACATTTTAAATGGCCACCATGTAACTATTGGATGGAGATATTCTCGTGCCTAATGTATGAAGTCTGCATGTATCTGACAAACTTTGCATTTTCTGGTATAAACAACTGCATTTATTATCATCTTGGACCAATAATATCTCATTCTTTGGAGTCTATCCCAAAGTTCTGGTCTGGTTGATGTGATCCATAGATGCCACTATGAGCTTATTCAAGTGCTTCTTGGTCTTCTTTGTTTTAAAGGCAACGAAGCAAAATCCCATCATAGAATTTTCTATATAATGTCTGAATTTCGGCATTATAATAGTTTCAAACAGTTTTTCTTTGAATTGCTGCCACTTCTTGGGGATCTTCTGGCAGTATTCCATAAAGAACATAGTCTATATAAGGAAATTGTCAATCTCTTGGCTTGAGATTAGACTCAAAAGCATATGCTTCATGTGCTTCTTATTATTATATCTCATCAACCTCCTACAACTCACGAATTACCTTTCTGTAGCTGATGTCGTCCTCGCTTTTTCTTTATCCACATGTAAGCATTAATAATTGGGTTAAAAAATTCTTCATTATAAACCTGCCAATTATCGTTAGTAACAAGCATACATGTAGAAATATCATGAGGTGAGAAGAGTGCTATATGATCAAGTGAACATGGTAGTGGCTCTTCTAACTCACGAAGTAATGCGAGCTCTTCTACAAATAAATCTTCAAAAGTTTGCTCATAAATCAATGGCATACTTACACAAGTATCATAATACATAAAATCAGTATGTGCCAATTCTTCTAATAATATGAGCTCATCTTTGAACATTTGCTCAAATGAGGGTTCATTATTAGTGCAAGAGGTCGAATGAGAGTGCAAACTATGAATCATGTTGACCTCAATGAGGGAGCTCGTTGCGTGTTGCGTGCTCTTCCATATTGAATATATTCAATGCCACAGTCATATTCCCAAATGATAATTTCATGAGGCCACTCATGCAATCAATTAATACATTTGATGTTGCAAGGAATGGTCTATCCAAAATAATGGGAATTTGGTTTCATCGATTGGAGATCGGCTCAGTTTCTAAAACAATGAAGTTTACAGGAAAGATAAACTCGCCAACTTTAATGAGCACATCTTCAACTATACCAAGTTTCTTGATCGAACGATCAGCTAACTGTAATGTGACTTTGGTAGATTAAACTTTTCCTAACCCTAGTTACTGATAAACAGTGTAAGGAAGTAAGTTGACACTTGCCCCTAGATCAAGCAATGGCCTATCCAATGATGCATGAGATTGTAGGGGAACCTGGATCTTTGTACTTTATAGGCAAGGAGTTAGAGAGGATTTGTGATATATTTGCAGCAAGAAAAACTTTCTCAGGAACATTTCATACTCGTTTCTTAGTACACAAATCCTTGAGGAACTTAGCATAAGTAGGAACCTATTGTATAATATCAAGGAGTGGAATATTAACCTTCACTTGCTGAAATGTCTCAAGAATCTTTTCTACTTGCAGTGAAGACTTCTTAAGCCTATTGGGATATGGTGCTTTCGGCTTAGGAACAGGTTCTTCCAAATGATCATGTGACTCTAATTGAGGTGATGGAGATGGTCGTGGAGAAAAGGGTGGAAGAGATGATGTAGCCTGCGAGAAAGAAGGAGTGGGATCAGAGGGCATGGCTACATTATTGTCCACTAGTTTGCCAGATCTAAGCGTGTAAATGGCATTGCATTTGTGGAAGTGCGACTGATTGGAGTTTGAGGAACTGACATTAGGGTTCGTTATGGGTTAACTTGGGAAGTTACTCTGGCCACGTTCACTCATCTAACTCGCTAATTGTCCAATCTGCTGCTCTATATTCTTTATAGATTGAGAGTTCACGAGCAGTTACTGACCTGTACTCTGAATAAAGTCATTTGACACTTTCATAAGATTTTGCATGTACGTGTCAAGGTTGGACTGAGACTTGAGAAGATTTTCAATATTTTTCTCAAGTGACTGAAGTAGCTTTTCTTGATCATTATTAGACCCCTATTGTGGATATGAGTAGTTTTGTATAGATGGTCTATTCTGGTTGTTCCCATGATTTGAAGCGTTTGGGTGTTGATAAGCACCCATATTTGGTTTTGGGAACTGTCCAGTGGCTGGAGACTGCATGTTAGGGTTAGGGCCCTCCGAATATTGCCCTTGACCCCATGATAGATTTGGATGGTTCCTCCAGTCAGGATTGTATGTAGGAGCGTAAGGATTGTTCATGGGTCCTTGATACAAGGCGTTAGCCTGCTCAAGTGTGGGACCCATTGAATTTATTAATAATGGACACTCCTCCATAACATGATTCGGAGTTCCACAATTAAAGCATGTGAGACTCTAGATTTGATTTACTTGACCAGTCTGTGAAGTACGAGTAGTCTCCAATGCCTCAATTCTTCTCATAAGGGCTGTAATCTTAGCTTCGGCAGTTATAGAGCTGTCAACGTTATGAATCCCACCCTTATGTACAGAAGTTGATGTACCAGACTTCTCAGCGGGACTCTCCCACTGCGTAGTCTTCCACGATAGGTTCTCAAGAAAGTCACATGCTTCATCCTCGTTTTTTCCTCATAAACTCTCCTGACACATGGACTCAAGAAGAGTTTTGGATGTGTAATCGAGTCCTTTGTACATGATTTGACACAACCGCCACTTTTCTATTGCATGGTGGGGGTACTGAGCTAAAAGGTTTTTGAACCGTTCCAAGTATTTCCAGAAGGGTTATCCCGGTACTTGACGGAATTGATTGATTTGATTTCGTATCTTTGTCATCTTATGCGTGTGATAATACTTCTTAAGAAACACCGTAACGAATTCATCCCAAGTAGTGATTGAATCAGTAGGCATACTATACAACCACTTCTTAGTATTATCCTTGAGTGCAAACGGGATGAAGCAGAGCTTAATTGCATCCTCCGATAAGTGTTGCAGTTTTATCATCACGCATACTTCCTGAAATTCACTGATAAAGAGATATGCATCCTCTGAATCAGAACCAGTGAATTTAGAAAACATACAAATGTACTACGGCTTCAATTCATAGTGATTACCCGCTGCGTGTGGAAGTTTTATGTATGATGGAAGTGATGTGCGCAACGGGTAACATCGATCCTAAAGAATCAAGATTGGTTAGTCCATCTTGTCTCTCATGAACAAATCTGATCTCACAAGTTGACCAAATTGATCACGGGTCCAATGTGGCATGAACCAGCAACCGTGAGTGTATGCATGAATTTCTTAAATTAATGCAAGAATTGGGGTATGGTGGAGATAAAAATGGTGGACTAGATATGATCAAATAAAAAATGTGATTCCTACATTTTCTAATATTTTTTTTTGGATTTTTTTACAAAACCAGGGAACCAAAATACAGAACTGGAGAAAATTTGGGCTCAGAAGTTACCAGAAGAGTTGCTAAATAGTAGTTTTGGCCACTGAATAGTGGCCAAACCAGAGAGTTTAACTCTCTGGTATTTGCTGCACAGATCTGAGGCTTCATCGATCCTTTCTGTCTTCCTGTATCTGCACTTTATGGTCCCTGTACACTCAATATACACTGTTAACCCGTAAAACGTTAGAAAAAGCAAAAAAAAAAAATATCATCGATCCCCGGCAACGGCACCAAAAACTTGATGTGATAATTTAACTACAAGCGCACAGTGTCGGTTGTAGCGCTATACAGGTCATCCCACAGAGATCTCAGGTGTTTTTTGCATTCTTACTAATTCTATAGTTTAATGGATTAACAAAGAATTCTAAATTGAGGGAAGATTGGTTCTAAGTTCTAAAGATTAACCTCGGATTTCGAATCCCTTAGAATAATAGCCTAACAATGAATTATCGCTTTCTTCCTAACTTTTTAATTATGCACGGTTAAGTAACATATTAAAAAGGTGATCGTTTTAATTTGATTTTAATCAAGTGCCCCTAAGTATGACCTATCAAGTAAGTGCAAGTATAAACCATAAAAAATAACACCATTCTTAAAAACAAATCATATCAAGTAGAAAATCTTATAAACCAAAGAAAATAAATAAACTTCAAAACCTAATCTAAGTATAAGCTATTAAAAGATCGAACTTAAGTATAACCTATCAAAGAAATCCGATTTACAAGTTTATCTAATTCAATTTATTTATAGGAAAATCTTTATTGATAATTCTAAAAATAAACAAAGAATAAGAATTCCAAACCTCATGTAAGCATAGATTATCAAAATATTAATTAAGCATAATCCATCAAAGAATTATGATCTGTAAATTCTATCTTTTATTTATTTATAGAAAAATCATAACTTTATTTCTTTTTTGGAAGAAGATGAGATAAATCCATATTAGATCTATTAAAGTAACTTCATCTATATCCTAGGGCTAAAGAAATATAGTTACAAATAATTCTAGTAAGCAAAATCCTATTTTCATTCATGAAAGTAATTAAATCAATTAAATCTAATCTAGAAAGCAATAAAGTCTAAACTAGAAAGCAATTAACTCTATCTAGAAAGCGAATAAAGAATTAAAAGCAATGGCTTATCTCTGGAGCACGGTACTGTGGCTGTCACCCTTCAGCAAAACCCTAATTTTATTAATTTGAAACAAGTACAAAACTTACAGGATTCTCCCTCGAATACAAGGATACGGCCAATATATAGGTTTCGAAAATCCAAACCCAATTCTAATACAATTGTGAAACTAAAAGATTACAGCGAAGCCACGGAAGAAAACTCGGGTAATGTGGCCCATATTTGGCCGCCAGTTGGCGGGTCAACCCGCTAATTAGCGACCAAATAATGCCAAAAATTCTTGAAACTTTTTTCATGTGAAACTCTTATCTTGTACGTTTAATTTTTCTGACTGTATTCGATTTTGAGTCTCTGCAGCATCGTAGTCTCGTAATCTTGGCCACTTTAGAAACTTTTCGGACTTTGATTTCCTACTCCAACTCTGATTTCATGCCATCTCCTTATACGAATTAGATTAACTGAAAAAGACAATAAAAATATCCGAGTAGTATTTATTTATATACAAAATAGATAAAGTATGGGAGGAAAAATACAATATATGATAATTATTACTAATCCTAGCAAATCTTCATAATTCTAGGAAAAAATATTAATGTATTCTCGAATGAGAGAAATTATTTCTTCTTTTTCATTGGAAGATAAATTTTTACTTATAAATATGGGTTTAGTATTAGAATCGTCGCCCATATTTATTTGGATCAATTTATTTTCAGTTGGACACGTTGTTCGAACTAAACTCTCCACTTCATATTTAGATATTTTGCCTAGAAATCATCCTTGATTGGCAGCGATTCTTCTTCATCCTCGTCGTTTTGATCTTCAGAGACCATATAGATGGAGACTTCTCAGAAAATGGCTCCAATACTTACATCTGAATCTCAGTATAATGATTTGAATGAATGAGTTTGTTGAAACTCTTCAAAATTTGTTTCTGAAATATTTTCAGGAGTGTATCTTGATAATAATCTGGCGTTTTTCTTTTGGAACAAAAGGTCGAAGTATAGCCCTTTTTTCTTTTCCAAAATTCAATCCCCTGCCTTTAGCTAGGTTATATACCATCATTCTATGGGAATTCTAATCGTAATGGAAGAACTCAGAATTTTCCTGTTCTTCATCAGAATCTAAATATTTTTCTTTTGTTTTTGCAAATAATATAGGTCTTTGACCTTTACATTTGGGTGGGACTTCAAAGATCGCTTCACTTGCATCTTTATCGTCATGACTTTGTATACAAAAGCATGAACGGATGTGCACTTGGAATGATGCTAAAGAGTATATTTTATCTAGTTAATCACTGACTGCGTCAATACTAGTACTTGAGGGTTCAGAATCAATACCCGACGAATAAGCAAACTCTATATTCTCATTAATTACCCACTCACCATCAGAATTGGTGGTGTCATTTACATATAGGCCTTCAAGGCTTAATACAATTGGCTCGATCTGGCAATTTTCTCCATCGGATCTCAAATATTTGGATCCTGATTCAGTATCGACCTCATTGCCACTATCTGATTCTTCTAGGGTAAGTTTCTTAGCTGCTTCAAATGTGTCTTGATATAGCAGTGCATCAACAAAGTAATTTTCAACTCCCTTAAAGGATTGATTATTTGCCTTCGGAGTCTTCACACTTCCTTCCTTGTCCACATATTTTATACATTGGTGAAGTATAGAAGGAACAATGAGATTGAGATGAATCCATAGCCTCCCAAGTAAGAGATTGTAAGACGTGTCAGTATCTATCACATAGCCTGTGATCTTCGTCTTTAAATCACCGATCTGGTATTTTAATTTCACCTTTCCTAAGAGTTTACCACCATTAGCATTAAACTCGAAAATGGTTGAATTTATTAATGCCAGTCTACTTATTGGAGTCCTGAGATACTGCAACACCTTTCTTGGCATTATGCTTAGAGTAGATCTAGAGTCGACTTGGATTCGGTCAATCTTTGTTGACCCTATGTAGCCTTTGTAATATATACGCCAGTGATGCTTATTATTCTTCATTTGCATGTCTTTCGGAGAGAAAGCTATGCAAAGTATCCTCTTGGAAGTTTGATGACAAACTGCACAAACTTCTTCTTCTATTATTTATAAAATTTGGGTTAGAAACACTTCAGAATCTTTCATAGCTCCTCTTAAGGCTTCTCTGGTTTGCTTGGACAGTCTCAAGAGCTCGTATAAAGTGATTCTTGTAGGAATGTTGGTCAGTTGTACTAACACATCAAATTGAAAAGGCTTATTGGAACTTTCTATTGGTTCTTTTTTCTTGCTTTAAGAGCTTTATCAAACTTAAGCTCTTTCTCCTTATTCTTCTCTAGAGGCTGAGATTTAACCACTTGGTCATAATTTTCAAGTAGTCCTTTTATGAGCAAGTCTCAGAGGGTTTCTGTTGGCCTTCATTGACTGTCAATGATTCTTTAAGTTTCTCTTTAGAGTCCGAAAGAGGATGAACTCCTTTGTCATCTTCAGAAACTACAGTGACAGTATTGGAAGTACATGCCTTTCCTTTTGACTTCTTCTTAGATGCACTTGAGGTCCATTGCTTCTCTTCAAGGAGGTCTGGATACACCCATATTATCTCCCCTTTAGATGTTTCAAAAGAAGATAATTCTTTCTTTTGTTGCTGATGAGGATCATAATTTATGACCCTCATAGTACTTTTAGAAATTGGTTGAACTCTATCTTAAGTGGTTGATTCTATCCAGTTTGGAGCCTTTTCAAATTTTAAAGTTTCCATATTTGCTGTCATCTTCTTCTGATTTTCTCAAAGCTTGATGATATCAGAATCTACCAAAGCCTGGATCTTATCCTTTAAGATGTAACAATTCTTGGTAGGATGGTTAACGATCATATAATACATACAGTAATTGGGATCATTAACCTTTCCTACTTCTTTAAGTCGCTTAAACTCTGTTAATTTCAACATATTCTTTGTCATGAACATGTTGAAAATGGTGGTGGTGTACTCATCTTTGAAAGAATATTATTTCTAAGGAATCTGTGATTGAGGAGGGATCCCAAGAGGAGGCTTGGTAGGGCTTAGAGCATCTACTGCCATCGTCTCTTTCCCTATTGGTAGAGATGATTGCGGTGCTCTAAAATTGTTTCTTCTTTATCTTCCTCCTTCAGCCTCAAACCTCTGTGTAATTTCTTCGACTTCTTTAGGTTGAAGTGAAAGATCTTTCCAGGTAGAGGATTTTACAACCCCCATTCTGGCAAGGATTTTGGCTGAGAGATTATGTTTGCAGGTCTCCACTAAAGTCTTTTCGAGCATCTCATGCGGACCATCTCAAAGAATCATTTCTGAATCTCTTGATGAAGTCTCGAGCTGACTCCTCGTTTTGCTTTGTGGCAAGGAGTGCTGGTATTGAGATCTCTATATCATTCATAGAACCTAGTCAGAAAAGCCTTTTCTATGTCGTTCGACGAGTTGATAGTTCCTAGCTCTAATTTCCGAAACTATTCAAATTCTAGACCCATGAGGGTGCTAACAAAAACTCATGTGATGATTGGATCATTTTTTATCAAATAGCCTATCTGTAATTTGAAGTAGTAAAGGTGTTAATTTGGTGAACCTTTACTATTGAATGACTTGAGCTTCAAAATCTTGTAATTTTTCAGGAATAGTATAACTCTCCCATTCCATCGGATATGACTTTACGATCCCCAGCTCTTGTAAGTTGCTCTTATGCATAAGAGCATTGAGTTGATTCTGGAAACTCTCTATCAAAGTAGCATTTTGATTGGTTTCATGTTCAGAATTCCTGGTTGATGGTGAGAATGTTCAGAACAGTTATCTTCTTCCTCATGATAACACTTGTCATCACCATCAGTGATTTCAGGAGAAGTATGAGGCTCGTCTTCTTTTCCCTTCCCTTTACCATTCTTCGGGTTGTGGGAACTTTTAGAAGAAGATTCCCCTTTCTTCTTCTTTTTCTCGTTGGTCAGGAGCTGGAGCATGTTCTTGATCTCATTTATAGTACTCTGTATTATTAGATGATCTTGTCTTGTTCATCCATCCTCTTTATGAACTCTTCCAGAGTTCTCTGCTTCATATGCGTAGAGGTATACTCTTCAAGGAATGAGTTTGAAGTTTGTGATTCAGCTACAGTAGGATTTCTTATTTCCCCTTCATTAGATGAGATTCCAGCTATCTTCCTGTAGTCCAATTGCATTGTCACCCCCTTCTGAAGTCGAGTGTTTCGAAAGACACCGTGCATCGCTGAGCAAACTCTTCAAATCAGAGGAGTACTCGAAGTCTGATTAGTCCGTTTGAGGGATGCTCTTTGTTTTCTTCTTCTATTTTTTCCATAAAGTTTATCATATTGGATGATACTTTAGGGTACTTTGGTTCAGAAAATTCATGTTTGATGGTGCATCATCTTCTCTTAGGAGATTGGACTAGAGATGGCGCAAGTCGGTTGAAGACAGATAGCTTTGTAGGAGTTGCAATGCAGCGACAATTGGTAAGTACTGCATTGATCAACTGTTCACAATTACAGTGAGACACTCGAGATTTTTCTCTTTTCTTATTGAGAAATTCCCTAAGGTCCCCTGTTAGAACTCATTGGTTTGTTAGTGGAGATTACTTCGCCTCTAAATAATATTTCTGGGAGGGGAGTTTCTACCCCCTTGAAAATCCCAGGGGAAAAATTTATTTTAGCCATTGCGGCTGGAGGATGAGCTTCTGATGAAGCCGGGACTGAAAGTCCTTGAGCCTTAGAGGCTAGTTCTTTTTCAGAAGTATGGGTCTGAAGGCTATACTTTTCTATTGGAACGTGAGTTTGTGGCCCTCGTCTGGCTTCAGGCTCATGAGTTTGTAGCCCGTGTTTATTTTCTGGAACGCAACCTTAAGGTATGCATTTTGTTTCAAGGACAGAGTGTGGGACCCACATTTAATCTATGAAACACGGATGTAAACTTCACGTTTGTACTCAAAGATGTACTTGGTGGATGAGCGCTGCTTCTTGTAGGAAATGCGGATGAACCCATCTGCATCTTGGTCGAATTTCTTGTTGGGAACCACGACTTTGCTCTTTGGTCGCCATACGCGAATTGGAGCTTCACGTGATTGTTTAACAACAGTTGGTTTTTCTTTCATGGCTTGGTTAGTAGCACGAGTCTTACCACTTCTAAGGTTCGCTCTCCTGGTACGGGTGAGAAGAATCTTATCTTTAGTATCATCTCCTTAAAGATTAGAGAATGGTCATTTCTCTTTATTGTTGTAGGGATCCTGATCTATTCTCTTGGAATCAATACAAGTCTTAAGTGGGGTAGACCCGGTGCCTTGTGCTGTCGAAGGAGACACCTCTCCTTTGAGACCGAACTGGTTTAGGTTATATTAAAGATCAGAGAATGTGAGTGGTGGCATTTAATTCCAAGTATAATAAGTTATATAAAATTAAGTCAGAGTCACTATTCGCCATGACAATTGCAAAATCTTTTATTGATAGTTTTTCAATAGAAAGATTACAATTATAATGGTTTCCAATTTACAGAAGATGAAAAAAAATCTAATTCTCTCTTTGTTTAAAACTGGATTCTGTAGTAACTATGGAGGACGATCCTAGTCTCTGTTGGTACTCTGAACAAGTTCTTCAGCTAGTAAATTTAAAGCTCTTAGAGAACTCTGAATTTCAGCATAAGTACTCAAATGGAGATGATCAAGTCTTTGGTGTGTGTAACCAATCCCTTTCTCAACCCAGACTTTGGTTATTTATAGAGATTTGGAGACTCTTGAATTGATGTAATGGTTTAAATTATGGCCCACTTGATTGAGGATTAATCCTCAGTCTTTTAATCCGTTGGATTTGTATTAAATCTTAAGGATTTATAACCGACGTCTTTAATCATCTAGATTTTTAATTAAAATACGGATCTCAGCCTTCAGATCCGCGTTTTGCCTTCTAGTAGTATACATGGCATGCTTAGACTTGCGTTTAAGTGTCATTAAAGATGATTTTCACCTCTTGAGACTCTAAAGTAAAAAATGCAACCTTTTGAGGTTCACGTGTTGGTTCCACTTAGCTGCAATTATGAGCTCAGAAAAATCAGATATGGATCTCTCTATAGTAGATGATCCATGTTTTAATTCTCAGTAATATGTATTGTTTGATTAGATCCGCATTTGGGTGTAAATGAGCATAGTCTTCATCTTTTAAGAGTTTGGAATAGAAACGCGACCATCTGGAGTTCACATGAATTATATTTAGCTCTAGTCGTAAGCTCAGAAGATAGCTAAAATCGCAGATCTCTCTTTAATTGATGATTCGCATTTTTTCTTCTTAACTGGACCTGCATTTGTACTGAAATAGGGTTGTCTTTGGCTTTTATGAGCCTTTGTGGGCCAAAATGCAATCTTTGCATTTGAGTCTAAATTCTAGGCAAAACGCGACTCTGTGGGGTCCATCTCTGTCAGTCCAATTCATGGGTCTTTTTGGATGAAGATCTGCATTTCGGCTGACTAGAAAGATAAAATTCAACTCTGTGAGGGTCGCGTTTTAGTCTTTCTTGGCTCCGAGACGTATATCTCTCTATGACAGATGATCCACGTATTAGCAAATTTTTTGCTATCAGTATGAGTCTTTCTTTTCTTTCTTTTTCTCAAAAATTTTGCCAATAATCACACGGTATTAATGTGTCTACATAGGGCTATGTGTCGAGAAGACCAATTCCACGAGGCCACATCTTCAATCCATTGATATATTCTTGCTAAATTAAAATTCTATATTATTATATTATTAATATCATTAATATTTGCATCTATATCATTCCATGCTTTTATTTATTATTTTTCTTGTTTGCATAGTGTTAGCACTTTTGGCATATTCCAATTGCACGATATCTATGCATGAATTATATAGGATCTCATGCTCGTGTTAGTGCATATTCTCATGTTCATTATGCACGATCCCATTTCCTTTTTCTCTTGTTTCTTAGGTTATGATTCCTTAGCATACTGACAATCCAAATAGTGTTGACTGGAAGGAATCTACCTACCACCTATAGATCGATCTATATTTCTTTCCAAGCAGCGACCTAGTGGTTGATGCAAGACTCTTTCCTTTTAGATTTTACTTATTTTCTCTAGGCTTCATTGTATGTGGTATCAATTGTAGAGTTGTACCTTCATTAGTATATAATAAGCTATAGCCACTATATATCATATTATATTACTATTATAGGCAAGTAATATATAAATCATGTTATGTATCTTCCAGTCAAGTTAATAAAAATGTACTTTTCTATATGACTTGTGTAGTAGAATAGTTATTTTCTGTTATAATTCATTCTTTGATATGTATATTGTATCGTTTGAACATTATAGCCTCGTACAAATGTCTTTTTTTTTTTTGTGTGCACACAAGTGGTACACTCTATTTTCAAATCCATGTGGAGAAATAGGGTTTTACACTATTTTATCTGGTTTGGAGGTATGGAAGATGATCTTACGACTTCAACCCCCTTTTGCTCGAGAGTATTAAGAAAGCTCTAAAGGATGATCCTAATTATAGGAAGTTCAGGAGATAGATAAAGGCTAAACAGAGGACAAATTTGAGCATTGATGCAGATGGATTTACGATTCAACAATTAGCTGTGTGCCCAAAGGAGAAGTTCGACAGGAAGTACTTTGAAAGTCTCATAGTTCATCTTATTCTTTTCGTCTCGGTGGAGCAAAAATATCAAAACTTGAAGAAACACTTAGGTGGCATGGATGAAGTGCAAGATTGCTAGATTTTTATCTATGTTTTTTGTATGTCAGCAAGTAAAGCCTACCTGAATTATTTCAAACATTACCCATACTTGAGCGAAAGTGGGTAAAGGCTACCTGATTTTGACACAACATTGCTAAGGAATCTTACAAGTAACAATACAATTTGTGGGTCGTCTCACTATAAGTGACACATTTCCATTCATGTGGGACAATCTACAGAGGTTTTGGTAGAAAAGTACATGCATGAAGTGGAAAGATTGCACGATGTACCGGTTAGTGTTGTGTTAGAATAAGATATCGAATTCAAATCACACTTTTGGAAGAAGGTTCAATATCACTTGCAATTGAAGTTAGAATTCAGCATCGCTTATTACATAGAGACGGATGGCAAGTAAGAGTGAACTTTTCAAACCTTAGAGTTGAGAGCATGTATGCTTGATTTTCATGGGTCATGTGAAGATCACATCTACCTTGTAGAATTTTCATATAACAATAGCTATCAAATATAGATCAAGATGACAACATTCGAGATGCTTTATGGGAGGAAAAAAATGCAGATCATCAGTTTATTGGTACGATATCAGATACAGAAAGCTACTTGGGCCTGATATGACTACGCAGCTAGTCGAAACAACCAACATGATTCTTTAGTATTTGAAGGCAGCTTAGGACTTGCAGAAGAAGTATGCAGATATTAGATGTCAAATACTAGAATTTCGAGTAGTGGAGTCCATATTTCTGAAGATTTCACTAAGGACATGTATTGTTCGCTTTGATAACCATGGAAAGTTGTGCTCAAGATTTATTGGATCATTCAAGATTTTGGAGTGAGTGGGCAAGGTATCTTATTGCTTAGCTTTTCACCACCATACTGAGAGAGAGTTCACAATGTATTTATATATCCCAAATAAAGAGGCAAGCTCGGAACAAGATGCACATATTGGACTATTCGGAACTCTAGATCAAACATTTCTTGCACAAAGAAAATGTAGCTATTGTCGATCATCGAGAGAAGATATTAAAGAACAAGGTGATTTCACTTTTGTTTGCTTCTTGGAACCATTAATCGACTTGAGAATTGACTTATGAGCAGGAAGAGGACATTCGATATTGGTTTTGAGCATCTCTTTGTTTTGAAGTGTAACCTCTTTTGCGTTATTTTTGAGTTTTGTTAAATTTTAGTGGTGAAATTTTGTTTAAGGGAGATGAGATGTGACACCAACTCCGAGTATGGGTCTTGATTTATTGAATTTAAATAAAAAAATTAAATAAAAAAGTTCAATTGATTAATCCAAATAAATAGTGGAGACCACAACTTCGATCCATGACCCAATAGAATTTAACTCTTAGTTTGACTAATTAATTAGTTGTGATTAATTAAGCAAGTTAGAGTAATTAAATTTACTTAATTTAACCTTATTAGTAATATATGATAAGATTTGTTTTATTTTTAATTAGATAGGGAGTTTTTTTAATTTGGAAGCCTAACTTTTAAAAGAGGGAGAGGTTAGTCTTTAGAGATTTGGGGCAGAGATGTGCCCTTAGAAGAAGGGATATGCCCTTAAGAGATTTGGGGTGTTTTATTATAATTTACCCTTGGGCACTAATGGCTAGATAAATTGACCGCGATCCATGAGGGACGAGTTCTTTGGACATCTCCTTTCGGTCTTTACTATAAAGATTACTATTTGGGCTTTCTTTCACTGGTCATGACGTAATAGACATCGTGAGGGTAACGAGACTCCTATAGTGAATTACAGAGGAACACATCACTAGTTCTATGAGGGAGAAGGATATAATAATATAATCTGGATGGCCTCCAGAGAGTAAACCCTAACCATAGGTTAACGAAATAAATCAGGACTTGAGAAGCCATGAGATGCTCTCCTAAGACTAATCCTAGCCTTAATTAGGTGAGGAAGGAACCCCAAATATCAGACAGAACTCCCAGTTCTGCATGGGAGAGGGAGCTGTAACTGTCCTCCGGTGGCACCGCTCCCTCATGCCCCAACTAGCTAGCAGGTGTGAGAAGAGTTCTGATCCAACACCCACTAATTAGCGGGGACCGTCTACATGTTCAATAACATTGATTAGTGCATTTTTTTTTTTTTCTTCTTTTTTTAATAATGACTCATAACTCATGCAATATAGTCACTTTACATTATATTTATATAATTTATCTACTTTTCTTATGCGAGTTCATGAATCCCAATCTCACATCAGAAGTGCTGGAGGTTGATTTTAAATCGAACTTGTAAGACACATCAAAGAGGCATATATATTTGCACAAAGGCACAAGTTCACAATTACGAAGGCACTTAGCCTGTCTTACGACTCGTGGAGATCATTACATATTACTGTTGTTCCGTATGAAAGCTACAAACAGGTACAACCGTTTCATGGTGTGATTCACTGTAAATAAAGAAATTTCTTACCAAAATCGGATGTTTCTTTTACCTTTCTGAGCTCCTTTCTTATTTTAAATTATTATATATACCTATTGACTATTTTTAAGAAAATAAAAGAAGACTATGGAAGTGAGGAACTAGATTGAGAAGAAAAAAGCATTAATTGTTGAGTAATTTGAGTGCATCTATATTATGAAACAGAGATTCGAGATACAACATTGAAATTCAATTGAATAATACCAATTATATCAGCATCGCAACAATAATTATTCTTTTTTATCATATCTAAAAGCAGGGGCAGGAAATATTGATTGGATCATTGGACAGTCCGGAATCTCTCTCTTTTGGTTCCTAAAGTTAGCACTATATGGATCTACAAGTAAATTAGGAGACTGCAAGCACATAGCCAAAGAAAAAAAAGGAGACTACAATAACTCAGGACTTTCTCACTTATGTAGACTCTCTAGCCATAAGAATGAGAGGAGCTAAAACTGAGAGATAAAAGAAAGTCAAGTATTAATAACTAAAGCTCCTCAGCAATTGGTACTAGCAAAGTCGCTCCAGGCCGATCACCAGCAGTAAGCTGCGCACGCCACCTCCCACTCGAGCAACCTTCCACGATAATCCGACCGACCACCTCCTCACGATTTCTCGGCCCAGCACTAGCTATAATCTCCATATACTCCCTCGTGGTCATCCGAACCTTAACCCGACCCCGCCGCGACCGCCTCGGCCCCAGCAAATCCTCAAGCCCGTCAGCTGAGGGCTCCAGAGGGTGGACAAGACTAATGGTGTTGTTGTCACTAGCAAAGCAGTTGCCCATGATTCTCTTTACGTTGTAGGCCAATATAGTGTGCAGTAATATATATATTGGATACTTTTGTTTGGCAATAATGAATGTGAGTGGGAGGAATGTGCGTGGTGTATCTTGTCTGCGGGAAATTCTGCAAAGCTGGCAAAGAACGGTTTTTGTTGTTGTTTCTTTGGCGTCCAGGAAAAGTTTGCTTTTGCCTTGGCGGCACGCATACGGCATTTGCCACTTCGAGGCTGTTCGGCGGAAATTTTTATATTTTGAACGTTTTATTGGAATTTTCTTTCTATAAATAGGCTTTGCTACATGTATTCGAACTTACACGCTTGTTCGGTTGCTGACTGACTTCGGACGTCAACAAAGAGTGATTGTTGGCCCATGTCTTTTCGCTTTGCTGAATGAGAGAGCAAAATGCCTTACAATCTGGGGAAGTTATTGAATGATGGGAACGTGCCCAATGTAAGACGCAAAGCTCAAGATCCGACAATTTTGGGGAAAGGATAAAGATGCTAGATTGGTAAGATAATGATTCTCACTTCTTCTAGAATAGCATCATTTGAGATAAAGCCGCCTAATTTGTGTTTTTGTGTTGAGAGAGAAGCTATTTTTCTGACTGTATATATAACAGTTTCATCTTCTTCTAGGTTGACAATTTGAACTTCTTTTAAGTCATTGGCATAAAAGCTTCCCATTTCAGAAGGGAAGATTGCTATTTGGCAGAAAGGATCGACTGATTACTTTGAAGGGGTTTTTACATATCTGTCCCTTATATCTTTAAAAATTAGAATTTAGTCCTCTAATTCTTCATATTTATAATTTAGTCCCCAAATCTTTAAAGTTACCACAATTTAGTCTCCAGCCATATTTTTGGTCTGAATTTTCCGTTATATCCGAGTTACTTCACTTTAGTTCTCCATTCCCTCTTCCTCCTCTCTTGTTCTTTATGTTGGGTTGCTCTTTCCATTCTTCTCCTCTCTCTCTCTTACCTCCCAGTTAATCTCTAAAATGAAGTAACTCAGAGGAACTCAATAAAAAAAGGAAAGAGAGAGAAAGAGAGGAGAAAAATAGAGAGAGCAACTCAATAAGAAGAGAAAGAGAGGAGGAAGAGGGAAGGGAGAATTAAAGTGAAATAAGTTAGGGGTATAACGGAAAATTTGGACAAAAAATATGGGTAGGGGACTAAATTGTAGTTACTTAAAAAATTTAGGAGACTAAATTATAAATATGAAGATTTTGGGGATTAAATTATAATTTTTAAAGATTTAAGGGACAGATATGTAAAAACCCCTACTTTGAATCATCCAAAATAGATCTTTACAAACTATAGATCTTTACAAACTATTTATAAACCTTTTATGTGCCTTTAGTATGTTACAAGAAATCAGGAATTCAGTGATAACAAAAGCCACCACTAAAATTATGAATGTCGTCGTTGAAACTCTCCAGTGACGGACATTCGTAACGAATTTTAGCCATTACTAATTATGATGTTGATGACGTTATGATTTTGTCATGAAAAACTTTATTTAGTAACGATATATACTTATCACTAAAAGAAATCTATAGTGATATATCAGTTGTCACTAAAACTTCATCTTTTGTGACAGCGATTATCATCACAAATCTAATTTATGACCATACTTCTCATCGCATAAGGATATTTGCTTCTCCACCTTGGTGAAGAAGGCTCACATCATCAACACCTCAAAACTAAGATCTTCAAACTGACAAAATATTAATAAAATCCAAATAATTCTTCAACTTGGTCGAAATCACTATCTTGGTCATCATATCAGCGGGATTCTCTGTAGTTCCAAACTTATGAAGCAATATCTTCTCATTTTCAATCATTTTCCGCACAAAGTGATACCTAACGTCAATATGTTTTGTCCGTACATGATTGACTCGGTTCTTTACCAACTGAATTGCACTCTGAATATCACAATATGCAGTAACATGTTTCTGAATAACCCCAAAATGTTCAAGCAACCCCTATAGCAAATTGTCTCCTTTACTGCCTCTGTAACTGCCAGATACTCTGCTTTCATTGCAGACAAAGCAATCATAGATTACAAAGTAGACCTCTAACTCACTGGTACTTTAGCAAGAGTAAATACATAAGCAACAGTTGATCGATATTTATCCAAATCATCTGTGCTGTCAGAATCAATATATCCAACCACACACTAACCAAGAGTTTTATCACGCTTAAATATCAAACAAATATCTACGGTGTTAAGAAGATACTGTAGAATCCATTTCACAGCCTACCAATGTCCATTTTCAGGATCATGCATATACTTGCTTACAATGCCAACTGCTTGTGAAATGTCGGGTCTCATACACACCATAACATACATCAAGCTATCAAATGCATTTTAATAAGGAATCCTTAATATATACTCACGTTCCTCATCAGGTTTAGGAGATAAAACTGTACTTAATTTGAAATGAGGAGTAAGTGGGGGTACTTATTGGTTTTGATTGTTCTGTTATACAAAAATACTATAGCACCTTCTTCAGATATTATTTCTGGGACGAACAAACCTTGCCTCTCTTTTGATCTCTGCTTATCTCTATATTGAGAATTTTTTTAGTTTCACCCAAATCTTTCATTTCAAACTCTTTATTCAAATGAGTTTTTAACTTTTCAATCTTTTCTTGGTTCTTCAAAACTATCAACATATCATCCACATACAAAAGTAGATAAATAAAAGATCCATCATGTAGTTTGCGAAAATACACACAGTGATCAAATTTTTTCTAGTGCACTTCAACCCTATTGTAAACCGATCAAATTGCTTGTGCCACTGCCTCAGAGATTGCTTCAATGCATACAGTGAATTCTTTAATTTGCAAACCCAATTTTTCTTTCCAGTAACCTTGAATCCAACTACTTGAGCCTTATGGATTTTATCTTTCAAATCACAGTGTAAAAACGAAATTTTCACATCAAGTTGAATTAGTTCCAAATCAGACTGTGCTATCAAGGCTAACAAAATCCGAATAGAAAAATGTTTAAAAACTAGAAAAAATACCTCATTATAATCAACTCCTTCCTTCTGAGCATAACTTTCGCCACTAATCTTGCCTTATAGCGAACACCATTCTTGTTAAGAAATTCTTCTTTCTTTACAAATACCCATTTACACCTAATTGCCTTCTTATCTTTAGGTAGTTGTGTTAACTCTCAAGTCCGATTTTTTGAAGATACTGCATCTTTTCGTCCACTGCTCTCTTCCGCTCCTCATATTCCGAACTTCTAGCTGCTTCTCTGTAGGTAGAAGAACATCATCTATAACTGCATAGGCCACCACGGTATTAAGGAAGCAAACATGTTTCTTATTTCTTGACGTAACTTGTCATATGCAATTAAGCTTGATTGTTGTAGAGGTTTTGGATTGAAACATTTTCCTCTTCTTTTTCGACATCCTCCTTTACTACTGGACTGTCGATGTAAACTGGGTTAACTCTGGCTTTTCAAATTCCACCTGTTGCGGAGCACCTTCACCTGTTGCTAACACCACTGGTCTTCTCTTTCCAAAATTACCAAGTGTTACCTTTTACAACATGTTGTCAGCGAAAAATTCTGGAAAACTAAGCAGATCCACGAATTAAGAGACAGAAGCCCGCAACTCATCGGATTCGCAAATCTAAGAGACTGAGGTTTGCGATCCAGATGACAGAACAGATTCGCGAATCTAAAGTTGAGATTCACGACACTACCTATAGTTTTCGGGTAGGGGTTTAATACAAAGTCACCCGACCTGAACAAGAGAGTTGTCACCTCAGATCATGGGGCTAACTGCCAAACGAATATAGCGGCATTACTTCGATCGTGGAAGCAACTGCATAACGAATATGACGGCACTTCTCGAGTAGTGGGAGCTAACAGTCGAGCAGATATGGCGGGACGCTACTCTAGAACCCCTATAAAAGGTGGGGAGCGAAAGAGACATACAGACACACACGGAGACAGAGGAAGACAAGTAGATATCTTCTCCTAAGAGTGATCCCTTATGATCAAGAGCCGAGAGCCTTTCTTTTTCCTTTAGCCAACTGAGAGAGATTGTACGGAGTGTCAACGGAGAGCAGGATCATCCTCCATAGCTACCTAGGAACCCAACCCTAAACAAAGAGGAAATATAATCTTCCTTATCTTCTGTAAACGGGAAACCATTAGATTGTAATCTTTTGTTATAAAGACTTCGATATAAAGAGCGTGCAATTTTTTATGGAGAACAGAAGATTGGCGACTCCGCTGGGGATCGAAACCATCACCTCCGGTGATCTGGTGGTAGCTCAATCCGACAACATTCCGATTGGTAGTATGGTCGACTCACTCACCATTCACGTCGACCAGGGAAGGTACGAAGAATTCCTTTCTTTAGCCTCTAAGAGGCCTACTTCCCTAAGGGGATATCGTAAAGTCTCCAAGAGGTCAATCTCCAAGGAGGCTTCAATGGTAATAACTCAGTCAAGGAAGCCGGCGGACCAAGTTAGTCCAAAACCCTCTTCCTCAACGTCGGGCTCTATACCAGTTTCGACGAAGGCTCTTGATCTTTCAAGCCAAGTGGACCAAAGTCCCTGCTTCGACAAAGGGTTACGACCACTATCCGCTCCGCAAGACTGTGGTGCGGAGAAGGAGGTTCCCCTCACTCGTATAACGAGAAGGAACCTAAGAAGAAGCAAAATTCGTGCCCTTCACAGGATCGCGCAACAAAAGAAAACCGCCAACTCATCCCGGCAGAAACCTACCACACAAATATGGAAGCCAAAGGGCGAGGTTGGTCGAGATGCGGAAAGATTTACTCACGTTTCCTACAGGAAGTGGATTAGGTCCATCCAAGTTGTCCATGATCACAAACGTGGAGCATACATTTGCGTCTCTCGGAGAAAGTCTGATCACGTGATTGAAGAAGCTCGCGAACCTCAAATTCGCAGAAAGTGCATACCTATCCGCAAGGCTGAGACTGTACCGCTCCCGAAGTTATCTCTCACAAATGACGCTGTCACAAAAGACTCCAGTGGAAGAGATCTTAGAGAACTTCTAAACAGAAAAAGAGAAGAATCCTATGTATCTCACTGCCACTGTGAACGACTGATCAATACAGTACTGTCTCACTGTCATTGTTCATCCCATACCAGATCCTCAGTGTTTCATCGATTGTCGGTTCCATCAACATCTTCATCCCAACTGGCGAAAAAGATGCGACACGAGTTTGAGTTTTCTGAGCCAGAATATCCTGCGGTGTTATCTAATATGACAAGCATCGGAGAAAAGGGCTTTTATTTTCTCCTCCACATCGTCAATATCTTGTTGAAGGGTCTCATAAGCTTGAACAGCGGCTTGACGACGCAATTCCTTGTCACTGGCGATAACAATCTGCGCTGCAGCAGCCTCTAGTGTGTCCAATTCAACTTGCATCGCCTGGAAATCTCTGTTTGTATTGTCCCGCTGGCGTGATAAGTTGGCAAGGTTCCTCATTGATTCATCGCGCTCCTTGATAATTTTGGCCAAGAAATCTTGAGCCTTAGCGATAGTCTCTTGAGTCCTAGCAATGGCCTGATCATGGTCCTTAACAATTGAAGCAACGGCCTCCACTTGAAGAACTAGAGACTCGCGGTTTGATCGACCCTTTTCTAAGGAGGCTTTGCAAGCATTCGCCTTCTCCTGAATCTTCTTCTGGAACTTAAGCTGTTCCTCCTTCAGCTTCTGAAAAATGATTTCCACTGTCTCAGACTTATCAGCACTTCTGGTTTTTGACAGGGAGTCAGTATGCTTTTGAAGCTGAGCTATCATAAGCCTGAAAGGAGCAGCTTTATCCTCTCCACCAATGCTAACAATACCAGTTAAATAAATGTTGAGAACATTGGCGAGTGAAGCCAAAGGAACCCCGTTCAGTATCTTGTCAATATAGCGATTAAACAAATGGAGGAAAGTTTCCACCGTATCCTTCAGCAAATCAACTTCAAAAGCATTAACCTCTGCATGAGAGGGATCAACACTGGTCGAGGCAGAGACGGTTTGAACCGTACTCTGCTGCACAGAAGAAACAATGCCAACATCAAGAGAAATGGGACCTCTGAGTGTTGCACGAAGACTATCTTCAACCTCCTCATGAGTAAGAAGATACTAAAGCTACCAGAGTCTAAACGTCCAGAAGAAGCAGGGAAAGTTAATGATTCTAACTACTGTGTCTACTATAGGATCATTAACCACCCTACCCAAAACTGCTATATCCTTAAAGATAAAATTCAAGCCTTAGTGGACGCTAATGTCATCAAACTCCAAGAGCACCAGAAAAAGGTGACCGCAAACATGGTGACGGTCAAGTTCGGCAAGGCGCCCAACTGGATAGAGTCAACAATCCAAGATGGAGTGCAACCCATCCCTAAAGGCACGATGCAGGTCATCAATTTCGATCCACACCAACAGCAGAAGAAGGGACTGTTCCCCTTTGAAACCGATAGGGGGGAGATACTGTGGGTGCATCCAGATCTCCTAAGTGATGAACAATGGACTTCCAGTTCATCTGGGAAGAAGCGAAGAGAGAAAACCTTCACCTCTAATGTCATCTCCGTGATTCCCGAAGATGATGGAATCATTCCTGCTTTGATCGATTCGAAAGAGGAAATTGGAAATTCTTTGATGGCTGATGCAGATCCTTCTCCCGCGGGAACTCGCTCAGGAAAAGATTACTTGAAGAACTACGGCCAAACAACAAATTCTCAATCACCTCCAGAGAAAGTCAAACAAAAAGAGCTTAATAAAATTCTAAAGAAGAAGGGAAAAGAGCTTGCGGAGGACTCTCAGAAGTCATTTCAGTTCGACATTTTAACACAGTTGGCCAATATTCCCGCAAGGATAACCTTGTACGAGCTCCGAAGCTCTCTAAATCTACTAGAGAAGTTTTAAGAGAAGCTCTGCAAGATTCAAAAGTATTCTTGGCTCAAATACCGGAGATAATTGAGGAAGGAGAATCTCTTTGCGCGACATGTCACCAGGTTTCTGGTAAAAACATCCCTTGCGTCACTTTTTCTCCGGAAGACATGCAAGTCAGGAGTAATAAGCATCACCGCCCTCTGTATTACAAGGGATACATAGGATCTACAGAGATTGATCGCATTCAAGTTGATCCAGGCTCGGCCTTGAGCATCATGCCACGAAGAATGCTACGATATCTTGGAGTGCCGACGAATAGATTGGCAACCACCAATACTACTATCTTCGGATTCAATGCTGACGGCAGTAGACTGCTGGGTAAAATTAAGCTCAAGTGTCAGATCGGCGATCTAAAGACGAAAGTCACGTGTTACGTGATAGATGCGGACACATCATACAATCTGCTATTAGGGAGACCCTGGATCCATAGCAATCTCATTGTGCCCTCCACGTTACACCAATGCATGAAATACATCGACAAAGATGCAAACGTAAAAACATTCGTTACAGAAAAACAACCCTTCAAAGGAGTGGAAAGCTACTTCACTGACGCGCTGCTATATCAAGATGTTTTCGGTGTTTCAGACCAACCTGTTCCAGATAACTCTGATAGCGGCGAGGAGGCTGATACAGAATCAGGATTCGAAGATTCAAAATCCGAAGATGTAATTTGGGACGGTGAGCCCATTGTGATAAGCCTCGAAGGTCTTGATGTAAATAACACCGTTCACTTTGATGGTGAATGAGTGATAAATAAAGATTTAGAGTTTGCTTACTCTTCTGGTGTTGATTCTGAGCCCTCAAGCACTAGCACAGATGCATTTAGCGACTGTGAAAATGAGATATATTCTCTGACTTCTTTCTAAGCACCTATCCGATCATCCTTACACGAATTAAGTCATGACGTTGAAAGTGCTAATCAGGTCATTTTCGAGGTCCCTCCCAAAAATGGAACCCAAAAGGCCATAGTATTTGGAAGAGTAAGTCACAAGAATAAAGAGAAATGCTTAGATTCTGAGGAAGAATAGTGAAAACCCGAGTTCTTCCATTATGATGAAAATTTCCGTAGAATAATAAAGAAAATGGGATACAATCTGGCCGAAGGCAGGGGGTTGACCTTCGAAAAAGGAAGGAGGACAATTCTTCAACCTTTTGTCCCAGAAGGGAAAATGCCAGACTATTACTAGAAAACCGGCAGGGGGTTGGGATGCGGCACCACTCCCGAAACCTCCTCAAGCGAGAAAACTGAGGAAGGACAGTACAATCATTCGTCAGAATCATCATGCTAGGATTCAGATGTCAGTACTTGTGTGATTTTCCGCGAAGTATCCACGAACATGGCTTCCGCAATCCAAAAAGATAAAAACTTAAAGGAAACCTCACCAATAAGAGACGACCATAGGACCAAGTATCTTAATATGAAGTGGGAGATCCAGTTTGAACAGCGTGAGCCCCCAACAGAAGATAAAGTGATCAAAATCAATATGGGAGATGAAAAGAATCATAAACCCATATTTATAAGTGAGAACCTATCCTCGGAAGAAACGAAGAAATTGATATCCCTCATTCGCGAATACATTGATATTTTTGCTTGGAGTTATGAGGAAATGCCAGGGTTGGATCCAAGTGTGGCGGTTCACAAATTGAAAATCCGACCAGACGCTAAACCAGTAAAATAGCAACAACGAAGATTCCGCCCAGAGATCATGGAAGCTATAGAAGCTGAAATTAAAAAGTTGATCGGATCATGCTTTATTCGCGAGGAACAGCACCCTGATTGGGTCGCGAATATAGTTTCCGTGACCAAGAAAAACAGAAAAATCCGAGTTTGCATAGACTTTAGGAATTTGAATGAGGCTTGTCCTAAAGATGAATTCCCATTACCCATCACGAATATTATGATAGATAATACTTGTGGGTATGAGCGCATGACGTTCATGGATGGATTCTTGGGGTATAATCAAATAAAGATGTACCCTGATGATGAGAAGCATACGTCCTTCAAGACACCACTCGGGGTATATTGCTATACAGTCATGCCCTTTGGCCTAAAGAACGCAGGTGCTACATATCAATGTGCCATGAACGCAATATTCCAAGAGTATCTCCGGAAAACAGTGGAGTGCTACGTAGATGACCTAGCGATTAAGAGCAGAAATAAAGACGATCACTTGAAAGATTTGAAGACAGTGTTCGACCTCATGACGAAGTACCAGCTCAAGATGAATCCAACTAAGTCTTTCCTCGGGGTTTCCAGTGGAAAATTCCTCGGTTTTGTTGTGACGTCGAAAGGGATACATCTCGATCTAGATAAAGTCAAGGCTATCCAAGACATGCCACCTCCCAGTAACCTCAAAGAGTTAATGGGGTTGCAAGGCAGGCTGACATACATCCGCAGGTTTATATCAAATTTGTCTGGTAAATGTCAACCTTTCACCAGATTAATGAGGAAAGGAGTGTCATTTGTCTGGGATGATGCATGCCAAAAGGCTTTTGAAGAAGTCAAACAATATCTCACGAAACCACCAGTGCTTGTATCCCCAGTCTCAGGAATGCCTTTCTTGCTGTATGTAAGGGCTATGGACCATTCATTGGGCGCTTTGCTAGCACAGAAGAATGAGTCAGGCCATGAACAAGCGATTTACTACCTTAGCAGAATGATGATTGGGGCGGAACACCGGTATAATTCTGTGGAAAAAGAATGTTTAGTTTTGGTATTCCCAATACAGAAAATGCAACACTACTTAGCTAGACAAATCATCCACGTTGTATCGAGAGTTAACCCCCTGAGAATATTAATGACTAAACCCGGGTCATTAAATTCAAAACTATCCAATTGGGCTATTTTGTTATCACAATATGATATGCATTTTGTCCCACAGACGTCTATCAAAGGACAGGCCGTGGCCGACTTCTTGGCCGAACATCCAATCCCAGCATCCTCCAGGTTATACGAACAAATCCCGGGAGAGTTAGAAGAATGGGACTTGATTCCAGAAAATGATGACTAAAGAAGGTCTTCCGAGGCAAATATAGTCTCGAAAGGTGTATGGCAGCTTTTCTTTGATGGTGCCTCCCGAATGGGATCCGAGGCAAAGACGACAGCGGGGGTTGGAGTTATTCTCGTCTCTCCCCGCAACCACATCATTCCTCAAGCTTACTCATTGATAAGTTCGTGCTCTAATAATGTTGCGGAATATAATGCCCTCCTAATCGGCTTAAGAATAGCCAAACAACTGGGGCTCGAATACTTGGAGGCATATAGGGACTCTCAACTTGTTGTGAATCAAATAAAAGGGGAATACGAGGTCAAACATGAAGACCTCCTGCTGTATTATCGTGCGGTGATCAAAATCGCCGATGGTTTCGATGGTTTCTATATCAGTCACATAAAGCGCCACCTAAATAGTCATGCAGATTCGCTAGCTTCCTTGGCTGCTACATTAGCCTTGCCCAAGCATGCTGAAAGACAGATTATGGTAAGCAGCAAGGAATTGTTTTGTCCAAAGGACGAGCTCAAAGAAGAAATGAAGAAACCACAGGAAGACAAAGCTGACGCTTTCGAATCAAGCCTAGAACTGAGGGATTGGCGTTTTCCTTATATAGACTATGTCCTTTACAGGATATTACCCGAAGGTCCAAAAGAAGCCAAGGTAATTCAGAGAAGGGCTATCCGTTTTTACTACAACGCAGAACTCCAGACATTGTGTAGAAAATCCTACGATGGAGTTTTACTTCGCTGTCTCTCCAACCGCAAAGCACAAAAGGTACTCGAAGAAGCTCATGCTGGTATCTGCGGAGCACACTAGCCAGGGCCAAAACTCTGGGATAGAATCCAAAGAATGGGTTATTACTGGCCCAAGATGATGACAGAAGCGGTTAAATACGCTAAGAAGTGTAGGGCCTGCCAAATACATGCAGACTTTATACATAACGCTCCGGAGGGTCCTGAGTCTTCAGCAGATGAAGTTCTTCCCCAGTGGGGACATACTCTTCATACGGAATGTCTCCCATGGGTAAGTCCGAAATTTCATTCATTTCATGGAGGGCAAAACCTAACTCACCACGAGGGCTAAAGATTGTACAAGTATCAGGATTGTAAAATTCCAGTAAAGCAAAAAAATGAAATCTACTAGCAGGAATACCATGCTGAACAGCCCTGATGGCACGGTGTAGCCTTGCATAATGAAGCTGATCTCTAAAGGTTTTTAAGAAGAAATCAGTCAAGACTGCCCACTCTCCATTTGAAGAGCAGTGAACCCAACCAGGGGGATGAAAATCCTAAACAGGAAACTTTTCTTGTGCATTGGTAAATCGGTGCAGGAAAGTCTGCGCGATTATGGGAACCTCGCCTCTGGGGAGGTCATGTTTAAGCAGTCCCGGGAGCAATCCACAAAAGTGTTTTCCACTACCACGACGAATAGCATCTTGAGCATTGAAGCCCCCCAACAAGATGCTGTCTTGTGGCCTGTTTATGTGCCAGTCCATTCGTCTGGGTACGAAAAGGGATTGAAAGAATAAGAAGGGATAAGACCTCTCCATGTTGGAGAGAAACAAGTAGCGACCTTCAACTTGACGAAATCACTTATAATCTCCATCTTCCAAACTGCTATCGAGCACTGAAACATGATCCCCAAACAAAAAGGCGGGTTTGCATAGCGGAGATCGATCATCTCCTTCGAAAGGTGCATTAGTCATCAGTTCTCGCAATACATAGCGAGAAGGATGAAGAATTTTGCCTTCTCTCTCTTGGCTGTCTGATGCTGTACAATGTGGAAAGACATGACCAAATCTAAACTCTTTCTCCCCATCATAACCATCAGAGTATCCGAAATAATGGTCTTTAGGCCAAGGATTCAAGGCATAGTCGACTGCAAAAGACACTCAGATTCAAGATTAAAAAAATGAGAAAAGGACTGCCTTTTGAAAGTGTTCTTCATTACCTCCAATCAAGGGTTCCTGCCGAACCACTATTGAACTGGAGGTTGCTCGAGAATCTTTATGACCACTGGCAGCAGCATCAGAGGAAGAAGCTTTCTTCGCACTTTTGCAAATTGAGAAAATCCTTCGAATCAAAAGCTATGGGAGATTGAAGACGAGAAGTCTGAGGAGCTCTAACGAAAAACTTAGATTTCAAATTTCTTGAGATAAGGGTAGCCTCTCTCGTAAAGTGGAGGTTATATGGCCGATGATTTGACGGCCTAGATCTCTGAACAGACATGATATTTGGCTCGAATCTTGGGAGTACCTTTTCATTTAATGCGGCTCAAAGAACGTCTCAATTCTTACACCGTAGAAAACAATTGCCTTCCGGTCTTCCTGCGAAAAAAAAAGAGACAGTTCGCGACCCTAACACAGAGTCGTTTTCTATTCAAAAAATGAAGGCTCGTGCCCCTAATACAGAGACGTGTCCCTTCCGAAAACAGTTCGCGACCCTAATACAGAGTCATTTTCTACTCAAAAAATGAAGGCTCGTGCCCCTAATACAGAGACGTGTCCCTTCCGAAGACAGTTCGCGACCCTAACACAGAGTCGTTTTCTACTCAAAAATGAAAGCTCGCGCCCCTAATACAGAGACGTGTCCCTTCCGAAGACAGTTCGCGACCCTAACACAGAGTCGTTTTCTACTCAAAAATGAAGGCTCGCGCCCCTAATACAGAGACGTGTTCCTTCCGAAGACAGTTCGCGACCCTAACACAGAGTCATTTTCCACTCCAAGATGAAGGCTTGCGCCCCTAATACAGAGACGTGTCCCTTCAAAGGCAAAAAAAAGAAGCAACAGTGGCGCTAATACAGAGTCACAGATTTCTGCAAATGCAATGGAGATTCTAATACAGAATATTATATCCAAAGTATTCCGAAACTCCTCAAGGAATCATGAGAGTTTTGGAAACTTTGGAGGGGGTTTTATCGGCAAAAAATTCTGGAAAACTAAGCAGATCCACGAATTCAGATACAGAAGTCCGCAACTCATCGGATCCGCGAATCTAAGAGACTGAGGTTCATGACCCAGACGACAGAACATGTTCACAAATCTAAAATTGAGATTCGCGACACTACCTATAGTTTTCAGGTAGGGGTTTAATACAAAGTCACCCGACCCGAACAAGAGAGTTGCCACCAGAGATCGTGGGGCTAACTGCCAAACTAATGCAGCGGCATTACTTTGATCGTGGGAGCAACTGCATAATGAATATGACGGCACTTCTCGAGTAGTGGGAGCTAACAGTCGAGCAGATATAGTGGGACGTTACTCTAGAACCCTATAAAAGGCGGGGAGCGAAAGAGACACACAAACACACATGGAGACAGGGGAAGACAAGTAGATATCTTCTCCTAAGAGTGATCCCTTGTGATCAAGAGCCGAGAGCCTTTCTTTTTCCTTTAGACAACTGAGAGAGATTGTACGGAGTGTCAACGGAAAGCAGGATCGTCCTCCATATCTACCTAGGAACTCAGCCTTAAACAAAGAGGAAAAGTAATCTTCCTCATTTTCTGTAAACGGAAAACCGTTAGATTGTAATCTTTTGTTGAAAAGACTTCGATATAAAGAGCGTGCAATTTTTTATGGCGAACACATGTCAGATACATCAAAAATAGCATTCCTGCTAAAGATGATTTTCTTTGAATTTGGACACCAAAGGTGATATCCCTTCACACCCGAGCTAATCCCCATGAATAATACTTTCTTAGCTCTCAGATCCAACTTAGACTCTTTCATATGATAATAAGCAGTGAAACCAAACACATGTAAGTAATCATTATCATTAGTAGATTTTTCAGACCATATCTCAATCGGTATCTGGTCTCCAAGTACAGTTGATGGTAATCGATTAATGAGATAACACGCATAAGTTACTGCCTAAGTCGAAAATCTCTTACTTAACCCAGCATTAAGCAACATATACTAAGTCTTCTCTAGCAAAGTCCAGTTCATCCGTTCTGCCACTCCATTTTAGTATGTTAAATCTGTGTTAGTGAAGTGTCAAACAATACCTTCATATTAGCGAACTTTCAGAAATGAATCACTTTTATACTCACCACCGTTGTCTAATATAAGCTTCTTTATCTTTCTGCTTATCTAAGACTCAATTATCTTTTTTCATTTAAGAAAAATCTCCAACACTTCTTCTTAAGTCTCCATCAGATACACCCAAACTCTTCTAGAGTAATCATCAACAAAATAACAAAGTAATCCAGACCTCCCAAACAAGGTGTTCTAGTATGTCTCCTAGCATCAGAGTGATTATAGTCTAAAATACCTTTAGTATTGTGGATAATAGTGCCAAACTTTACTCTTGTCTGCTTTCTCATAGCGCAATGCTCACAGAAATTCAATTTACAGGTTTTTGCATATTTTAATAAGTATTGCTTCACTAAATTCTACAAAGCTCCCACTCCTGCATGACCAAGTCGCATGTGGCACAATATAGTTGCACTACAAAAAAATGGGTCTATAGTGACGATTTCTTAGTGACAAGTGTTAAAACCAAATTTCATAGAAACATTGTATCCTTGTGCATCTCTGATCCTTTGGAGCTTGCATTAACAATGGATGATGTTTTTCTTGAATTGTTCAAATTTGAACACATCGTTAACATGATCAAGCACTTAACTGATGCGCAATGTTCAAATATTATAGGATGGATTCCGAGGAAGGAAGTATATGGAGAGTTACCTCAAACTCAAATTACATAGAAATTAATACCTAAATTTGTATAGAACATACATTCATTCTTACGACAAACAGGCTTTTATAGAAGATTTATAAAGGATTTTTGTAATATTACTAGATCTTTTATTCACCTTCTTGCACAAGATATGCAGTTTGAATGGATGCAGGTATGCTAAATAGCTTTCGGTATACTTAAGGAGATACTTATCACATCACCAACAATGCAGTCTCTATTTAGTCACTTCCATTCGAAATTATATGTAACGCAAGCTAATATACAATTAGAGTAGTACTAGGACAACAAAAAGACAAGAAGCCATATATGGTCTACTATCCTAGTAAGACTCTCCATGATATATAGATAAATTATACAACAACTGAGAAGGAGCTTCTAACTATAGTTTTTTCTCTTGATAAATTTTGTTCGTATATTTTGGGGTCACATGTGATTGTTTTTATAGATCACTCAGAGCTCAAATATCTTTTGTTGATGAAAGATGCAAAGCCATAACTAATTCGATAGATACTACTTCTACAAGAATTCGATCTTGAGATTAAAAATAAAAAGGGAGTAGAGAATGTGGTCGCTGACTACCTCTCTCATTTGACATTTGATAATGACAAGCTACCAATTAGGGACTCATTCCCTAATGAATAACTATTTTTAATCAGAACAGCTCTCTAGTATACTGATATTATAAATTTTCTTATTGCAGGAGAAATGCCGAACCACTGAAATGCATAAGATAAATGACGATTCCTATATGAGGTATACCGCTTCTTCTATGATGACCGTTATTTATTTAAATAATATTGTTTAGATCAAATCATCTGACGTTGTGTGCCCGATGATGAGATTCAAAGTGTAATTACCTTCTGTCATATATAAGCATGTGGGGGGCCATTTTTCATCTGAAAAAGGTAGCCGAAATACTCTAATGTGAATTTCATTGGCCCACTATGTTTAGAGACACATATGAATATTGCAAACTCTATGGGTAATATCAGAAACTAAGAGCATTAACTCGGAAGAATGATATGTCTTTAATATCCATTCTTACAATTGAGATTTTTGATTGTTTGGGTGTTGACTTCATGGGACCATTTCCTATTTCTAATGGATATGTTTATATTCTCATAGCAGTTGATTATATTTCTAAATGGGTGGAAGCTACGATATGTAGAAATAATGATCAACAAACCGTTATCAAATTTCTAAAGGAGTATATATTGTCTAGATTTAGAATTTCTAAATCCATCATAAGTAATGGGATCTCTTTTCCACAATAAAGCTTTAAAAATTTGATAAAGAAATATCACATCACACATAAACTTTCTACACCTTATCACCCACAATCAAATAGACAAGTTGAATTGGCCAATAGGGAAATCAAGTAAATTTTAGAGAAATGGTTAATTTGTCTCGCAAAGATTGGTCATTCAGACTAATCAACGCTTTATTGGCTTACCATACTGCATTTAAAATACCCTTAGACATGTCTCTATACAGAATATTCTATGACAAAGTTTGTCATTTGCACGTAGAGATTGAGCACAAAGCGTATTGGACAATCAAATTGGTTAATTTAGATATTAATTCAGCTAGCCCATTACGAAAGTTACAAATTAATAAGTTAGAAGAGTTAAGATGTGATGCATATGATAATTCATACATTTCAAAGGAAAAATGAAAATATGGTATGATCACTATATCATACGCTGTGTTTTTCATCCATCAGACAAAATACTTCTTTATGATTCACGTCTTCATTTATTTCCAGGAAAATTGCATTCATGATAGACCGGACCATTTATCGTTAAAACTATGTATCCACATAATTGATGTTAAAAATGGTCATACATTTAAAGTGAATAGAAAATGCTTAAAGCATTACTTGGAATTTCTAAAACACATGGAGAAAACTTACAATTTAGTGGATCCTCCAACATCTCCGTAACACAAGCTTAATGAAGACACATTATATGTTATTGAATATTATATACTAACAATTTTTGTTTTGCAGATGATACATCATGAGCAGCAAAATGATGTAAGATCTAAGCACTCTTTTATTATTATTACTTGTTATTAATATATTTAATAGAAATATCAATTTAATGAGGACAATGTGCATGTTAAGTTGGGGTGATTATTTTGAAAGTTAACCTTTGTTTTATACTAACGATGGTATAAAAAAATTGTTTTCAAAATGTTGTTTAAAAAATAAATATTTTTCAGACGGTTTTCTAAATTTTTAAAATTTTCTACTCTTTTTAGTTTTTCTTTATAAAAATATATTTGTTAACCATACTTTAGTTATTATTTTTAGAATTAGGAACTAACAATTAGTTTTTAGAAATAATATTAGTTTAGAAACTAACACTTAAAAAATTAACCTTGATGCAGTTCTCACTAGAGAGCGGCTATCAAACCTGCTATCAAAGAGGTTGTCGACAGCCAAACTCTCAGGACAAAAAAAATTGCCCTACCCGATAGCAGCTATCGAAGTTGCTGTCGAAGTGGTTGTCGATAGGAAGGCTTCATCTATAAATATTTCTGTGAGTTTTTTTCCCCCACAACCAAACCCTAGGCATTTCCACAACACTCAAAAAAAAATTCCTATAGAAAGCCAAGTTTAAGGTTAAAAGAGAGAAGAACCTATATGAGATGATCAACACACTTGTATATGGAGGATTTCTAGTGTAAGAAGAGTAGAGATTTTTATCTCTTAAATAGTTTTACTCTTTCATACTTATCATCTATAGAGTTTATCTCTTAAAGAGATTTAACTATTTTCTAATCTAGTGATTTTTATCTCTTAAAAAGTTTGAGGTTTTTATTTCTTAAAGAGTTTTACTCTTTCATTTCCAGAGCCAAGTAAGCCTACTTCAAATCAAAGATAAGATCTCAACTCCAAGATTTGGTGTTCAAATCATGAATGTGAATCATGATCATCTCCCACTACAACATTGAAAACCCTTAGCTTAGAAGAAAGATATAAAGCTAAAACGCGGATTACAAAGGGAAGATCTTCTTTCCAAACGAAGAGATTAAAATCACTAAAATGCGGATCACAGTAAGGAGACCCGCGTTTGAAAACTAAATCATTAAGTGATTTGCATTTTGAATCCAAAACGTGGATCACAGTAAAGAGATCAACATTTTTACCTCAGAAGATAGAGCATCAAAAATTATCTTGGACTCAAGGAAAGTATAGATCATCAACCATCGAGTCATCTGTATTTCTAACCACACAACAAAAATGCAAACCTGATATGTCGTGTTTCAATACCATAACATTAAGAGACTAGTTGCCCCTAAAAGGAAACAAACGTGATCAACGAAAGTCATATAGACTATAAAAGGATCCAAACGTGAATCATCAACTAAAGAGAGATTCGTATTTCAAGCATAAAATGTCTAATATATGGATCATCAACTAAATAGAGATCCACATTTCAAGTCTAAAATAACTAACACATGGATCATCAACTAAATAGAGATCTACATTTCAAGGGTAAAATAGCTGACATGCGGATCATCAACTAAAGAGAGATCTGTATTTCAAGCCTAAAATGGCTAACACGCAGATCATCAATTAAAAAGAGATCTGCATTTCAGACATAAAATGGTGAACATGCAGATCATCAACTAAAAAGAGATATGCATCTCAAGCCTAAAATAACTAACATATGGATCATCAACTAAACAAAGATTTGCATTTCAAGCCTAAAATGGCTAACACATGGATCATCAACGAAATAGAGATCCGCATTTCAAGCCTAAAATGGCTAACACATGGATCATTAACTAAAGAGAGATTTACATTTCAAATCTAAAATAGCTAACTCGCAGATCATTAACTAAAGAGAGATCCGCATTTCAAGCTAACACGTGGATCACCAACAAAAAAAGATCCGTATTTCAAGCCTAAAATAGGTAACACACGGATCATCAATTAAAGAGAGATTCGCATTTCAAGGCTAAAGTGGCTGACACGCATATCAACAACTGAAAGGTGATTCACATTTTAATTCAAAAATGGTTAATATGTAGATCATCGACCAGAGAGATCCACGTTTCAAGCCAAAGAAACTAAAATGCGACCTTTATTGGGTCACATTCTAAATTCAAAACCTTAAAAGCTAAGAATTATCTCTATTTCACCCAAAAAGCGAGTCACTAAAGCCTTGAAAATGACTAAGGAGCTAAAGCGTTGATCCTCATTCGGAGAGATCTGCATTCTAAGCTAAGTAAAACGGCTTACAAAAAGCTCATATTTTGAGCTAAGTAAAGATTAAATCAGACCCCTCTGGGTCGCGTTTTACTCTCAAAGTACTAGAAAGTTAAGGTTATTCTTATTCGTCTCTTAACACGCATCTAAATAAACAACATTAATTACTAAGAAGCAAAATGTGGATCCTCAACCAAAGAGATCTGCATTTCACAAAATAATTAAACGCGAGCCTCTTAGGGTCGCATTGGCTTCACATAACAGATGAAAACCATCCTTGATGAAACGCGGATCTAACCCCCATTTTAAATGTTTCAAATGCAGGGTCGTATTTTGACATCAAAATCTTGTAAGATTAAAACTAATCCCATTTCAACACAAATGCGGGTCTAGTCAAACAAAACATATTAACAAAATCTGAAATACGGATCATCAATTATAGAGAGATATGTGTTCTAAACTAAAGAAAACTATCTTATGGACCCTTCAAAAAGTTCATATTTTGATCTAAGTATAAATAAAATGCAAACCCTGTTAGGATGTGTTTTCACTCCAGAGCCTTAGAGGATAAAAATCATCCTAATTTGCACCCAAACACGAGTCTAATAAACAAAAATATATTGCTGAAAGTTAAAAAACAGATCATCAATTGCAAAGAGATTTGCAAAATAAGTCTATATTTTGAGCTAAGTATAGATAAAATGTGTCGCGTTTTTACTTTAAAACTTTAAAGGATAAAAACTATCCTCATTTACATCCAAATGCGGGTTTGAATATGTCACATGAGCTACAGAAAGCCAAAACACGGATCTAAGATCCACGTTAAAGTTACAAATTTAGAGAATTAAAAATTGCAGTTACGAATCCAATGGATTAAAAATAGAAAATTAATCTTCTATTAAAATGCTTATTAATTGGATAGTTATACTAATTCAAATACCTCAAAATCTCTATAAATAGCTAAGATTTATGCTGAAAAAGAGGTTGGATTATTTTCACAGAGCACTTGTGGTAAGAATTTAGAATTCAAAGGAATTCTTCCTATTTAGAACTTCTCAACAGTTGCCAAATCAAGAGTTCGTACTTAGACATCAATGTAGAGCAAGATTGTCCTCTACGGCTATAAGAGAATCTAAGATTAAACAAAAAGGAATAATATTTCCTCATCTTCTGTAAACGAAAAACTATTATTATTTTAACTTTTCTTCAAGTTCAATAAAAATTCAAATTTTACGAATAGAATATTGACAACTGCTGGAGAGTCCTATCATTTCTAATGATACAGCTGTAGCCCAATTCGATAAGGTCCCAATTAGAATCCTGGTCGAATCACACGTTATTGAGTTCGACCAACAAAAATATAAAAAATTCCTCTCTTCTGGCTCTACGAGCCCAAGATCTCTACAAAAATGCCGCAAGTTCTCCAAATTTAGCCTCTAACGAGGCTTAAAAGACTATAGTTCTAGGAAATTTGTCTAAGGAGTTTCAAGATCTTTCTGGTCTCTAAAGGGGGAAATTTCCCCTATAAAGCACAAAGCTTAGGGTCGGTTTTACCCAAGAACCATAATGATCTCAAGGAGATAGATAGGAATCCACAAAACAATAAAGAGAAATGACCATTATCTAATCTACAAGGAGATAATCCTGAAGAGAAGGTCCCTCTCACTCACACTATGAAGAGGAATTTAAAAAGAAGCAAAGTCCGCGCCTTCCGCAAGACCATGAAAGAAGAACCAATTACTGTTGAACCATGCAAAACTCCAGTTCGCATATGGAGACCAAAGAGAAAAGTGACGATCCCCAACAGGAAGCTAAACCAGGACGCAAATGGGTTCATTCGTGTTCTCACAAGAAATGTCACTCACCCATCAAGTTGATTTTTGATGTAAAATGCAGATCTTACATCCGCATTTCACAAGCCAAATGCAGAACTTAAAATCGCGTTCATAAAGCCAAATGCAGGTCTCACACCCACATTCTTGAAGCTAAATGCAGGTCTCACAATCATGTTTTTGATCTTAGACGAGGATCTCACATCCACATATCAACTGAAAAACACAAACTTCAAGCCCGTGTTTCAACAAAGAACAACTTAGCCTTTAAGGCTCATGGACTTTTAGTCCTAATTACTCTAGCTTCATCAGAAGTTCATTCTCCAGCTGCAATGACTAAAGTCAAGTTTGCTTCAACAATCTTCAAGGAGATAGACTCTCATACCCCATAAATTTTATTTGGAAGGGATGTTGTCTCTATCAATAATCCTATGAGTTTCAATGTGGGGGATCTTAGGGATTTCCTTAATCGAAAGAGAGAAAAATTTCAAGTCTCCCATTGTCATTGTGAATAGTTAATCAGTGCTTTGCTTTATATTGCCACTGCATGACTCAAGCAAAACCGTATGTCTTCAGTACTCTCATGTTGTCTCTAGCACAAACTTCAAAGCGAGGACGACATAATGATAAATAAGAATTTTCAAAACCAGAATATTCTGAAGTATCATCCAATATGATAACTTTAGGAAAGAAGATAAAGAAAACAAAGAAGGCCTTTTGATCAAACTCTTTAGACTTCGAACATTCTTTTAGTTTGAAGGAGATGTTTAGTGAAATTTGTGGTGTTTTTTAGAACACTAGAATTCAAAAATGGGTTGCAGTGCCCCTAGATTATAGAAAACTTACTGGAATTTGCTCTGATGAGGAAGAAGATTCAAACTCAGCAGTAGTAGAGTCTCAAACTTCTGACTTATTTCTTGAGAATAACCCTATGTGTATGATGCAAGGAAATCTAGAGGAGTTCATGAAGAGAATGGATATGCATGAAAAGATCATCCATAAACAACAAGAGTCCATAAATGAGATTAGAGAGATGCTTCAGTTCTTGGTCAAAAAATAGACGAAGAAGAAAGGAGAATCTTCTTCCAAAGGTTCCTGCATCTCGAGAAAGGATAAAGGGAAAAGAAAAGAAAATGAGCCTCACACTCCTCTTGGGAGCACCAGTGGTGAAGAACATGAAGAATATAACAACTGTTATGAATTGTCCCATCACTAATCTGAGAATTTAGAACAAGAAGACAACCCACATGCTGCACTCATAGATAGTTTCCAGAACCAGCTGAACACCTCAGTTCACAAGAATGATCTGCACGGACTGCGGGTCATAAGGCCCTATCCAATGGAATTGGAGAACATACCATTCTCGGATAATTACAAGTCTTTGAAGCTCAATTATTTTGATAGTAAAGGATCACCAAATCAGCACCTTTACAACTTCAAATCATAGATAAGACATTTGGCTGAGAATGATACTATTATCATGTGAGTTTTTGTTAGCACCTTATAGGTCTAACATTTGAATGGTTCTGTAGATTGGAACCAGGAACCATCAACTCGTGGAATGATATAGATAAGACCTTTCTGGCTAGGTTCTATGAATATAACATGGAGATCTCAATGCCAGTACTTCTTGCTACAAAGCAAAGGAAAGGGGAGTCAGTTCGAGACTTCAGTAAAAAATTTCACAATATTTCTTTGCGATGTCTGCAGGAGATGCCACAAAAATCTGTAGTGGAATCTTTCATACAGAATATATCTGTGAAAATTCGCTCCTGGATGGGCAGTGAAGTCCACCACTTGGAAAGAATTAGTAATTCAGGCCGAAAAGCTAAGGAAATTGCACAACAGCTAGAAGTCGAAGGAGGAAAACTAAGAAGAAACAATTCAGAAGTACTTTAGCCGTCTCGACCCAAAGGGAAAGAGATAATGACAGTCGATACTCCAAATCCTGCGAAGGCTCCTCCTGTGAGAACTCCATCATCAATAGTTCCTCAAAAGCAATATTCTTTCAAGGATGAGCATACTATCACAATTTTCAACTTGCTCACGAAGAAGAATACGCTAAAGTTGCCAGAAGCCAAGTGTCCTGAAGAAATAGGAAATATTAATCATCCAAACTACTACCTATACCATAAGATCATTAACCATTCTAGTAAGATCTGCTACATCTAAAAGGATAAGTTATAAGTACTGGAGGATGCAAATGCCATGAAGCTACTGCCAGAACAAAAGAAAGTGATAGCAAACATGGTCTCTTTCAGATTTGGAAAAGCTCCAAATTAGATAGAGTCAACAATACAAAATGGGGTGAAGCCAATTCCCAAAGGAACTATAAGGATTATAAATTATGATACTCATAAACAATAAAAGAAAGTATTATCTCCCTTCGAAACACCTAAAGGGAGATAATATGGGTACATCTGGACCTCCTCAAAGATGAACAATGGACTTCAAGTTCATCCAAAAAGAAGTCTAAGGAAAAGGCATGAACTCCAATGTTATCACTGCAATCCCTAAAGATGAAGTAGCAATTCATCCTCTTATACATTCAGAAGTGGATGTGAAAGAATCAATAACAGTCGATGAAGACAAACAGCAGCAACCCACTGGAACTCATTCAGGAAGAAACTACCGAAAAATTTATGATCAGGTAGTTGAAACTCAAATTCCCCAGAGAAAGGAAAGTAGAAAGAGCATAAGTTTTACAAGGCTCATAAAAATAAAAATAAAGAAGTTATGGAAAGCCGCAAAAAGCCTTTCCGATTTGATATGTTAACATAACTGGCTAATATCTCCATAAGAATCAGCTTGTATGCAATCCAACGGCTGTCCAAGCAAACTAGGGAAGTCTTAAGAGAAGTTTTGCAAGACTCATAAGTGTTTTTGGCTTAGATCCCAGAGATAGAAGAAGAAGAAAATTGTGCAACATGTTATCAAACTTCCAAGAAGATACTTTGCATAACTTTTTCTCCAGAAGATATGCAAGTGAAGAACAATAAGAATCATTGGCTTTTATATTATAAAGGCCACGTAGGGTTAATAGAGATTGACCAAATTCAAGTTGATCCTAGATCTATTTTAAGCATAATGCTAAGAAGGATATTGCGGTATCATGGGATCCCTATGAGCAGACTGGCAGCCACAAACAAAACCATTTTTGGTTCAACACAAATAGTTGCAAGCCTCTGGAAAAGGTGAAATTCAAGTGGTAGATTGGCAATCTGAAGACGAAAGTCACATGCTATGTAATAGATGATGACACATCTTACAATTTGCTGCTTGGAAAGTCGTGGATCCACCTCAATCTCATCGTTTCATCTACACTTCGTCAATGCATAAAAGTTGTAGATGGAGATGGGAATGTGAAAACCTTGATAGCAGAAAAGCAATCCTTAAAAGTGGTCAAGAATTACTTCAAAGATGCATTGTTTTATCAAGCCTTTCAATCAGCCAAACAATCTGCCCTAGATGAGTCAGACAATGGCAATGAAAACTGACTCAGAATCAGGATCCAATGATTAGAGATCCGAAGATAATGAAGACTTGGGTATTGAACCAATTGTTGTAAGCCTTGAAGACCTTGATGTAAATGACATTGCCAATTTTGATTGTGTGTGGGTTATTAATGGGAACATATAGACTGCATATTCCTCTGGTGTTAATTCTAAACCATCAAGTACTAGTACTGTTACAGTTAGTGATCAACTAGATAAAATATATTCCTTAACATTAATCTAAGCACTCATTTATTCATCCTTTAATGTACAAAGTGATAACGATGGAGATGCAAGTGAAGCAATTTTTGAAGTCCCTCTCAAATATAAAGGTAAAAAAACCTACCATACTTGGAAAGGCAAACAACGATGATAACAAAAGTTATAAAGATTTTGAAGAAGAACAAGAAAATCCCACATTTTTCCATTACAATAAAAATACCCATAAAATATTGAAAAAGATGTGATATGACCTAACCAAAGGCAGGGGGTTAAACTTTGGAAAAAGGAGAAGAACAATATTTCAATCCTTTGTTCCAAAAGGAAAAATGCCAGATTGTTATAACAAAACTGGCAGGGAGTAGAGAAATGTCACAACTCTTGAAACTCTTTTAGAAATGAATTTTGAAGAGGTCCAATATAGTCATTCATCAAAGTCAATATATTGGGATTTAGATGTAAGTGTTTGAGCAATTGTTCAAGAAATTTCTATTAACATGGTTTTTGCAAACCAAAATGAGGAAGATGAAGAATTACCACCAATCAAAGATAATTCTTGGGCAAAACATCTAAACATGAAATGGAAAGTTAAATTCAAACAACATGAACCCTCAATAGAAGATAAAATGATCCCAATAAATATGGACAATGAAATCAATCCTAAATCTAAATATATAAGTGAAAATTTATTTTCTAGAGAAAAAGAATAGTTAATTACTCTTGTTCAAGAATACATCGCTGTTTGTGCCTAGAATTATGAAAATATCCCAGGACTAGTCCCACAAATGGCGATGCACAGGTTGAATATTTGACTGGACGCGAAACCTGTTAAACAAGAACAACAAAGGTCCCGTCTAGAAAAATGGAAGCCATTGAAGATTAAAAAGTTAATTGAATCAGACTTCATTCGTGAAGAGCAACACCCTGATTGAGTGGTATATATTGTCCCTATGACTAAGAAAAATGGGAAAAGTAGAGTTTGCATCGATTTTAGAGATCTAAACAAGGCATGCTCGAAAGATGAATTTCCATTGCATATCACGGATGTCACGATCGATGATACCTGTGGTTTTGAAAGAATGTCATTCATGGATGGGTTTTCTGGATACAATCAAATAAAAATATATTCTAATGATGAGAAGTATACATCTTTTCGGATGCCACTGGGAGTATATTGTTACACAATTATGCTCTTCGGCCTAAAGAATGCAAATGCCATCTATCAATGGTCAATGAACACTATATTCCAAGAACATATCTGAAAGACGGTGGAGTGCTATGTGGTTGATTTAGCAATTAAGTGCAAGAACAAAGATAGCCATCTTCAGAATTTGAGAATGGTGTTTGATCTCTTGCGGAAATACCAACTTAAAATGAATCAAACAAAATCTTTTCTTGGACTCTCAAGTGGAAAGTTCTTTGGATTCATGGTTACATATCAAGAAATTCATCTTGATCCAGATAAGATTAAAGCAATTCAAGATATACAACTACCTAATCTCAAGGAATTGAGAGAACTACAAGGGAGGCTGGCATATATACGTAGATTCATATTAAATTTGTCTAGAAAATGTCAACTTTTAACACAATTAATGAAGAAAGAAGTATCGTTCGCCTGGGATGATACTTGGCAACAGGCTTTTGAAGAAATCAAAGAATATCTTCTGAAGCCACTAGTTCTTATAGCTTAATACCCTTCCTGTTATATGTGAGAGTCACGGACCATTCTTTATGAGCCTTGTTAGCCCAAAAGATTGAATTGGGGCATGCACAAGCCATCTACTATTTGAGCAGAATGATGGTTAGAGTTGAACATCGATATAACCTAGTGGAAAAAATGTCTATTTTTAGTGTTTGCAGTATACAAAATGTGACTATCTTGTGGGACAAACTATCCATGTTATATTGAGAGTTAATCTATTAAGGATATTATTAACCAAGTCAGGATCATTAAATTTGAGACTATCAAATTGGTTCATCCTGCTATCGCAATACGATATGACTTCATCCGACAGAAATCAATTAAGAGTCAAGTTATAACTAACTTCTTAGCTGAACACCCAATTATAGAATCTTCAAAATTATATGAAGGTATCCCAGATGAGACCGTGGAAGAAAGTACGATTTCGAAAGTGGGTGTTCCACATGAAAATGCTAAAGAAAATGCCACCACAAAAGAAGTCAGACAACTTTTCTTTAATGGTGTCTCCAGAATGAGACATAAAGAAAACATGGTAGCAGGAGTGGGACTTAATGGCAACTTGTCTTTGTCTCCCCCTGGAACCATATCATCTCTCGAGCTTATTCATTAACAGAATCATGCTCCAATAATGTCGCCAAATTCAACGCCTTGATGATTGGTTTAAAGATAGCCAAACATGTAGGGGTAAAATATTTAGAGGTGTACGGAGAGTCTCAGTTGATTGTTAACCAAGTGAAGTGAGAATATGAAGTAAAAAATGAAGACCTCTTGCTTTATTATCAAACAGTCTCGAGAATAGCTGACAGTTTTGATGGTTTCTATATCAACCATGTACCACACCATAAAAACAGCTATGTAAATTCATTAGCTTCTTTGGCCGCTACCTTATCTTTGCCTAAAAATTCTAGCAAACACATAATAGTGCATAGCAAAGAATTATTTTGCTCGAAGTAAGAATTCAAAATTGAGTTAAACTCAAGTGATAAACAAGAAGAAAATGAAATATATGCTATTGAATTTGATTTCGAACCAAGAGATTGGCGATTTCCTTATAATGATTATGTACTCTACGGAATATTGCCAATAGATCCTAAAGAGGCAGCAATGATTCGAAGAAAAGCTGCTCATTTCTACTATAATTCCAAAGTTTGGACATTATACAAAAAATCTTATAATGGAATTCTCCTCCGCTTCCTTTCCAAGAAGGAAGCCAAAGAAGCACTTGAAGAAGCCCATAGCAGTATTTGTAGAGCACATCAACTAGAACCTAAACTTTGGGACATACTCAGACAAAATTGGATACTATTGGCCTAAAATGATGTTAAATGTAGTCGTATATGCCAGAAAATATAGAGCCTACAAATACACATCGACTTCATACATTAGTTGGTAGATTATCTTCACCTAATTGCTACATCCTGGCTTTTTGAAATGTGGAAATGGATATTATCAAGATAATTTCACCACCATCAATAACAGCTCACAGGTTCATATGGGCCATAACATATTATTTTTCAAAATGGACTGAAGCAATTCCTCTAACCGAAGTAAAGACATTGAATGTGATCAAATGTATTAAACATCATGTTATATTCCACTTTGAAAAGCCTAGGAGAATCATTCATGACAATGGACTGCAATTCGTGAGTCAATTATTCTCCAGATTTTGCAACAAATATCGAATCGAAAGTGTTGCATCATCTCTATATTATCTTGCAGCTAATGGTTTAGCAGAAACTTTCCACAAAATCATTGTAAAGATACTTAAGAAATTTGTTTCGTCCAACCAATGTGACTGGGATGAAAAGCTTGGGAAATGCCTTTGGGCAAATCGAACGATAGTCAGAACACCTATAAATACTATAGCCTTCTCTTTGGTATAGAGATCAAAAGCATTACTTCCCTTAGAGATCTAAATTCCGTCATTATGGGGCTACATTAACAACTAAAATAACACAAGAAGAGAAGCACTGACAAAGGCTTCTGGAGTTAGGAGCTCTTGATGACAAGCTTCTTGAACCCCAACAGAGCATTGAACTCTATCAAGCTTTAATTTCTAAAACCTTGAATAAAAATGTTAAGCAGAGAACTTTCAAGAAAAGTGATTTGGTTCTTTCAGTAAAAGAACCAATCATAACCACTTAGAAAGGCAAAGAAACGTTCCAGCCAGAATGGGAAGAACCTTTTGTTATTGACACGGTTTATTTAAATGGTGCATATCGGTTAGTGAAGCCAAACAACGACAAAATTATAATGCCAATTAATGAAAAATTCTTAAAGAAATATTTCTCTTAAAAATACCCTAAAAGTAGTGTTGATACGATCTTTGATCTTGCGAATAAGGATGATGATGATAGGCACAAGTCGTTTTAATTATCAAATCCTGTAAATATCCTAAACCGCCAAAAAGGGGGATTCGGTACAAATATAAGTCGAATCATTCTATGTATAAATAGCTTATGTAATAATATGAGGCAATCAAATTAATTGTTGATTGAGATACATATCCTCTTCAATGATCTCCTATTGCGTCTTTAACCAAATCGAACGATTAATCGAAACAATGCCCCAACTGTTGTCCGAAAATATAGTAATAAGAAGATTTCATAAAAGAACTTTTATAGTACTCTGTCCAAAGAACGCAACAAAGAATGACGTATTTTCCTGAGTTATCTATAAGATCGCTTGGTAAATACCATATTGCTATTAGAAAATATGGTAATAAGAAGATTTCATTTGTTATATCACTCTTTCCAAAGGGCGTCTCAAAGAATGATGCATTTTCCCAATTTATCTATAAGATCACTCGGTGAATCCCTAACCGCTACCGGAAAATATGATAATAAGAAGATTTCATAAAAGAACTTCTTATAATACTCTTTCCGAAGAATGCGGTAAGGAATGATGCATTCTTTCGAGTTATCTATAAGATCACTCGGGGTGTCTCCGACTGCATCCTCGGAAATATAATAATAAGATTATAAAATCATTTGATATACGTACTTGAATTCTTCCCTCAACAAAAGAATTCAGCATTATGTCGTAAACATTGGTGCTAAAAATCTACCTAGACGACAGAATGTATATAGACTTTGGTGAACTATATATACTTCGAATGAAAAAGTATCAGATAAATAATAAGGAGAAAACATAAAAAATAAATACAACAAATCTTATGTTATTCCTAATGTGACTAATGAATGTGTCAATTTTCGATATTATTATCTCCGAAACAGGACCAATTTGTCCACTTAGTAAATGGAGCTCATCTATAGTAAAAAAAAATGTTCGTCTATTATTAACACTTCTTGTCGATCCTACTAGAATTTTATAAAGTAGGGTTCCTTTTGGAGATTCCACAACAAGGAAAACTCTGCACATATAATCATTTGACACTTATTGGCACTACGGTCAACATATCATCGCCCGTTATTTTATAACTATAATTTTCCTAGTGCAACAAATAAAGAGAATGTTCATCTCTCATAAATCTCATTTCCTTCAAACTTGTCAAGTTAAAAATTATCTCTGATAAAATCAAAATCTATTTCCTCTAAATTTTTTAAGTTAAAAATTACCTCTGATAAAATCAAAATTCAATCCTCCAAAATTTGTCAAGTTAAAAATTACCTCTGACAAAATCAAAATTTATTCTTCTAAAATTTGTTAAGTTAAAAATTATCTCTAATAAAATAAAAATCATTCGTTTAAAATTTGTCAAGTTAGAAATTACCTCTAACAAAATTAAAATTCATTCCTCCAAAATTTGTCAAGTTAAACATTATCTTTGACAAAATCACAATTCATTCCTCCAAAATTTATCAAGTTAAAAATTATCTTTGATAAAATTAAATTTAATCCTCCAAAATTTATCAAGTTAAAAATTATCTCTAACAAAATCACAATTCATTCCTCCAAAATTTATCAAGTTAAAAATTAACTATGAAAAAATCAAATTCATTCCTCCAAAATTTGTTAAGTTAAAAATTAGCTCTAACGAAATCTCAACTCATTCCTCAAAAAATTGCAAAGTTAAAAATCAACTCTAACTATTCAAAAGTTGTTATACTACAAGCCACTAAATCGCTAAAACCAACCATGTCCTAGAAAATTAACAATTAGTTCTATCCTACATAAGAAAATTATTCATTCATTACAGACATACTTGGACATTTGAATATAGACTCTATATTCATAACTTAACAATCACGTCTGAATAATATAAAAATGAGTCACATATATATCAAGTTAATAGTTACTTCTGATGATCAAAGTCAGTACATTCATCAAGTAATAATTACCTCTGAATGAATGACAATAACAATTTTTATCAAAACACAAAGAAATCCAAAGTATTCCAAAATATTTTCAAAAAGTCAAAGAAATTTTGGAAACTTTAGAGGGGATTTTGTTATAAGAAAATCATACATGAACACCAATTAAAGTGAGAGTTACATCCCACTTTCATTAAATTAATGAGTGATTTAAATCCTCATTCAATTGAGAATTAAAGTGGAGGGGGGGTTATACCTCACTTTTTCAAAATTAATGACAAATTTGAATCCTTATTTAAAATGATAACTAAAATGGGAGTTACACCCCTACTATCTGCAAATGAATGAGGGTTTAAATCCCTATTGAAAGAAAGATTTTAATATATATGTTCAATTAAACTAATATTAAATTCCTAAATTCCTATAAAAAACCAAGCTTAAGGCTAAAGGAGGGAAGAATCTCTATGAGATGATCTACACACTTGTGTAGGGAAGATCTCTAGTGCAAGAAGAATAGAAATTTTATCTCTTAAAAAATTTAACTCTTTCATAATAATCATCTAGAGATTTCTATCTCTTAAATAGTTTTATCTCTTTCCTAATTTAGAGATTTTTATCTCTTAAAGAGTTTTACTCTTTTATTTTCATAGCCAAGTAAGACTGCTTCAGATCCAAGAGAAGATCTCAACTCTAAAGTTGGGTGTTCAAATCATCAATGGAAATCATCTCCCACCGCTACATTGAAAAATCTTAGCTAAAAAGAAAGAGATAAAGCTAAAACGAGGATCAAAAAGAGGAGATCCACGTTCCAAGTAAAGAGATTAAAATCACAGCAAAAAGACCCACGTTTAAAAACTAAATCATTAAGTGATTTACATTTTGAATCCAAAACATGGATCACAGTAAAGAGATCCGTGTTTTAAGCTCAGAAAATAGAGCATCAAAAATTAGTTGTGACTTAAGGAAAATGTAGATCATCACCCATGGGGTTATCCATATTTCTAACCAAATAGTAAAAACACGAGCCCGATGTGTCACGTTTCAATTCCATAACATTAAGGGATGAGTTACCTCTGAAAGGAAGCAAATACTAATCAATGAAAGCCTTATAGGCTATGAAAGGATCCAAATGTGGATCATCAGCTAAAAAGATATCTGTATTTCTTTTTCCTGCAAAAGACGTGCCTCCTTTCATTACCATGGATATATAAAAGATTACAATGAAAATTCTTCAGATTACAATGAAAAGAAACAAAAGAAAACAAACAAAAGGACTTATATAACATGTCTCTCCCTTTTACAAACAAAGTGGGTTCTAACATGGTTATGGAGCGTCGTCCTTATACTCCCTTAATGATCCAATGCTCAAAACTGATCTTGAATATCAAGAATATGTTGAAGAATGTTCTAGCCGGTGGCTCTTGCTGCTGGTCAGCGTGCTTTTGTATAGAAATTAACTCTTGGTCTCCAATGATCTCTTCGAAAGATCCTAAAAACTCTCATTTTGGCCTCTATTTATAGTTTTTGGGGTTTCCTTAGGAATAAGGATGGAATCCAAGTTAAATCCAACCTATGAACTTGTATTTAGATATAAAATCTTTAATTCCGAGTGAGTGGATATGATTGGGATTAGAATTCTAGTACAAATCTAATTTGGAAACTGAAATCAGCCCACACGCAAGACTGTCATCCTCGCGCAAGGTTATTAGCCCCGCGTGGGGCAGTTAGCTATTTCGCCCCCATGTGATTATTTTCTCTTGTTTTAAAATTTTCTCTGCCTACAAGACCCCTTCAAAGTTTTCAAAATATCGTTTGTTGATTTCTAATGAGTTTTGAAATGCTTTGGGTTTCAGCTTTTCAAGTTTCCATCATACAAGCTTCATTAGTATGTTGGGCTGCAGAGTTAATAGCCTTGAGAAAAATTGCCTTACGAAAAAGAGTAACTGCCTAAAGAAACTTTAGCCCCTTTAGGCGCCATTTCTTCCTTTAAATAGCCCATTCCTCTTCTTTCTTCCTTCATTCCAATGAAAACCAATCTCTCTCCTCTTGAGTTTCTTCGAATTCCCTTCGAATTTCTTCGATTCCTTGCATCAATGTTCATCAGATGGCACCGAAAAAGGCCTTGATTAGTCGGAGCGGCACCGTTTTAGTCTCATGGTCATCAGCCATCGGTTTTGGAAGGGTTCCTCCCATTCTTGGAGGTAAATTCTTCTCAAAATCTTGTTTCTATCTTTTTTTGTGTAGAATTTTGATATGAGACTTCAATGGAGGATTTTAACCATGATTTTTGGGTCAATTTGGGGTTTAGAACCTCTTTCTACCACCGGCGGTGTTGGAAGTTGTCGCTGGTGGCGAACCGCCTTCAGACATGTTTGACGTGAGGCTGCGTAGCCTCACGTACAGAGCGCGAGGCTATAGCCTCGCGTGAAGCTGCGCGAGGCAACAACCTCGTGTTACATTTCCTGAGGCTGTTAGCCTCACATTTTTCTCCCCTTTGCATGACAACTCCGTGTTTTCTTACATAGAAAAAGTTTTTGGGATATTTGGGGATCTTCTGACCGTTTCTTTACTTTTTTGGTAGTAAACTATACAACCTCTTTATCGATGCGCCATCACTTCGGCTTCTGAAGGGGTCCTGATGGTAGAATTCAACCTAGATTCTATGCACAAATCCCCTCGTTTACACCAGGTAGTTGTGATGATCGCAGGGACATGTTATCTAGCTATAGTTCGTCTTTATTGAGGGAGTTGATTAGTGACGCTCCCTTTAAAGGTGCAAATAGAGAGGAGCTTGAGAAGTCAGCCTTTCTCTTTGGCAGTTCTATACTTGTCTTGGAAGAGTCTCTTTTCGAAGATGAGTGCAAGTGGCTTTGTCAAATAGGCGACGTAAGGATGTTCATTCCAGAGTTGGCAAGGAGTTGCTCTTTGACCTATCTTCAAACCATCTCTGCCCCTCACCATATAGAGTAGAGTCTCACTAAGAGCCCAGACGACATTCCCGTTGGTGGTTTCGGTAGCCAAGATCCTTACCAAGATGACTCTGGTAGATTTCTGACTGGCCTGTTACCAGGAAAGGTAGGGAAGGATTTCCCTTTAGGAGAGCCTCCTCAAGTTGCAGGCACCTTCCTCAATGATTTATTAAAGTCTAAGGGACAATACCCATCTCACAACTTTCACACTCCTGGATGGATCCATTTCACTAATAGGATGTGGTTGAGCATGATGATCAGTTTCGTTCTTTCTAAATTTGAAGTGATACTGAAAGATATCGGGTTGTACGGGGGCTATCAAAAACATGTAGTATAGTCTCCCTCATGGCTCTTAGCATATGTTCAGCATCCTGGATATGTATAACCCCAAGTTTGGGATATTTTTCACTCTCGTAGGTGAGCTTGGCCTTACTCTTCATGAGATATTTGAAGTTTTTTTATTCTCAATGGGAGAGCTGCCATACGAAGAAATAATTCTGACGACACATGAGGTACAGTGGATGAAGAAGTAGGATTCACAGATGTATGAGATGTACTGGAAAGTGTTACGTTACTTTTGTATTTGTCAAGACGTCTCTAGCACAAGGTATCAAGGTGTTAGCCAAAAATTATGAGCTAACTACCTATTTCAAGATGTTGATCATTTGGAGGTTGTGGTAACAGAGCTAGTTCCTCTTAACCGAGCTAGTATCGAAGCTAGGATAGCTCACTTGGGTTCCACCTTGAACGTGAAAGAGTTGGATGAGGACGGGTTCAAGGCAGGTATGAGCTTCCAAAGTTTTCACTATCAAGCACAAACCTCTATTTCTGACAAGGGGTTGATAGCGAGCTTTCTCATGCTCTGGCTAAAGCACTATGTTGTCCCGTCCATTCGGTAAGACGCCATAGCTATCGAAGTAGTGTATGTGGTTGTCCTCTTGGCCCATGGAAAGCCTATTGAACTCTTGCTCGCAACGGTCAGCAAGCTACAGAACGGCCTTCGGGAACTTACAACAGAATTTTGCCTAGGGAACAAGAAGAAGAAGAAGAAGAGTAGAAACACCGAACCCGAAGCTAAGATACCGACTCCTAACCCTAGAGTAGAGTTACTCTATACCTATCTTATGGCATGGTTCATGATGCACTGTTTGAATCTAATGACTTTGCCTCCCAAATATAGTAGCGGGGGCTCATTCATTCAGAGATACGAGGACTGTAACTAAAGAAACTACTACATGTGCGCCATTCAAAAAATAGTGCACAGCCACCAAAACTATCATATTTACCGTTACTTCACTGACTTCTCTAGAGAAGCTTATGGAGAGGAAGGAATTCCGAGATACTACGGATCCTGATAGCTGCACCACCCTTTCTTCTGATTGCTTCTGGTGGTTGATCAACATTAGGCCAGAGCATCTTCTATACCATCAAGGGTCGATTTGCTTCCTTGAACCATATTTACCCAATAGATTTGCTCGCCAGTTCGGATATTCACAACTTTATGTTGGTAACCCCAACACTTTGTTGCAGTTCTGGGGTAATTTATTCGAGGGTACCAGAGGATGGTACCAGTTCTCTACTGGTTGCTTGGGAAAGCACTTCGCGTTGCCTCAGAAGACTCCCAATCTTTATACATCACTCGGATTCTGGTCTTGGTACCATAGCTCAACACTATAGCCACCTCTTTTTTGATTAATCACTCGTGTATGAGGAAAATTGAAGCATTTAATTCTCAAAAGAAGGGTGCCAAGGTCGTCCGAGTATGAGGCATGGATGAGTTCCTTTTAGTTGATGATGATGATGATGACGATGTTATTTTTTGGGCTACACCTGCAGTACCTACTTCAGGTGATGTGCCCGTTCAAAGAGATGCTCCGGTCCAGGCTACTGTGTAGGCTGACGTTCTTGCACCGACCGACTTGCCCGTGCAAGCTGACATGCGTGCACCAGCTGATGTTCCATCTTAATCTGTCGCACGTGATTGAAGAGATGTTCCTGCTCGAGGAGATTACGAAGCTGTGGTGAAACATATCAGATCGGCTAGCGCTCATAGTTATACTCACCCAATAAAAAAGTCTCATCATTTCCTTACCACTCAGTTGGCTAAGGAGTTATCATCTCCTCAGCGTGCTTTGGAGGTTGCAGGAGCAGCTGCGGAGATTCCTATGCCTGTAATAGCCACTCATGAAGTCATTTTTGACATCCCTGTGCCTATAGCGATCACTCCAGAGACCATTTCTGAAGCCGCTCCTGCCACTTTAAAGCTATATGTCATTATTGTGACTAGTTTGGGCACCGATACCATTCCTTCACCACCGGTTATAATGCCTAGAATGACAACTCCTCCTCGTAGCTGGACAACTGGATTGTTGTCTTCTCGTAATTTCAACACCGATATTTTTAATTTTCTACCTTTTTCTGTTTCTGTCTTTATGTAATGGTTGGATTCTAGGTGTCAGTTCATCACGACCAAGTTACACTTTTGATCGATCACTCTCATTTGAGCATGTCAATTATTCGGGCATAAGTAGTTAAGGCGGTGAAGAAGCTACATTTGACGTAGATGCCTATGAGAAGAGTTAGTTTGCTCCTACTCCCGACATGAGTAAGCATAGTTATCTTCGTCCCGAGGAATTGGAGACAATCGTCCCTGAAAGTGTTCCTCCTCCAACTACATCTACTGGTCTTGAAGGTATTCCTCTTTTGTCTCGGTCATCATCAATAACTTGCATTCTGTTGTACTCTTTGTATTTATTTTTATTATGCTCATTTTGCAGATGTTGGCGTTTAACCAAGCAGCCTATCAAGTGCTACCGCTGCAACTCTGCCTTTACCCGCATCGACAAGTATGGAGGTCATTATCACCTCTTTATCTACCAATCCTGGTGTGGGGCCCTCGACTAGGGTACCTCCTACCTCCAAACCATCGCTAATGTTTTTTTTTTGAGGGGGCAGGATCCAACACTGGTAATATTCTAGAAGAGAGTCCTTTTTCGGAGTCTGGTCCCATTACCACCATCATAGTAACTCCAGGGGGTCTCCGTCCAATATTCTAAAGTCAGCTTGTCCACTGTTGTAATTATTGGCATCGCACTTCATGGCGGTGTTAAGCGATGAGATTTATCCTACCATCGCAACATCTTCTTCTGTGACTCCTGCTCCAACACGAATTTCGACCTCAACCCAAGTTGTTTCTGATGATGATCAACTTGAAGAGTTTTTCCAGCACAATGTCATGGACTTCTTGCATTTGTTATGGCAATGCGTGTCCATGCTCTTGGATGGTCATCGTTCCATTGAGCTTGGGCACCCAATGTTATTGAATTATCTAACCAACATTGAGGACATTAGTAGATCAGAATGAGCTGCTCCATATTGGGCCCGCCTGACTGCTTTAGATGAACAAATTCAAGCATTGGAAACTCTTCGACAAGCCGATATCACTGTTATAATAAAAATCAAAGTTGCTCGTCATAGGGCAGAGATGATCGCACAATGAGAAGAGTTTTGCCGCCAAGAAGAAGCTTGGAGTGCTAAAGTTGGTAGCCTCCAAGCAAGTCAAGAGCTATTAATGAGGAAACAGAGAAGGCATGGTTTGAGCTAAATGCTAACCAGGCCACTATAGATCGTGCCCATGAGATGATCACCAAAACTCAAGCCATTCTTGTAGCTATTGAGGCAAAGCAAGACCAAGTGCTGAAGAGGTAGGACAAACTAGTTTTGCGCCATGGCCTATTTTAATAAGAGGTTAGCATGCAGAGTAAGGCAATTGAGGACGCCAGGGCGCAAGCTAGCCAGCAGCTGGCAATTAATGAAGATGAGTTGCGTTGCCAAGTTTTATCAACTCTGGAGGAAACTTGACGAGCTGCTCTTGAAGAGGCAGAGTCAAGTTTAAAGATTTTGGGCAACCCTTAAATCTTGCTTCCTTTCTTTTCTTTTCAATAAGATTGCTTGTGCTGCCTTATTTTTCTCCTTCGTCTTGTTATATGAATAAACAATTATTTCTTCAATGTATTACCTTGTTCTAAAATTGCTATGTGATACACCTTTTGATACTTCAGAGCTTTTGAAAGAAGGGGACCTATTGTATATGGAGTTTTGCCAAAGTTACGTCACTTCCATAGCTAGCTTTTTTTTTGTAATGACTTGTCTGGAAAGTAGACAAAACCGATATGAAAATTGGAGTTGTGGATTTATGGATGTTTGGAATGGAGAGTTGCAGAAGATGGAACTTATCATGGATATAGTGGGACCATAATAAGTTTAGTTTCAAAATTTGTTTTGAGGGTGACTCGCTCAGAAAGCAGGCAAAACCAGGGTGATTCGCCTAGATAATAGAAAGAATCGATTTGAGATTTTGGGGGTGACTCACCTAGAAAGTAGATAGAGTTGGGATGATTCACCTAGATAACAGATATAATCAATTTGAGATTTTGGGGGGACTCGCTTGGAAAGTAGATAGAGTCAGGGTGATTCGGCTAGATAACATACATAATCGATTTGAGATTTGAGAGTGACTAGCCTAGAAAGTAGACAGAGTTGGGGTGATTTGCATAAATAATAGATAGAATCGATGATTGGGTTAGGATCAGAAGAACCATAGACAGAGGTATGACTTACATACCTACGGGCTTATTTGCCTGGAAAGCAGATATAATCGATGATCAAGTCAGGATCATAGGTTGACTCGCCTGTAAAGCAGATAAGCCAGTAATCGGGTCAAGATCATGAAACCCACAGACAGAGGTATGGCTGACATGTTTATAAGGTGATTCACCTGGAAAGTAGATAAAATCGATAAAGATCATATGCTGACTCGTCTGGAAAGCAGACAGAGCCAGAGTGTTCGGGTTAGGATCAGGGGTTGACTCACCTGAATAGCAGACAGAGCCAGATTGATTCGCCTGAAAAGCAAACATAATCGATTTGAGATTTTAAGACTGACTCATTTGGAAAACAAACAGAGTTGATGATCGGATTAGGATCAGAAAAATAATTTTTATTGAAGTACGTATGGGATGATTTGTGAGATAGGTGAGATGATTCAAATCTCATTATCAGAGATAAAAGCTTAACATGACAAGTTTGTGATAAGTGTCTTTTATTTGATGATATGGATGAGCTAGTTAAAATCTCGCTATCAGAGATAAGAGTTTAATATGACGGGTTCATGGGATTTTTAGCAAACCAACAGTTATAAACCGATTTGGTATGTCTTTACTAATTACCATTTAGGTTGGGCTAGTCATACTATTTCTGTCAGCATAATGAGTTGTTAAGAGTTTTGTTTAGATGTAGATGTCAAACGTTCCCTCTTCCGTTTGCCTTTTGGCTTTAGGCTATTTGATTTCATACTATTACCCCTAGTACGATAGGGTTGGCAAGAAATTTTGAGTTTCTCTACCTGTTACCTTGGCAGTCATTAGGCAGCAAAATTTGCTATCCGCGATTTTTTTAGAGAGAGAGTGACTATATGTAGTATCTCTTTAAAAATCTGCCATTAATAGGCATCATCATTATATCCCCATCTTAGTTGATCAGGTGATATGCTCCATTTGAGTAGATAGTCTTCACCACATAGGGGCCTTCTCACTTAGGCTCAAAGTTTCTTTTAGTTTTGTGGGTCATAATCATTGGCCTTTTAACAGATAAGACCAACTCTCCTTCTTTGAAAGTTCTTCGCTTTACTTTTTTTGTTGAAAGCCTTCAAGATATGTGGTGCTTAATGAATTTGACAACATTTGATATCTTCACCTCCCTCATATGGATGACCTCTGCCCACTTGGAAAAGTAGTCAGTTATAGCGAGTATAAATAGTGCCCTTTAGATAATGGCAGGGTAATTGAACCGATGATGTCCATGCCTCAAGCTTCAAATGGCCAGCTAGCGACGGAATTATGCAGGTACTCTGGCGGCTGGTGAATGAGGTTGGCATGTATTTGACAATTGTGGCAACGTTTTGCGTAATTTATGGCATCTGTGATCATTTTTGGCCAATAATACCCAAGTATTCTTATACGATCCCACAGTTTTGGTTCTAGCTGATGGGTCCTGTAGGTACTGTTGTGCGTTTCATGGATTACTTTGTCTGCCTATTTCTTCAAAAGACAGTGTAGCTGAATACCATCATGCGATTTTCGGTACAATGTGTGTGACATTGCATCATAGTAGTATTTGGATATCTTCATTCTAATGGAAGCCACCTCTTCGGGGTCTTCGTGGAGGATTTCATATGCATAGTCTATAAAAGGGAAGCACCAATTGCGAGGTTCAAAATCCGAACTTACTTGGTATACCTCCTCTTCCTCAAATAGCATTTCAGATGCAAAAGGTTCTGACCTCATATTGAGATTTGTTTGCTCATTTTGAGCGACACAGCTAAGGTTGTGGCCAGGGAAGCAAGAGCGTCTACATACACATTCTCGTGTCCAAGAGCGTCTGCATACACGTTCTTGTGTCTGGGCACATGATTGATGCAGAATTGTTCGAATTTATTAGGTAACTTAATTGTTGCCTTAAGATAAGGGATGAATTCTTCATGCTTCACCTCATATTATCTAGTCATTTGGTTGACAATGAGCTTGGAGTCTCCGTACACTTTTAGGTGCTTCACGCCCAGTTGTCGAGCTAATTGGAGGCCAACAATGAGTGCATTGTATTCTGCACAATTATTTGTGCATAATTTTGTGAGTAAGTACCCCCTAGGTATCATATACTTGTGGGGACTTATTAATACCACTCCCACTCCGGCTGCAATTCTCCTTACCGTTCTGTCAAAGAATAGTTGCCAGGTATGCTTTTTGTTGACTAGGTTAACCTGAGCAGTTTCATTGACAATGTCATTATGGAGTTTTGAATGCTCCAGTATAGAGTGTTCCGCGAGAAAGCCTGCTATTGCCTGTCCTTTTACGGCCTTCCGAGGGATGAGGTGTATATTGTACGGTGATAGGAGGAGTGCACACTTTGCTAATCTCCCATTCAATGCACCTAGTTTCTGCAAGAGTAACTTCAATGGGTTAACCCGAGAGATGACGTAGATCGTTTGTCCAATTATATAGTGCCGCATTTTCTAGATTGTGCCCACCAACGCTAAACACTCTTTCTCGATCGGGTTATACCAGTGTTCGGTACCAATCATGGTGTGGCTTAAGTAATAGATAGCTTGCTCTTGACCTTGTTCATTGTGTTGTGCTAATAAACCTCCCAATGCATGGTCCATTGATCTCACGTATATGAGGAAAGGTTTCCCTGGAATTGGGGCTATTAGAATGGGTGGATTTGTCAGACACCCTTTCATGTCGTCGAAGGCCTGTTGACATGCTTCATCCCAGATGAATGACACCCCCTTCTTCATGGGCCTCGTAAACGGTAGGCATCATCCCGACAAGTTGGCGATAAATCATTGAATATAAGTCAATCTCTATTTCAACCCTCTAAGTTCTTTTAGGTTACGAGGTGGCTGCATTTCTTGAATTGCCTTAATTTTGTTGGGATCAAGGTAGATTCCCTTCAAGGTTACAGCGAATCCCAAAAACTTGCCACTTGATTCCCCCTAGGATATATTTGGTGGAGTTCATCTTCAACTGATGCTTCCTCATGAGTCATATATGGTCCCAAGTCGTTTAGGTGATCCTCCTTATTCTTACTTTTAACCGCCAAGTCATCCACATAGCACTTGACAGTCTTCCTGAAATGTTATCAGAAGATGATCCTCAGTAAAATTCTTGCTTTTTTCCATTGATTACAATAATTTTCAAAATTACAATAAAAGAAGAATAAAAAAAACAAATGAGAGGACTTATACTACATCGCTCTCTTTTAAAGAAGAAGTAGATTTTTGATGTGGTGATGAGATCTATTTAGTAGTTCTTTTTGATGATCTGACGTGAAGATCTCTCTTTCATGAAGAAGATCTGCTAGTCCAAAGGCTTCAACACTCTCGTGCATAACTTGATATACCAAAAGGTCCTCTAAAGTCTCCTCATAAAGTCTATTTATACACTTTAGTTGGTTATCAGAATTCCCTTAGAGATAAGGATAGCAGGTCTTTGTATTCATCAAGGATTATTATTAAATATTTAATTTTGACTTAAATCTCTTGAGTTTGTATTTTGGTGGAATTTAATTCAGATATTAGATGATCCCAAATCTTAATCAGAACCAATTACAGATTCTGAGAATCTGCCCATGCCAAGTTAAGGGCTCTAGACACGAAGCTAATAACTTAGCTTCATGTTTTACTTAAAATGCGAAGCTATGCTTCTAGTCGATGCGAGACTAAGAAATAACCAAACGTTTGACTAGCTATGAAGCTATTAACTTTTCCTCATCCTTGAAATTTTTCTCTTTCAACAGGACCCCTCAAAAGTTTTCAAAATTGCTATGATTGGCAAATTTTTAAACACTTTAGATACTCAATTTATCAACTAACAGTGAGTTCATGACTTATGCGAAGTTAGTCCTCTTTATCTTCGTGTCTGTCGTCTCCGAATAATACGCAAAGTTACATAGCTTCGTGTCCATCCACCTCAATCGCCTCGAATCCCGTGCCAAATACAAAGGGGCAGTTTTCCTCTTTTAAATAGGGTCTCATCATCTTCTTCTTCAAGCTTTCAAGAAACTCTCCAACTCTAGAAATCCAAAGAACTTTGTCATCAAACCCTCCAAGGACTTCCCCATTCATTTCTCGATTTTCTTGACCAATGGCGCCGAAGAGGAACATTGCCTCACGAGGTCAAACCTCATCATCGGCTGATGCAAGTAGCGGTGGCAGCGGCCCTGTCTATGCCGCGCCCATTGGAGAAAAATCTCCACTTTTGACTCCTTTAATGGCGCTGCAATAGTGATTTGACTGGGCTTTAACTAGCCAAACACCATATTTACTTGCGAAATAATCGTCGTACTCTGGTCACTATGGTGACTAGGAGAAGAGATTCTTAGTCTTCTTCTTACGCGAGGTTATTTGTTAACCTCACGTCAAACATTGCTACGTGAAATTTAACTTAGCTTTGTGTTTTCTACTAATGTGCTAAGTTACTAATTAACTTTGCGTTTAGTCTTAAGACACGAAGTTATGGATTAACTTTGCATGTAGCTTGAAACGCGAAGTTATAGCCTAGCTTCGCATTTAGTTCAATGCAAGGTTATCCATTAGCTTTGTTTTTTAACACTCAGTGTTTTTTTAATGACTTCATCTGTTTTCTAACTTTGATTCCTTCCTTTGTAGTGGGTTATTCAATAGATCTCTTGTCACAAAAATTCCACTTTGGATTTGTCGGAGGGCCCAGATGAAGCAACTCAGTTTAGATTTACCACAGAGATCCCTGTAAACCATCCAGGTGTTAAAGAATGCCATGAAAGAATGTTGAGATACAACCCCACCACCGTAAGAGAGATAATGACTGATGCGTCATTTGAGCTCGTAAACCGAGAAGCCTTAGCGAAGCCGACTTTTCTTTTTGGTGACAAGGTGTCATCTTCATATGAGATCATGTTCATGCAAGAGAGCAAGGGGCTCCACAAAGTCGGAGATTTGTTGATGTTTTTGCCAGACATGGAACGAAGTTACCCTCTGGTATATCTTCATAGATTATTAGCCTCTCATCAATTAGATTGGAACATCACTCAGGAACATGATGGGGTGGTAATTGAAAATTTTGGTGCTCATAGACTGTACCAAGATGGTTCAAGAATGTGTGTCACTGGACTCCTTCCAGGGAGAGTGACTAAAGAGCATCCAGTGGAAGAAACTCCGATTCACACGAAGACCTTTATCAGCAAATTCACAGTGAAGGGCAGATAGTATCCTTCCCATAACTTCAAGATGGCAGGCTGGATCCGATCTATAAGCAAGATGTGGTGAGCTTGCCTTGTATGGTATATGCTTGAATCCCATGGACAAGTTCTGAAGGAGATAGGCTTATATCAAACGATCCGGAACGTCCAATATGGTCTGCCGCAGAGTCCATACCATATATTCAGTCTTCTGGAGATCTTTAATTTCGAGACAAGTACCTTCTTTACTCCAATGGGTGAGCTAGAACTTGCTTTCTATGAAATGTACGTGGTATCGGCTCTATCCATGTGTGAAGTCCATTACGAGAAGTACATCCCGACCACTGATGAGCTAAACATGCTAAAGGCTAAGAACGAGCGCATCTATGAGAACTACTGGGAGATGATATGTCATTACCGCATCTGCGCCATCCTCACTTGGGCCAGAAGCCAAGGGATCGGCCATAAGATATGGGTGACCTACTTATTCCGAAATCTGAAGGAGAGCCTGGTGAGCATCTTTGGCCACAAGCCCGCTAACAATAATGAAATCGAACAGTGCATTGCTAAAATGGGAGACATATCATATACCACGAACTTGAATGAGGGAGGGTTCAATCCTGGCATGGTGTTTAGAAGTTTTCACTATCAAGTAGAATTTTCCATTTCTGATAGAGGCCTGATTGCCAAATTCTTAATGCTTTGGTTAAAAAGATACATCATTCCCTCAATACCCAAGGATGTCATCGCCATAAATATGGTCTACCCAACAGTTCAACTTGCATATGGATGACCATTTGGACTCCTCCCCACCATGGCCAGCAATATTCAAAGTGGGTTACGAGCACTCTCCATCGGTTTTCTCCCAGAGAACAAGACAAAGGGGAATGCGACAAAGGGGACCGCAAAAGTTAAGATGCCAAATTCCCGGGTGGAGATGCCCTATACTTATTTAATGGCATGACTTGTCATGCATTGTCCCTCATTGATGACAACTGCAAACTATTGTCCTATGGATAGGCCCTTGTTCACGGAGATGTATTGACGCTCTTTTTAGAAGAGCCATTATATGTCGGTAATCCGTAAGACACTCCAGCACCACCAAAACTATGAGATCAACCGCTACTTTTCCTACTTCCCAGATGGTGGGTACGGGTCGAGATTCAAGGACGCCTCAGGACCGGACAACTTTTTAACACTATCTTCAAGAGTTTTCTGGTGGTTGCTGAGCATCCGTTCTAGTCACCTCACCTATCGTCAAGATAATATGTGCTATATTTAGCCATACACCCTGAGCCACTTTTCTCATCAGTTCAGCTACACACAGTTATATGCAGGGAACCCGAACAAAGACTTGGTGTATCAGGAGAACCTCTACGAAGGTGCATAAGACTGGTTCCACTTTGTAGCCAAGGGGACTGATGCTAAATTCGCTCTTTCTAAGAAGTCTCCCGTTCTGAACACCGTGCTCAGCTTTTACACATGGTACTACATGGCCAACACCAAAGTTCCCAACTTCTCCATCAACTACAGCTGCTGCAAAGAGATTGAGGCTTTCTACTCTTGGTGAAAAGGAGCTAAAAGAGTCTGTGTGAAGGTGATAAATGAGTATTTGGATGTGGAGGCCGAGTCGTCCGATGGAGGAGATGACTCTGATAATAATGATGTTGGTGATGATACTGCTGGGGTTAGAGATATTCCCATAGCTACTGGTGATGATGATGCACCCATTCGTAGTCCTTGTCCTAAACATCGCTGGACGACCAGAGGCGAGCCAGCTCAGAAGAACAAAAAGATAGTTGAATGGACTCTTTCTACCATGATCTTATCTGAAGAGGCAATAGTCCAATTTGCAATCAATCTTTTGGTTTCGACGCTCTTGACAGCGCCAGCCCAAAAAGATGTCCTAGCTCAATCTTCAAGCACTATCATTGCTCCAGATATTGCCGCTCTCAACTCTCCAGAACGTACTGGAGAGTTACCTCCAACTAGTGGGACTGAGGCTCTACTAGAGACTACCGCTGTTCCTCCATCTAGTCCAACCACCAGACTGGTTTCCACTGGTAAGATTCGCTTTATTTTTCTTTTCTACTTTTTATACACGTTTCATGGAGTTTGACATTTTTTATTTCTTCTTGAGGTCAAGTAGTCGTCTTCACTCGTCGATGCACTCCATGACAAGAATGGACTTGGAAGATCAAGTCGATTACTCAGGGGTTAGCAGATCGGTGGACGGATTTGGAAGTTTTGCCGAGGAGTTTGACGTGGACTACTTCACACCCCATCGCAGTTCTGTAAAAGCCACAAAATGCTCGATCAGGTGAGCTACGGAGTGATGACAGAATGCAACCCCCTGTGTCTGAAGTGCCAGAAGCATTCATTCCTCCCAAGCTGAGTTTGTCATTTCCTACTCCGCCTTCTTCACTTTCGAAGCTAACTTCTCGATCGTTGTTAGAGTGCCATCATCTTCTCAATTCGTCGTGGTGATGCCTTCTGTGATTGTGGCTGCAATCCCTTCCACTACTCCTCCTGCACCGTCTACCTACCAGTTGGCAGAGAAGACTTGCTAAAGTTCTCATTTGAAGGAGCGTTAGGTATTGGAGGAGCTACAGGAAATGGTTCCCCCTCCGAGTCTACTCCTGTTGGTTCTGTTGCTTCAGTGACTACTGCAAGTGGTTCATCTCTTCGGGTTCCCAGCTTGGCCATCTCCTTATTGCAATTGCTAGCTCTGCACATTATGAACCTGATGCAAGGACGGGCCTCTCCTTTGTCTATTCTTGCATAAGCCACCCCTCCACCAACTGTTTCGAACCTAACGTTGCCCACTCTCAACCTAGCTACTGATGACCCACTGGAAAGATTTTTCAATTTCAGTATTAGTGACTGTAGATACAAAAAAAAAAAAAAAAAAAAAAAAAACGAAATTTGCTAAGTGGGCACACCCGCGGGTTGCACACGAGCCCCCGCAGGTTGTTTTCCGTTGTTTTATTTCCTATTTTTTGACTGATAATCCGTGATCCGATTTTTCATGAGAGAATTGAGCCGGATTTGGAGCTTCTTCGGTTTATAAAATACAGGAATTTAACTGGAGACGGGACTTTTGGATTCTTGGACTTTGGGAAGATTTCGGGCGAGCTCGGGAAATTGAGAAGCGGAGCAGAGCCATTTCTTCCGGTCGAACGGTCAACGGAGGTATCAACGAGACTCCATCGCCACCCGAACCCACGAAAAAAAGGGAATAAATTAATATTTCCGTTCTTGTAATTCCTCAGAATTTTTGTAATCTCAAATCTTCGTTGTAATCAAATAATTTTGCAATGGAATCAAAGATTCAATTTTCGGGCAAACAAGAACTGGCGACCACAGTGGGAGCCCCTCTGTTTACCGCAGAGAATCTGGTGGCGCAGTCCGACCGGGTGCCGATTGGCTCATTGGTTGAGACGCTGGTCATAGAAGTTGACCAGCAAAAATATGAGGAATTTCTTTCTTCCTTTGATTCGGAGCCTAGGCGTTATCGCCGGGTGACGATGAAAAAAGGTGAGGCGTCATCGCCCACCGGAAGGCGTCATCGCCTATGAGAATTTATGAGGCGTCATCGCCCGTTCGAACTGACAGGACGGCATCGTCTGTCAAGAACACGGCGTTATCGCCCATTCCAAAGTCAAGCCAAAAGTCAAACCAGTCCCTGACCCGCTCTCAGAAGAGAAACCTGAGGCGTAAGGCCCAGCGGGCCCGCCTCAACAGTACCTCTGGAAAATTGCGGTCAGAAAATCCAGATCAGGAAACATCAGAGAAGAAAAATTCCAAAAATAAAAATCCACAGGCAGAAGTGCGGGTTGCACCGCACGGGGGCAACCCCGAGGTTGCAACCGCGGGTGGAAACCCGCGGTTCCAACCGCGGGTTGCACCCCGCGGGGGCAACCCCGCGGTTGCAACCGCGGGTGGAAACCCGACCCGCGGTTCCAACCGCGGGTTGCAACCGCGGGTGGAAACTTTTTGGTTACCCTCTAACTTTTTGGTTACCCTCTCAGGTGCACCATCCCATTCCTCTACAAACAAATATAAGGATGTGCTCATGAACTCACCTGAGAATAGGTTTTCAAATTTCTCTTCGGATGAACATATTCATGATAGAATCCTCCAAATCCCGAAGAACAAGTCAGATGCGTACGAGGCCTGTACAACTGCGCAGGCCAGCACACACTCCAGAAGAATCCGCAGAAGGGTTGGAGAACAATCTAATGCTGGAAAAGAGCTTAGCCCTGAAATATTACAAACTCTCCAGTATTATGAACCAAATTTGCGACGCAAAATACGTCAAGATGCAAATAGAGAGGAGAAGATACCTCAAGACTTGAGAGAATTCCTCAATTGGAAGAAGAACTCTGCACAGAATACTCCTCAATGCCAATGCGAACAGTTAATCTCAACTGTTCTATCAAACTGCGAGTGCCATCCAAGACGATCCGTTTTTGAGCGGATCACCGAACCTAAAAGAATACGGATGGTGAAAAAGGCGTACTCTGGAACTGATCTACCTGCTGCCTCATCAAATATGGTTAATAAAGGCAAAAAGGTGGTCGGAAACAACCCTTCGGATAAGGAAATCACTCCAGGATCAAAAGGAGTTTCTGTCGAACCAGAGGGCGCGCTTCTAGAAGAAGTCTCTGAAAGGCTTGAGAGATAAGAAAAACGTCTCGAACAGCAAGAAGAGACCATAGAAGAAATGAAACAACTTTTGATTGAGTTGCTGGCTCAAACTAGAAAGAACCAATCATTGCCGTCCATTTCTAGTCGGCAGAAAGGAAAACGGCCTGTCCAAATAAATGAAGACAGTGAAGACGAAGATGAAGAAGTGCCTCCTCATTCAAGAGAGGAAGAGGAAGTGAAAGTTATCATCAATCCTAAAGTAGAGAAAATAGAGAAGATGGAGAACCAATTACAAGCTCTTTTTCATCGCAAAAAGCTACAAGAAGTGGGGGTAGTTCGTCCATATCCCATAGAATGGGAGACCGTACCCTATCCTGCAAAATATAAACCGTTGAATCTTCAATCATTCGACGGTAAAGGTTCGCCGCAACAACACATCTTCTATTTCCTCTCACAGACAGGACATCTCATGGGAAATAATCCAACTATGACTAGGATATTTGCAAGCACTTTACGGGGGCCCGCATTTACCTGGTTTATGCAACTTCCCCAGGGAACAATTAAATCTTGGGCTGATGTAGAACGTGAGTTCCTAGCCCGATTCTTTGAAGATGATACAGAAGTCTCCATATTATCTTTGCTAGCAGCGAAGCAAGAAGAAGGCAAAACGGTCAAAACTTATGTCGAGAGGTTCCGAGAACTTTCCGTTCGATGCCCACATGGCATGACACAGGATACGCTTGTGGAAACCTGCAGACATAACTTGTTGACCGATATCTTAGACAAGATGGGTTCGGTCGAATCCAAGTCATGGAAGGATCTGCTTAAGCAGGGCGAATAGGCCGAAGAAATACAACAGTCTGCAACCGGAGACGGTGCAAACGAATCTCCATTCCATTTTTCCCGTTCAAAAGGGAAAGACATAACGGCAGTGGCGGTAGAAAGTACACTGAAGCAGAAACCATGGCCAACTACAAGCAACACAGCAAAGTCGCCCAGACTTCAAAACCAGTATTCGTTCAAGGATGAACATACTGCTACTATGTTCAATCTGCTCACCAAACGCAAGATGCTTAAATTGCCGGAGAGCAAGAGACCTGAAGAAATAGGGAAAACTAACGATCCGAATTACTGCCTGTACCATCGGATTGTAGGTCACCCCACAAAAAATTGTTTTATCTTAAAAGATAAAATTCAAGCGTTGATTGACGCTGGAGCAGTTCAGCTCAAAGCTGAACAAAAAAGGAGTTAGAGCTAACTCCGACACATTTAATGTGTGAGGTCTAAAGGTACCACTTGGGCTCACAACAATTCCCAAAAAATGGGCTCAAGGCGGTTAATTTAAACCCCCATATATATATATATATATATATATATATATATATATATATATATATATATAAAAGAAGAAAAAAGAAAAAACATCAAAAAAAAAAGAAAAAAAAAAGAAAAAAAAAAAAATGAATCACCCAATGCCGACAAGGCTACGGGAAGAGAATAAATTTCTCGCCAACCCCATCATTCTGGGGGTAATAAGTATGAACCACCAAACGCCGACAAGGCTACGGGGAGAGAATAAATTTCTCGCCAACCCCATCATACTGGGGGTAAAAAAAAAATGAATCACCCAACGCCGACAAGGCTACGGGAAGAGAATAAATTTCTCGCCAACCCCATCATACTGGGGGTAATAAGTATGAACCACCCAACGCCGACAAGGCTACGGGGAGAGAATAAATTTCTCGCCAACCCCATCATACTGGGGGTAATAAGTATGAATTGCCCAACGCCGCTAAAGCTACGGGAAGAGAATAGATTTCTCGCCAACCCCACCATACTGGGGGTAAAAAGTATGAATTGAACAACGCCGCTAAAGTTACGGGAAGAGAATAGATTTCTCGCCAACCCCACCATACTGGGGGTAAAAAGTATGAATTGCCCAACGCCACTAAAGCTACGGGAAGAGAATAGATTTCTCGCCAACCCCACCATACTGGGGGTAAAAAGTATGAATTGCCCAACGCCGCTAAAGCTACGGGAAGAGAATAAATTTCTCGCCAACCCCACCATACTGGGGGTAAGAAGTATGAATTACCCAACGCCGACAAGGCTACGGGGAGAGAATAAATTTCTCGCCAACCCCACCATACTGAAGGTAAAAAGTATGAATTACCCAACGTTGACAAGGTTACGGGAAGAGAATAAATTTCTCGTCAACCCCACCATACTGGGGGTAAAAGTATGAATTGCCCTAAGCTGCTAAGGCAAAGGGAAGAGGAAAAGTTTGGCATTTAAGCCCAAACAAAATTCTCGACAACTCACCATGCTGAGGGGAATAGCATGGCTAGCCCGACTCAAACGGTAGTTGGTAAAGCCAAATCAAACCCGTTGATAATTGGGGGTTTGCTAAAAATCCTAATCAGATAAATCTCCTGTCACGTTAAGATTTCACCTCTGACAGCAAAACTTTTCTTGTCATTTTGCTCCAACAGAGCAAGCGACACTCCAAAATATTAGTCAAGTTAAAATCATACCTCTGACATCATAATTCAAAATCAAAAGAGATAAAATCCTAATTAAATCGATCCCCTGTCACGTTAAGATTTCACTTTTGATAGAAAAGAAAATTCACACTTCATCAAGTCCAACATTACAACCACTGATGAACGTGCTTTTGATATCGTTAAGTTGAAAATCACCTCTGACGAAAATCATCTCCCTATCAAGTTAACAGTTACCTCTGATAGTCCGATTCCAAAACTAAATACGTTAACCGTCACCTCTGTTTAGTCAGCTTGTCCCTATCACGACCAGATCCTCTGAATAGGTTAAACTCCAAGACACGTTTAATGTCACCTCTGTCTTTTCCTGATTCGTCATACTAGATGTCACTGAACGGTTAGGATTAAAATAAGCACGTTAATATTATACCTCTGCTTGACCTAAAATAAGCATGTTAACATCATGCATCTGCTTATCCTCTAATGAGTACGTTAAAATCATACCTCTGCTTGTCATTGAATAAATGAATATGTTAACAATTATCTCTATCGACCAAATCTTTTAAAAGGTCTATAACCAAAATTAAAGAATCCAAAGTATTTCGAAATTCAGTACGGTTCAATACAGAACTTCGAAAACTTTGGAGGGGGTTATGTAGATACAAAAAAAAATAAAATTTGCTAAGTGGGCACACCCACGGTAGGATTCCGGTGGGTGGCAACCCGCCGTGGCGATTCCGCGGGTGCCAACCCGCGGGTTGTTTTTCGTTATTTTATTTCCTATTTTTGGACTGATAATCCGTGATCCGATTTTTCAGGAGAGAATTGAGCCGGATTTGGAGCTTCTTCGATTTATAAAATACAGGAATTTAACTGGAGAAGGGACTTTTGGATTCTTGGACTTTGGGAAGATTTCGGGCGAGCTCGAAAAATTGAGAAGCGGAGCAGAGCCATTTCTTCCAGTCGGACGGTCAACGGAAGCATCAACGAGACTCCATCGCCACCCGAACCCACGAAAAAAAGGGAATAAATTAATATTCCCGTTCTTGTAGTTCCTCGGAATTTTTGTAATCTCAAATCTTCGTTGTAATCAAATAATTTTGCAATGGAATCAAAGATTTAATTTTCGGGCAAACAGTGACTTCATGCAATTACTAAGAAGATGTATCAACATGATCCTGAGCAGGTACAACTTTCTAGAACTTGGACATTCAATGTTGTTCAGTTATCTGGACAATATTGAGAGGATCAGGGGTCGCGAAAGAGCAACTCCTTAATTGGTGGAGGCACTTAATTGCACATATCAAGATGATTGGGTCAGAATCATCGGGTTTCAACAGAGACGCCTAATTGCATATGCCTGGGATTTGGCGGAAGCGCTTAATTGCACACGTCAAGATGATCAGGTCAGGATCATCGGGTTTCAATAGAAATGCCTAATTGCACATGCCTGGAGTTTGGTGGAGGCGCTTAATTGCATAGCCAAGATGATCAGGTCAGGATCATCGAGTTTAGTAGAGGCGCCCAATTGCACATGCCTGAAGTTTGGTGGAGGTGTTTCATTGCACATGCCAGGATGATTGGGTCAAGATCATCGGGTTCGGTCGAGGTGCTTAATTGCATATGCCTTTAGTTTAGTAGAGGTGCTTAATTGTACACGCCAGGATGATTAGATTAGGATCACAAAAGAAACTATTTATTGTGGAGTATATGATGGTTCAAATATTAATGTCAGAGAAAAGAGCTTAACATGACAAATTTGATCGTATCGAAGTGATATGGATGAGATGATTCAAGTCATGCTATCAGAGGCAAGAGCTTAACATGGCAGGTTCCAGCTATCAACGAATGTGTCATGCCTTTACCAATCGCCATTTGTATTGGGCTAGCATGTTATTTCTCTCAGCATGGTGAGTTGTTGAGGATTTTGCTTGAGCTTAAATACCAAATGTTTCCTCTTTCCTTCACCTTCGAGGCTCATGAGCAATTGTTCTCATACTTTTATCTCAAGTATAATAGGATTAGTGAGGAACTTGATCTCCTCTTCCTCGCTTTAACTGTATTGAGTGGTTCATTATTTATCTCCTAGCATGATAGGTTGTTGAGGATTTGATTTACTCTCCCCTTTATCTTAGTGGCATGTCTTTACCAATTGTCGTTTGCGTTGGGCTAGCCATACTATTTCCCTCAACATTATGAGTTGTTGAGGATTTGTTTAGGCTTGAAGGCTAAACACTTCCACTTCCCTTAGCCTTTTGGCTTTGGGTGGTTGATCAATTTATTCAATAACAGTAATAATGTATGTATATGTTTTTTTTTTTTACTTATAGTACTTCTTTAGAAACTTGCCATTAATAGACATCATCATTTTATCGTTGTCTTGGTTGATTGCCATTAATAGACATCATCATTTTATCGTTGTCTTGGTTGATCGGACAGTAAGCTCCACTTGAATATATCGTTTCTACTACAAATGACCCCTCCCATTTAGGTTCAAACTTTCCCTTCGTTTTATGGGTCATGGTCATTAGTCTCTTAATGGCCAGAACTTAACTCCTTGTTTAAAAGTCTTCTGCTTGACTTTCTTATTAAACACTTGTGAGATGTGTGCTTGATACAGCTCGATTTGTTGCTGGGCCTGAAGGTGCTTTTCATCTAACTCTTCTAACTTTTGTAGCCTATGCCGGTGCTTCTCCTTTGTTGTCATTCTTGTGGCTAAAGCCATTCTCAATTAGGGTATCTGGATTTCCAAAGGTAAAATGGCTTCACTATCATATACCAAAGAGAATGATGTAGCTGTAATAGGAGTACAAACTGCGGTTCAGTAGGCCCACAAGTATTCTCCTAGTTTCTCATCCCAATCTCGTCGATTTGAAGAGATAAACTTCTGGAGAAGTTTTATGCGAGTCTTATTGAAAACCTCCGTCAGGCTGTTAGCTGCTGGGTTATATTGCGTAAATGTGACATCTTGGATTCAGAACTTATCACAGAACCGTGAGAACCCTCGGTTGACAAATTTGGGTTCGTTGTCATGAATAATGCTTCGAGGAACACCAAAGTGATAGATCACATGATACTTAATAAATTTGATTACTTCTACGGTCTTAACCTCCCTCATGGGTATGGTCTCGACCCATTTTTAGAAATAGTCCGTTATTGCAAGTATGAACCGGTGCCCCCTAGATGATGGCGGGGTGATTTTTCCAATGATGTCCATTCCCCATGCTTTGAAGGGCTAACTAGCGACCATTGTGTACAGGTATTCCAGGAGGTATTCTAGTGGTTGATGTATGAAATTAGCGTGCACCTGACCTGCATGGCAACACTTTGCATATGCTACCGCATTGTGATCATTTTTGGCAAAAAAATCTCAGCCTCTTTATGCGATCCCAGAGTTTTGGACCTAGCTAGTGGGCCCCGTTGGTCCCTTTGTGGTTCTATTCATGGACATTATCGGCCTCCCTTTTCGAGATGCATCGGACCCTGTCAGAAGCACCAATGTCACAGCTAAGGCCACAAGGGCATACGCATAGATGTTCTCGTGACGAAGTATATAGTCGATGTAGAGTTGCTCGAAATGGTTTTCCAACTAAATGACCACTTGATGGTAGGGTATGAGGGCTTCATGTTTGACCTTGTACTCGCTCGTCATCTGATTAATGATGAGTTTAGAGTCACCACATGACTCTAAATGGCTCACCCCCAGTTGCAAATCCATTTTCAAACCAATAATAAGTGTATTATATTCTACCATGTTATTCGTGTATGGCATTGTAGGCGAATACCTGTTGGAAATTATATGCTTGTGTGGTGATATAAGCATTACCCCACTCCTATGGTAGATTTTCTTGTGGCAACATCAAAGAACAAATGTCATGGTTGTTCTTTGGAAATTGTATTGACTTCTGCAGACTTGTCAGGAATGACTTTGTGTAACGTAGAACTTTTTGAAACAGGGTGCTCTGTGAGAAAGTCAGCAATCGCCTATCCTTTCACGGACTCCTAGAAAACAAAGTGGATATCATATGACGAGAGTAGCAATGCCCATTTCGCCAATCTATCGTTTAATGAATCCGGCTTCGTCATAAGGATTTTTAAAGGGTAAACTTGGGATATGATGTGGATTGTCTGCCTATGAGGTAGTGGTGCATCTTTTAAATGGCAAACACTAGGGGTAGACACTCCTTAATTGGATTATATCGATACTCTGCTCCCATCATCGTACGGCTCAAATAATAAAGAGCATGTTCATGACCGTGCTCATATGTTGAGCTAATAATGCACCTAGCACATGGTCCATAGCCCTCACATACACAAGGAATGGTCTTCCTGGTATGGGGGGCATAAGGATGGGAGGTTTTGTAAGATATTCCTTGAGGTCATCGAATATTGACATGATTCATCCCACACGAAGAAAACTCCTTTCTTCATGAGTTTAGAGAATGGCTGACATTGCCCCGATAAGTTGGAGATGAAGTAGCGGATGTAGGCCAACTTCCCTTGCAGCCCTCTCAGCTCCTTTAGATTTCATGGTGGTTGTATTTCTTTGATTGCTCTCACCTTGTCGAAATCAAAGTAAATCCCTTTTGAAGTAACCATGAATCTAAAGAACTTATCACTGGATTCCCCGAAGAAAGATTTTGTAGGGTTCATTATTGGGTGATATTGAGGACCGTACTCAAGTCTTGGAGATGATTCTCTTTGTTTCTGCTTTTGACGGCAAGGTCATCAACATAATACTCCACAATTTTGCGTAGATGTTCCTTGCATGTGATGCTCATAGTGCATTGGTAGGTAGCTCTGGCATTCTTAAGTCTGAAGGACATTACTGTATAACAGTATACCCCCAGCAGCATTCTGAAACCTGTGTATTTCTTGTTATCTAGATGCATCTTGATTTGGTTATAGCCTAAGAAGCCATCCATAAAGGTATCCTCTCATACCCGCATGTGTTATCGATCATTACATCGGTAATTGGCAAGGGAAATTCATTCTTAGGACATGCGACATTTAAATCTGAAAGTCAATGCATATCTAGATCTTGTCGTTCTTTTTGCAAATAGGTGCAATATTCGCTACCTAGTCAAGATGTTGTTCTTCTCTAACGAATCCTGAATTTATCTGCTTGTTAACTTTGGCTTCTATGGCCTCCATTAACTCTGGTCAGAAGCACTTTTGCTGTTACTTGACAGGCTTCTCACCCTCTCTGATATTCAAGCGATGCATCGCGACCTGGGAATCTAGCCCGGGCATATCTTCATAGCTCCAAGCAAACACATACATGTACTCCCTAATGAGAGCTATGATCTCTTCTTTTTCTGTGGGAGTCAAGGTCTTACTTATGAAAATGGATTTTGAATCTTCCTCAGTCCCCAAATTAACTTGTGTTACCTTATCTTCTGTGGATGTGTCTCGATGTTCAAAACGGACATCCCAGAGGGTATCTATGTGTTTAGTCCAAGATTCATCCTGAAAGTCAATTGGTTCTCCGTCACTTTCATGTGCAGCTGAAACCATATTTGTTGCAAGAGATTGGAACATTACATCGGTGCTTCCATCATAATCTCAGTCCGGTGTACTAACATCGCTATCGGTTGGAGTCATTCCTTTAGGCTCGTTTGATGATATAGAAGGAGTTGATACATACCTAATCCTCTTCGGGTCCTGTGATATTAATCGGGGCCGTTTTCTTTTGGCATAAAGGAAGGTAGGATATTCTGGTGTCCTTTACCAAAATTTAAGCCTTGCTTCAAGGCTAAATTATGACCCATCTTTTCATCATTTGTTGAGATTTTTGTTCACAATGGTGGAACTAAGGTGATGCTTTCTCATCACTCTCACTATTTTGGTCTTGATTGGGTTGTGTAATCACTTTGCCGAACACTATAGACTTTTGATGCGGCTGTCAAGAAGGTACCTCAAAGACATTATTTTCGTCACTGATTATTTTGAACTAAGAGAGGAGGGATGATCTTATAGGAAGATGATATGCTACCAGAATTTTCAATTCGGACAAGCCATCTGCTTTTGTGTTGGTTCAAGAGGGCACTGAATTGGAAGCAACAGCTAGCACATAAGCAAACTTTAAGTCTTCATTGATAACCCACTCGTCTGCATCATCGGTAGTCTCGATTACATTGATTTTATTGAAATCTATGTACGGATTTATTTCATATTCTTCATCTTCCTCGGTTAAAGACTCGTGTTCAGAATTCGCCTCATTACCGCTGTCGTAGAGCTCTTCAGCTAACTCATCAAGAGCTTCATGAGCCTCTTTGTATAACCGAGGGTTTGTGAATTAATTCTCCATTCCTTTGAAAGGCTACTTATCTACAATCAAGGTTCGGACCTCTTCTTCCTGATCACAGTACTTTATGCACTGGTAGAGAGTCGATGGGACTATCATGTAGGCATGGATCCATAGCCGCCCTAGAAGGATGTTATATGATGTGTTTGCATCGATAACATAATACGTGACCTCTGTTTGCAAGTCTCCAATCTGGCATCGGAGTCTAATTTTGCCTAGGGGGTTGCTGTCATAGGAATTGAATCCATGTATTGTGGTGTTCGTTGGTGTGAGACGATGTGATGAGATCCCTAATAGTTGCATCAACCTTCTTAAACCAACGCTTAATGTGGGATCAATTTGAATGTGACTAACCTGAGTGGATCCAACATATCCATTATAATATAAAGGCCTAGTATGCTTTATATTCTTTACTTGCATGTCTTCTGGTAAAAAGTTGATTAGCAGAATTTGCCTTAACACTTGGTAGTAGTGAGGACAATAATCTCTTTCCTCGTTGGATGGTTCAATGATTTATGCCAAGAAAGATTTGGAATCTGCCAAACCCTCTCTTAGTGCTTCTCGGGTTGACTTGGACAACTGCAATAGTTCATAAAGCGTGACACGAGCAGGATGTTAGCTAACTGGGCTATAATGTCGAACTGAAAAGGCACATCTACTGCTTCATCATCCTTCTTCGCATTCTTTTGGAAGTGAAGCCCCTTTGATTTTGCAGGTTCTCCTTGTGCCTCTGCAACTTTTCTAGGTCTCACCTTCGAATAGTCTTTAAGGTAAGCCTTGCCTGATATGGTGCTAGTTGGGTCTGATTTATCTTGGTGAGTAGCCATGGCTGAGGCCTCCTCTTCCAATTTGTTAGCACATTAGTGAGTGTATGGTCTTCTTCGAGATTTGCGGAGATAGTATTACTAGTCAGCATCTTTCTTTGTATGCTGGGTGGAGACCATTGCTCATCTTTTAAAAGGTCAGGATGAACCCACAAGACCTCTCCTCTTTTTGTAGTTATTGAGGAGAGTCCCTTCTGCTTCATGTTATGGGGATCATGGTTGACTAACACTAGCTTTCCCGCTGGAACAAGAGTCATTCCAGTAAGGAACTCTTTGGTTCCTACAACTAGAGTTGGCATGTTTGCGGAAACCTTCTTTTCTTCCTCTTTGAGTTGGAGGACGCCGGCTTCTCTCAATGTCTAGATTCGATTCTTGATAGGGTAGCAGTTCTTAGTGGGATGCCCAATATTTTGGTGGAATAGACAATAATTAGGGTCGTTAGTCTTTCCTGCATCTTCTAACTTTCGATTCTCTGGAAACTTTAACATCCTGTTTTTGTTGAGAGGTGAAGTAGAGTACCAATCTACTCTGTCTTGAACGAGTACGTCCTATCAGGTCGGGGCTTGTTCGGGCCCGTGCCTCTCGAATTTTGGGGTCTTACATTTGGATTTGCGTCTGATGCCATCACAACCTTTACTTTGTTTTTAGAATTCTGCATATATAGCTTGTTATTTGCATAGTTCATCGTAGTGCGATGTTCCTCTCTCCAGTGAAATATATCTTCCATCTGATCTCCCTATTTCAACAGGCCTTCCAGGTCTTGGAGTCTACAGCTCTCATTTTTATCAGCACGCCAGTCCTTAAGTTGTGTTTACAAGTTTCTACCAAGATTTCCGAGGTCATACTCTGTCTACATTGTATAGATTTTTTCCAGAAGCATTCTATGAAACTTTTGACCGTCTCTTCTTCTCCTTATTTTGTTGTAGGAAGGGAATGAACTAATATCTTAGTATCATCCTCAAAGAAACATGTCAAAATTGCTTCTCGACATCATACTAGGTATTGATACTCCCCGGAAGCAACTGAATAAACCATATAAAGGCAGGCCCTCGTAGAGTACTCACAAATACCTTGGTCATTATGAGATCATTTTCCATCAAATGACCAGTTTGCGACAAGAAATAATATATGTTCTGACTTGGGAATCCCATCCCATTTTATGATTCCAACTTGAAGGGTTTATATTTTTCAGGAAAAGGAGCTCAATCCCACTCCAATGGGTAGGGTCTCGAAACCTCCGCTTCTTTCAAATCCTTATTTTGCATTAGTGCATTAAGTTGGTTCTGGAGCTTCTCCATCTTCTATGCATGAGGGTTAATAAAGAAGAATTTAGAGTCTTCTTCATGCTCAGAGTAAGCTTTCTGTTCTTCATTTGGTTTTTCATTATCTTCATTTGTTTTGGGTTGTTCTAAAGAAGTTTTGGTCTTGTCTTCTTCTATTTTTTGGGTGTTTTCGATCACCTTCATGGGCATCATCTTGAGTTCATTAATAGTCTTTTGCTGCTCCTGGATTAATAGATCATGGGCTTCATCCTTTGATCTATGTCGTCGGACCTATCCCTCGCATGTGACATTGATTTTCTTGGTCGAGAGGAAGCATATGACCATGGCGACGTTGGATGAATGGTCGCTATCATCATCCTCAAATCCTCTTGCAAGTCTTTATAATTTCGGAGAGAAGTGATGCCAGCCTTGAGTCGGGTGAAGTAGTGAGGTTCTTCGTCCTTCGTGTCTGATTCTTGTTCTTTCTCTAGAACCTTCTTGCCTTTACCTACCATATTTGAGATCACCACCCTTAGTTCTCTTTCCTTGTTAGTTCTATGTTTCATATTACCCCTTCTCCTCTTTGGATTGCCTTGATATGGCTCAGTTATTCTATCAAATATAGACACTCTTTATTTATTACAACAGTAGTTATTTAATACAGCTAAAATTAACTGCTCGCAATGGCATGTAGAGCACGATTGAGTTGTCTTTTTTATATTTGTCAAGTATTTCCTTAAATCAGGGGCTTTAGTGGGAAAGGAACTTCAGTTGCGCTTTGGACAAGCGACACATTCGGAAATTGGAGAAGTCTGGATGCCTTCAGAGCCTCTCCAGGGATAATAGTATTGAGTTGCTAGTCTGTCAAATATTCAGAACTCTGTTCATTAGCCTGAATTCTGTATCCTGGCTGTTTTACATGAAGCTAGGAGCTTCGCGTTTTAGAGTTTTTACACGAGGCTAAGATATAGCTTCGCGTTTTACGCCAGCCTCACATTTTACGCTGGCTTAGCGTTTCTGAAGAAGTTTAATTTATAGTAATTATTTAGCCTCGCGTGGGAGAGTATCCACATGTGCGGGCTTAACTTTATGTTTTACGCAAGTTTTATTAGCTTTGTATTTTACGCTAGCCTCATGTTTTCGTCCAAGTTCAATAGCCTTGCATTGAGAGTTTTCTACACACGCTGGCTTATTTTTGTGATTAGTTTCATGTTTTATACTAGATTTAGGAACTTTTCCAGTTTCATGTCCAAGTTTGATAGCCTCGAGTGAATTTTCTTCATACGCTGGCTTATCTTCAACTTCGCATTTTATATGATTTTTAGCAACTTTGCCAGTTTCACTGTTTTCGCAATTTACACGAGCCAGTTTGCAAGGTAACTAGATAGCCTTGCGTTATGCTTCTGCTTCTGCCTCATATTTTATATAGGCTTTGAGAATTATTTATCTTGCTCAACAATTTCGATTGCGAAGTTGCATTCTTGTGAAACCAGTTTTCTGTCCATCATCGGCAGGAAGAACCGAACATTCCCTATGGGGTTTGGTTTGAATGATGGCTTTATGGTCGAAATCTCAAAGGATTCCCAATTTACAGAGAACTCCTTATCGCCTGATTCACAGGTTCTAGAGATTACGCGGTGATAGTGCCTGATGAATATCATATATTGTATTTTTCCTCTCATACTTTATCTATTTTTGTATATAAATAAATGCTACTTGGGTATTTTTAGTGTCTTTTGCAGGTAATCCGAATTATACAAGGAGAAGGCATGAATCAGAGTTGGAGTCGGAAATCAGAGTCCGAAAAGTTACTAAAGTGGGCAAGACTACGAGACTATGATGCTGTAGAGACTCAAAGTCGAATACAGTCAGGAATATTAAATCTAGAAGACAAGGGCTACATGTGTACAAAATTTCATGAATTTATCTCAAATTTGAGCCGCTATTTAGCGGGTTTCACAGCCATTTGGAGACCCAATTTGGGCCCCATGCGCTGAGATTTTTCCTGTGGCTTCGTTGTAATTGTTTCACTTTTTGAGTTCTGCTAGAAATAGGGTTTGGTTTCCGAGGCCTATTTAGAGGCCGACCTTTGTATTGTGACGGTAATCTGGAATTTTTGTATTCGATTTTTCTCTTCAATAAAGTTGGGGTTTTTGCTGAAGGTCGACGGCCACAACACCGTGTCCAGAGGTAACCCATTGTTCTTGAAATTCTTATTTTCTTTCTGCATAGATTTGATTGCTTTTTAAATTAGGGTTTACTGCTTTCTAGATTAGGGCTTTCTAGATTAGGATTTATCATTCTATGATAAAAAGTTGATCTTCCTTAGTAAAAATCATGAGTAGCTAATTAGATCAGCTCTAGGATGTAGATGAAGCTAAGATCCACCATGTAATTATTTTCTAATATTTTTCTTCTTAAATAAAATTAATAAAGCCATGATTTCTCAAATGAAAGATTAAAATACAAGGACCCGAAGTTTAGAACTTTGATAGGTTATACTTGAATTAGGATTCTTGATAATCTATGCTTAGTTATGAATTGGGGTTGCTGGTTTTGTCTTTTTATTTGAATTATCTAAAAGATTTAGTTTATTTTATAAGAAGTAGCATCTTTTGATGAGCTATACTTGCACAACACTTGATAGATCATGCTTAGGGCACTTTAAGTAAAAATTAAACTAAAAAGATTGAATTTTATGATAGAAGAAAATAGTAGAAGTAAGAACATGGCTGGAAATTAGTGGATTCTATATCCTAGGCTACTTAGATTAATCCGACCTCAATTTAGAATCTTTGGTTAGTCCGTTGAACTATAGAGAAAGTAAGAACGCAGAAACACCTTAGATCCTTATGAGACGACCTGTACAGCGCTACAACGATACTGTGCGCTTGCAGTAAATATAACACATCAAGTTTTTGGCGCCGTTGCTGGGGATCGACGGTGTTTTTCTTGCTTTTTCTAGCATTTTACGGGTTAATAGTGTGTGTGAGTGTGCAGGAAATAGAAATTGCAAAGACAGGAAAATTTAAAGGATTGAAAGAGCCTTTGGACCAAGTAGAAAAAATCACAAAGTCAAATTCTCCAGTTTTGTCGCTATTCAGCGGCTAGAACCGCTATTTAGCGGTCCAACAAGTAAGTTCTGAACCCAAATTTTCTATGTTTCTGTAGTTTTACTTCCTGATTCTGTAGAAAAATTAGACAAAAAATACAAAAATTAGAAACAGTAGAAATCACATTTTTATTTGATCATATCTATTCCACCGTTTTATCTCTCCACCACACCCCACTTCTTGCATTAGTTTAGAAAGTTCACGCATACAATCACGGTCGCTGGTTCATGCCACATTGGACTCGTGATCAATTTGGTCGATTTGTGAGATCAGATTTGTTCATGGGAGACAAGATGGACCAGCCGATCCTGATCCTTCAGGATCGATGTTACCCGTTACGTACATCATTACCATCATGCATCAAACTTCCACACGTAGCGGGTAATCACTATGAATTAAAACCGCAGTACATTAGTATGCTTCCCAAATTCATTGGTTCTGATTCAGAAGATGCATATCTCTTTATCAGTGAATTTTAAGAAGTATGCGTAATGATTAAACTGCAAAACTTATCGGAGGACGCAATTAAGCTCCGCTTCATCCCTTTTGCACTTAAGGATAATGGCAAGAAGTGGTTGTACAGTATACCTACTGATTCAATCACTACTTGGGATGAATTCGTTACAGTGTTTCTCAAGAAGTATTATCCTACGCACAAGACGGCAAGAATCAGAAATCAAATTAATCAATTCCGTCAAGTGTCAGAAGAACCCTTCTGGAAATATTTAGAACGGTTTAAGGATTTATTAGCTCAGTGCCCCCACCATGCGATAGAAAAGTGGCAGTTGTATCAAATCATATACGAAGGACTTGATTACACATCCAAAACTCTTCTGGAATCCATATGTCAAGGGGAGTTTATGAGGAAAAATGAGGATGAATCATGGGACTTTCTTGAGGACCTATCGTGGAAGACCATGCAGTGAGAGAGTCCCGCTGAGAAGCCCAGTATATCAACTTCTGCTCATAAGAGTGGGATCCATAGCGTCGATAGCTCTATAACTGTCGAAACTAAGATCGCAGCCCTTATGAGAAGAATTGAGGCACTGGAGACTCCTAGTGCTCCACCAGTGGGTCAAATAAATCAAATTCAAGTTTCCACATGCTTTAATTGCGGAACTTCGAATCATGTTATGGAGGAGTGTCCATTATTAATGAATTCCATGGGTCGCACACTTGAGCAGTCTAACGCCTTATATCAACAACCCATGAACAATCCTTACGCTCCTGCATACAATCCTGGCTGGAGGAACCATCCAAATCTATCATGGGGTCAAGGGCAATATCAGGGGGTCCCTAACCCTAACATGCAATCTCCAGCCACTGGTCAGTTCCCAAGATCAAATATGGATGCCTCCCAACACCCAAACGCTTCAAATTATGGGAACAACCAGAATAGACCACCTGCACAAAATCACTCTCATCCACAACAGGGGTCTAATAATGATCAAGAAAAGCGACTTCAATCACTTGAGAAGAATGTTGAAAATCTTCTCAAGTCTCAGTCCAACCTTGACACATACATGCATAATCTTATGAAAGTGTCAACTGATTTTATTCAAAGAACAGATCAGCACCTGCTCGTGAACTCTCAATCTATTAAGAATATAGAGCAGCAGGTTGGACAACTAGCAAATCAAATGAGTGAACGTGGTAAAGGCACTTTTCCAAGTCAACCCATAACAAATCCTAATGCCAGTTCCTCAAACTCCAATCAGTCGCATGTCCACCAATGCAATGCCATTCACACGCTTAGATCTGGCAAGCAAGTGGATAATAGTGTAGCCGTGCCCCATGATCCCATTCCTACTATCTCGCAGGCTATATCATCTCTTCCACTTCTTTCTCCACAATCATCTCCATCACCTCCATCACCGTCACGTACTCATTTGGAAGAACCTGTTCCTGAACCGAAAGAACCATATCCAAATCGGCTTAGGAAGCCTTCACTGCAAGTAGAAAAGATTCTTGAAACATTTCAGCAAGTGAAGGTTAATATTCCACTCCTTGACATTATACAACAGGTTCCTACTTATGCTAAGTTCCTCAAGGATTTGTGTACTAAGAAACGAGCAAGAAACGTTCCTGAGAAAGTTTTTCTTGCTGCTAATATATCACATATCCTCTCTAACTCCTTGCCTATCAAGTACAAAGATCCAGGTTCCCCTACAATATCATGCACTATAGGGAATACTACATTTGATAGGGCGTTGCTTGATTTAGGGGCAAGTGTCAACTTGCTTCCTTACACTGTTTATCAGCAACTGGGGTTAGGAAAACTTCAACCTACCAAGGTCACATTACAGCTAGCTGATCATTCAATTAAGAGACCACTTGGTATGGTTGAAGATGTGCTCATTAAGGTTGGCGAGTTTATCTTTCCTGTAGACTTCATTGTTCTAGAAACTGAGCCGATCTCCAATCCACGGAATCAAATTCCCATTATCTTGGGTAGACCATTCCTTGCAACATCAAATGCATTAATTGATTGTAGGAGTGGTCTCATGAAGTTATCGTTTGGGAATATGACTGTGTCATTGAACATATTTAATATGGATGAGCACGCAACGAGCTCTCTTATTGAGGTCAATATGATTCATAGTTCGCACTCTCATTCGACCTCTTCCACTGATGATGAACCTTCATTTGAGTAAATGTTCAAAGATGAGCTCATACTATTAAAAGAATTGGCACATACTGATTTTATATATGATGGTAGTTGTGCAAGTGTGCCAGTGAATTATGAGCAAACTTTTAAGGATTTGTTTGCAGAAGAGCTCGCATTACTTCATGAGTTAGAAGAGCCAATACCACGTTCACTTAATCATATTAGACTCTTCTCACCTCATGATATTTTTACATGTATGCTTGTTACTAACGATGATTGGCAGGTTTATAATAAAGAATTCTTTAACCCAACTGTTAATGCTTACATGTGGACAAAGAAAAAGCGAGGACGGCATAAGAAGCAGACAGGTAACTTCGTGACTTGTAGGAGGATGATGAGATATAATAATGCACCCACTTCACGTTTAAAACGCACACACTATGAAAGTGGGAAGCGATCGAGAGGTCGTAACCGCTTTTCATGCGTTAATAGGGTGATGATATTGAGATCGTAACTTTTACGACTCTCATTATTTGTATAGTATTTGTATAATAGTTTTCACATTTTGTTTTACCACACTTGGTTTGTGTATGAGGGTATACACAAGTTTAGGTGTGGGGGAGTAGTTTTTAGGAGTTTTTTATTTTTAGGATTTTATTTTATTTTTTTATTTTTTTTATTTTTAGTATTTGGGTTTCTTTATTTTACACTTTGGGTAGTTTTTAGGGTAACTAATTTAAAAAATTTTAAAAAAAAACTGAAAAAAATTTTAAAAAAGAAAAATTATGTTTTTCATCAATAGACCAAACTAATTACAGATAAATGGATAAATTTAGATTTGAAATTGGATAGGAGAGTAGATTGGATGATACACTTTAAAATTTATGAAAAAGATCAAAATCTGAAAAATAAATATTGCTAACAGTAGTTTTGAGGCAAGTATACATCTATTTTTCACTTCACAATAGTTTATTAGGTTAAGGACAAAGATGATAACGATTGAGTAAGTTTTCTCTCTCTAAAAAAAATAGAAAAAAATAGAAAAAAAATGATAAAAAAAAGGTGAGAATAAAATAATGGGGTGAGCCTGGTATTAAGGCAATAGTCTCGAGAGTGATAAAATAATGGGGTGTGCCTGGTATTAAGGCAATAGCCTCAAGAGTTAAAAAAGAGTATGATCCAAGTAATCGGGTACTTTGCGCCTAAGTAAGCGTGAATATTCGCATGAAAGGTGAAATATTCTTAAAAAAAAAAAGGAAAAAAAAGAAAAAAAAATGTTATGAGAGAGGAGATGAATCATGAGTTAGAGTTCGAGTTCAAAACCGAAGTAGACTATCACACGTGTACGTAGATGTATAGGAGCCAATGGATTATATGTTAGTGAGTATTGAAAGATAGGATTTAAATTTTTGATTAAAATGATAAGTGTATCTGATATGACGCTCAATTTGAAAATTGATAATCTAGATGCGTTCTTGAGTTTGTATATTAGTGAGATTAATTGATGAAAACATGATAAAAAAAATATTCTTCTTTCTTTTGTATAAAATTTTTATTTTCCTTGATTTTTGGTTATCCTTATTTTTCATTTCTTTATTCCTTAATCTATCTTCTTCATGAATTTTGTGGGTATATTCACTGCAAACCCTCACGAGACAACACTTGTCCACTAGGGTAACCTAGGGGTTTAAAGGCTTGTTGCACGTGCTAAGTGTAATCGCGAATCCTGCGAAAGTGAGTTAGGACTTTTGTTTTTGTTTTCTTTTTTTTCTTTTTAGGTTTAGGTTTTGCTCGAGAACTAGCAAAAGATAGGTGTGGGGTGTGATGAATATCATATATTGTATTTTTCCTCTCATACTTTATCTATTTTTGTATATAAATAAATGCTACTTGGGTATTTCTAGTGTCTTTTGCAGGTAATCCGAATTATACAAGGAGAAGGCATGAAATCAGAGTTGGAGTCGAAAATCAGAGTCCGAAAAGTTACTAAAGTGGGCAAGACTACGAGACTCTGATGCTGTAGAGACTCAAAGTCAAATAAAGTCAGGAATATTAAATCTAGAAGATAAGGGTTACATGCGTACAAAATTTCATGAATTTATCTCAAATTTGAGCCGCTATTTAGCAGATTTCACAGCCATTTGGCGGCCTAATGTGGGCCCCATGCGCTGAGATTTTTTATGTGGCTTAATTGTAATTGTTTCACGTTTTGAGTTCTGCTAGAAATAGGGTTTGGTTTCCGAGGCATATTTAGAGGCCGACCCTTGTATTGTGACGGTAATCTAGAATTTTTGTATTCGATTTTTCTGTTCAATAAAGTTGGGGTTTTTGCTGAAGGTCGACGGCCACAACACCGTGTCCAGAGGCAACCCATTGTTCTTGAAATTCTTATTTTCTTTCTACATAGATTTGATTGCTTTTTAAATTAGGGTTTACTGCTTTCTAGACTAGGGTTTACCACTTTCTAGATTAGGGTTTATCATTCTATGAATAAAAAGTTGATCTTCCTTAGTAAAAATCATGAGTAGCTAATTAGATCAGCTCTAGGATGTAGATGAAGTTAAGATCCACCATGTAATTATTTTCTAATATTTTTCTTCTTAAATAAAGTTAATAAAGCCATGATTTCTCAAATGAAAAATTAAAATACAAGGACCCGAAGTTTAAAACTTTGATAGGTTATACTTGAATTAGAAATCTTAATAATCTATGCTTAGTTAGGGATTAGGGCTGCTTGTTTTGTCTTTTTATTTGAATTATCTAAAAGATTTAGTTTATTTTTATAAGAACTAGCCTCTTTTGATGAGCTATACTTGCACAACACTTGATAGCTCATGCTTAGGGCACTTTCAGTAAAAATTAAACTAAAAAGATTGAATTTTATGATAGAAGAAAATAGTAGAAGTAAGAACATGGCTGGAAATTAGTGAATTCTATATCCTAGGCTACTTAGATTAATCCGACCTTAATTTAGAACCTTTAGTTAGTCCGTTGAACTATAGAGAAAGAACGCAGAAACACCTTAGATCCTTGTGAGACGACCTGTACAGCGCTACAACGATACTGTGCGCTTGTAGGAAATATAACACGTCAGTGCCTCGTTTCAGTCGGATTAACCAATCTAGAGGAGAGATAATCCTTATATCTTTGCTATTCAATAACAACGACGAGCATATCCATGACCTATCCGATCTTCTTCACATCGGATAGTGTTATAATCTCTTATTCAGTGAAAGAGACGTCTCTCACTGTAGTCACTAGTTTGTTCTCCATAAAATTCTTGCTTTCTTCCATTGATTATAATAATTTTCAAAATTACTATGAAAGAAGAACAAAAGAAAACAAGCGAGAGGATTTATATTACGTCACTCTCTTTTACAGAAGAAGTGGGTTCTTGATGTGGCAATAGGATCTATCTAGTAGTTACTTTTGACGATCTAACGTGAAGATCTCTCTTTGATGAAGAAAAACAGCCGGCCCTAGCTCTCTCTCTGCTAGTTCAAAGTTTCAAGGCTATCGCGCGTAACTTGATCTGACAAAAGGTCCCTTAAAATCTCCTCATGAGCCTATTTATAGATTTTAGTTGGTTATCAGAGTTCCCTTAGAGACAAGGATGGAAAATTTTTGTATTCATCAAGAATTCTAATCAAATATTTGATTTTGACTTAAACCTTTTAAATTTATATTCTGGTGGAATTCAAATCGGGCATTAAATGATTCCAAATCTTAATCAAAACCAATTACAGATTCTAAGAATCTGCTCATGCCAAGTTAAGGGTTCTAGATACGAAGCAATAACTTAGCTTCGCGTTTTACTTACAATGCAAAGTTATGCTTCTGGTCAACGCGAGGCTAAGAAATAGTCTTGCGTTTGACTAGCCATGAAGGTATTAAATTTTCCTTAACTTTGAAATTTTTCTCCTTCAATAAACGCTAATTGCTCATTGGTAGGTCGCGCCAGCATTTTTTAATCCGAAGGGCATCATTGTATAACAGTATATCCCTAATGGAGTGCTAAAAGTTGTATGCTTTTCATCTTCGGGGTGCATCTTGATTTGACTATACCCTAAAAAACCATCCATAAAGGATATTCTCTCATATCCACATGTATTGTCTATCATGACATCAGTTATGGATAGTGGAAATTCATCTTTAGGATAGGTAGCATTAAGATCCCCGAAATTTATGTATATCCGGATCTTACTGTTCTTTTTAAGTACCAGAACAATATTTACTTCCTAATTGGGATGTTATTTCTCACAGACAGAACCTGAATCAACAAGCTTCTTAACTTCAGCTTCTATTATTTCCATCAATTCGAGGCGAAAGCGCCTTTGTTGTTGTTTTACTGGCTTCACTCTTGGCTTGATATTAAGTCAAAGGACCACAACTTTGAGATCTAGGTCTGGCATGTCTTCATAATTCCAAGCGAAGATGTCTATACACTCTTTTATCAAAGTTAATAGGTCTTCTTTTTTGGATGAAGGCAAGTTCTTGTTTATGAAGATAGGCTTTGGATTCTCCTCTGTTCCTCTGTTAACTTGGATTACCTTGTCTTCAGTGGGGGTTCTCATTGCTCAAACTACATATCCTATTGGGCTTCCATTTGTTGGATCCATGGATCTTCTAATAAGAGAGGTGGATCTTCTTCCTCTATATTAAAGGTTACAGAAGTCATATTCGACATAAAATCTTAGAATATGGCTCCAGTACTTATATCGGAATCTGAATTTGGTGTGGTCTTATTGCTTCCTAAACTAATTGGATGCTCCCATTCTGCTTCTAAGAGTTTAATATAACCCAACCCCTTGCGGGTTTTGTGATAATAATCCGGGTTCTTGCCCTTTGGTACAAACAAGTGCAAAAGATTCCTCCTTCCCTTTTCAAAGTTTAAACCTTGCTTGGAGGTTAAATCATAGTCCATCTTTCTCATCATTCTATCAGAATTTGGTTTATAGAGTTCAAACTGTGGTGGTACTTGGCCATCAGTATCGTCAAAATTTTGATCGGGCCTCTGAGAAGGTACCTCAAAAATAGTGTCCTTGGGTCAGCTATTTTGACTTTGTAGCGAGTGATAAGGGTGTTGGTAAATGAAAGGCCATCAATGTCTCTAACTCAGACAAACTATCTATCTCTGTGCTTGTGTAGGAGGACACAGAATCTGAAGCAACAGCAGGCGATTAACCAAATCCTACATTGTCATTAATGACCTATTCGCCAACCTCATCGGTGGCACTAAGTATATCCATACTGTCTAAACTAATTACAAATGGATTTATTTCAATCTCAAAATCGTTTTCCTCGTCATGCTCGGCCTCTATATCTACCTCATTACCGCTGTCATAGCTTTCATTCTCTAGCTTGTCGAAAGTTTTTGGTATAGCCTAGCATCAGTGAAATAGTTATTCAACCCCCTGAGTAGTTGCTTGTCTGCTATCAATGTATGCACTTCGCCTTCCTTGTCAATATACTTCATGCATTGATGAAGTGTCGACGGTACCACTATATAGGCTTGGATCCAGCGACGCCCAAGCAAGATGTTCTATGACGTGTCTGCATCGATGGTGTAACACATAACTTCGGACTTCAACTGTCCAATTTGGCATCGAAGTCGTAACTTTCCCAAAGGATAACTATCGTTGGTATTGAACCCATAGATGGTGGTGTTGGTGGGAGTTAGCCGACTAGCAAAAATACCAAGGAATTGCATCAACCTTCTAGGGATGATTCTTAATGCAGAACCTGGATCAATTTGTATTTGGCTCACCTTGATTGAACCAACATACCCCGAGTAATATAGAGGTCAGTTGCGGTTCACGTTGTTTACCTGCATGTCTTCAGGTTAGAATGTTATATGTGGGATCTTCCTTGCTATTTGATGGCAGCTTGGGCAAGGATCATCCTCGTTAGCATATAGTTCTGAAATTTGTGCGAGAAAAGTCTCTGAATCAGCCAAGGCTTCTCTTAGGGCATCTTTTGTTGCCATTGATAGTTGCAGAAGCTCATAGAGAGTAATACGAGCAGGGATGTTGTCTAACTGGGCTAACACATCGAATCGAAATGGTACCCTTATTGCCTCACTATCCTTCTTTGAATCTTTCTGATAACGAAGTTCTTTTTGTTTAGCAGGTGACACTTTAGGTATTTCTGCTAGCTTACTAGGCCCAACATTTGAATAATCTATAAGGTAGTTCATTTCGTACCGAGTACCAGATGGCCCTACCTCATTTGGATGAGTGGCCATCACCATCACCCCATCTTCTGAGTCCGTGAGCGATGTGGTGCTAGACTGTCCTCTTTCATCAAGGATGGATAATGAATTAGACATCCGAGTCTTTGTCTTAGTCTTCTTTAAGTCGGTTGGTCCATTGTTCATTCTTTAGAAGATCTGGGTGCACCCAAATGACTTCTCCTTTGTCAGTAGAGACTGTGGAGAGACCCTTTACCTTCAAACCATGCAGGTCGAATTTCTTTACTATCAATTTTTCCTTATGGATTGGGGTCACACCAGTTGGAATATGCAATGACCTTATAGTAATTGTAGTCGCATTTTCAGACACCTTTTTCTGTTACGGTCTCAACTGGATAACCTTTGCATCAATGAGCACTTAGATTTTATCCTTGAGAACGTAACAATTGTAATACCACAAAATTCGAGCTACATGTATTACTCTCTTGAGACCAGTGATGCCGAATAAGTCTACCGAAGTTAATTTTGGACACCGAAATAACTTTCGGTTAACATAACTTTAAATCCACAAATCCAAATGACATTCAGTCTTCGTGATTATTAGTTTTGTAATGTTTAGAATTTTTGGAGATTTTTCTTACGAAGCCCAAAAATACTCCCAAAATTGCTAATTTAATAAAATTAAAATTATCCTTCTAATTATTTTGGAATTTCGGTTCATTTATTCCGGACATTGAAACAACAAACGGATAATTTTGTAGTGTTTCTCTCGTCGAGAACTACGTCCTACATAAATTTGGTAATATTTGGAGAATGTTACACGAAACCAAAATTATTAAATTATTAAATAAATAAATAAATAAATAAAATAAATGGAAGGCGGTGCTCTGCTGTCGTGACCAAGAGGAGGGTGGCAGAGGAAATTCGAGGTGTCAGTTGAAGGATGTTTAAATAATTGACGTGTTAAAACACTGGTGAAGGGCAAAAGAGAAAAAAAATAATGATGATGATACTTACTCTCACCACTTACCCTCTTCTCCCTTATTTCTCTCTCTTTCACTTCTCTATCATCCGGCGAGAACCCAGCAGCGAAAAAAAAAAACAAAAGAAAAAAAAAAAGAGAAACAGATTGAATCGAACCGAGGATTCGAATCGAACCGAGGCAAATAACACTACTAATTTTCGTTCGTTTCTCGTTCGTTAATTTATTTAATTTATACTTGTGTTCGTATTTATTTTACAAAAATACTTGATTTACATTTTGATCGATTGATTGATATTAAGAACTGAACCAAATTACTTGGTCAATTTTGATATATATAAATATTGTGATATTTACTTATTTTTAATTTTATAAAAAATTAAAATAATTTACGTTATGCAAATACAAGTATATTCATGCAAAAATAGGTTTGCATGCAAGTAGGGAGTTGCACCATGCAAAAAAAAGAGAGAGGAGACAAGTAAAAGAAAAAAAAATATAAATAAATAAATAAATAAATTGTGTTGCTTTGCTGTTACATCAAAAAGTGAGAGAAGAGAAAGTTTGGGGAATGGATTTTGGTGGGCTGGGCCGAGAGTAGAGAGAAAAGAAAAAGAAAAGACAAAAAAAAAAGGAACTGGGCCTGGCCCAGTCCAGAAGAAAAAGAGAAAATAAAAAGGAAGAGAAAAAGATAAAAAAATTGGAAACTAGGCCTGGCCCAGCCCAGTAAAAATAAGAAAAAATAAAATAAAAGAAGTGAGCTGGATTTAACTTGGGCCAGAAAAAAAATATATAGAAAAAAATAATAGACTGGGCCGGCCAGCCCAGCCCAGTAAAAGAAAAAAGAAAAGAAAAATGAAATGACAGTGGGTCTGGGCCTGACAGAAAAAAATAATAATAAAAATAAGTGGAAATTTAGTAGAATTGGGTTTGGGTCTGGCCTGATAGAAAAAAATAATAATAATAAAAATAAGTGGGAATTTAATGGGATTGGGCTTGGGCTTAGGTTGGATTTAATTGAAATAATTGATGGATTGGAAATAAAATAAAAATAAAAACAATAATAGTAATAAAATAAATAAATAATTGATTGATTGGGTTTGGATTTTAATTAGACATTAATCAAAGAAAAATATATAAAAATATATGATTTGAGCCTAGAATGGAATAAGTCCATAAGTTTGAATTTATAAATAATGCAGTATTATTGCATGATGCACTTGGTTCCCAAATTGGGTCATTGATTGATATTGAAAATGAAACCAGATTATTAAAATAAGTTTGATGATATGCATTGTAGTATAATTGTGCACTAATATTTATCATTCTACATATCATATGTTTTGATATTACAAGTCATGTGTTTTAATATTACAGATCATGTGTTATGATACTACATGCCATGTACAGTCATGGAAATGCAAACATGTTATCATGAATTGAAAAACAATTAAAAAAGAATTATAAAATTTTCATGTGTATAATTCATTATGAATACGGGGACGGGAGAAACTATATGATGGATAAGAGTCTTGCCGTATAAGGATTCATTGTATTGTTAGGAACGGGAATCTTTGACTGCAGCGGCCTAGGTGATTACTGGATCACCAATTGATATTTACCCAGAGTGGTATGTCCGTTACTGTAATACAGTATGGAATTTGATTGTAGTGCCTAGCGGCATGTCATGGTTCAGCGCCATGAATATTGTGGCCGGGTCCCGGGTATGCACGGGCACTTATACGACAATGGAGAATAGCATTATTTTATCTATTAATACAGTTTCTAAAATTAAATTGGACGATGACTGAGACCAATAGATTATATGATTAAATAGGTAGAGTAGTTATTATCATGTTCATTTATTTATGCATTTATTTATGCTTGCCTTCATGTTAATTTATGTTTGCCTTCATGTTAATTTATATGTTGCCATCATGTTAATTTATATGCACACAAATAACAATGACATAAACATGCTCATGCACACTGATATTCCTGTATTATGATAGAACACAATTTTTCTTTTTAAATGTGTTACTTGCTGGGTTTAATCCCTTGAGTTTTGAACCCAGATTTGGTACGTGAAGAAGGGGATCCAGCCCCAATTGAAGACTCGTACTTCGTTGGATAGATCGAGTGACAATAGGTAAGCGAAGTACCCCTGAAAAACTTTTGTATATTTTGTTTATATTTTATTTGTCTGGGCACTGCTTTTCTCTTTGACTCTTTTGTGTTCATATTTAAAGCAGTGTGCCATTTTATGTAATGAACTCTTTGTATAAATGAAATCATTTCAGTTTCAGACATGTTATTTATTAATCTGATTGTGGCAGTAGTTACGGTTATTCGAAAATCTTTTGACTGTTGGGTTGTCTAGTGCAAGTAATAAGTGACGTCCTTCATTTTGGGAAGCAGCTGAAAAACGGGGGCGTTACAGGATGGTATCAGAGCTTAGGTTTAGGTTGAAGACCATATGACTACTGCCACATAAGAACATGTCTGTGACTTATTCATAATAACTATTTCTTATTCTTTAATACCTATCAGATCTAGTATCGTGTATATCTATCTATCTTCAACTCCTTTTATTGATTCCATCTGGACCGTTACAGAACAATATCGATCCAATTTTTGACCAATATGTCCCTTAATAATTAATAATGAAGAATTTTATGCCAACTTGCTAACTATTAATAGAAATGGATATGATGTCATTCTAGACATGAAATAGTTAAATACCTTCCACGCGGTAATAGAATGCAGTAACAGAAGAGTAGTTGAATTTAGAACTTGCCCTTAAGCATTCTAAGAAAAAGAAAAATAATATTATACTTGTATTTTTTTTCTTGAAGATTGAGGAGATATAAATGTTTATGAATTACAATAATCACTATTTGTAGACTTGGCTGAGTAATTGTAGTTGGCAAGATTAACTAGTCAAATAAATTAGAAAAAAAAAGAACAACCTATGGAAGAATAAGTGTAAAAATATAAAAAGATTTTAGAAGGTTGAGAATTTTATAGAATTAGTTAAGTAGAAGGTAGAGGACAAGAAATTGATGATGAACAAAAAAAAAAAAGAGAAATTTTATCAAACCAGAATATGGCATTATATCTTGTTACTCAAGTTAAAATTATCTTTCAAATGGTCATCATATTCCATTACTTTTTGTTGATCATTCTCATTTGATATTTTGTATCTTCGATCTGAATATTTTCATAATACGATTCATGTCCTGTGCCTTTATACATCACAAATCTTATTGAGTCGGCGAGGCAATTGTAGAGAGATATTCTCTGGCGCCAGCAATTGCAGTCGCTTGATAAGATCATCGTGTGTGATTGAATTCTGTAGTCATGAATTCATTTTTATCCTATATCCCTACCATTTATAGTCTTGTTATTTGTAATAGTTCTAATTTATTTTCTCTTATAAAATCCATTACAATGTGTAATAGGACCTTAAGAATGGACTCTATAAAAATATTTGTCACTTGTATCTTTTCCATTACTTAATTAGGATGACGTGGCACACCGAATTTGTAGCAGCTATTCCTGATTAAACTCTGCCTTACTTTTGTGTTCCTTTACACAAATAAAACTTCAAAAATAAATTGGAAATTCTGACTATCCATTATCATTTCTATCAAAAGTGAAAGTCGTTCATAATGTATTCTATATATCATAATTGAGAAAGCGCTTAGCTAGAAGTACAAAATAGTGAATCCATCAAAATTAGACTTGAGATCAGACTTAAAATATAAGAAACGATATGTAAGGATCATTAACCGATGGGAGAAGTCTTGAAAGATAAAGTAACATTATTAGTTCTTATTTTATGGGATATACAATCACCAAGAGATTCAGTTTGGGAGTTTGAAAAAGACATCAGGATAAAATACCTATACCCTTTCTCATGATCAAAAACATCAATTAAATTTCGAGGACGAAAATTTTTTATTAGGTGGGTATGATGTAGTACCCCAAAATTCGAGCTACCTGTATTACTCTCTTGAGACCAGTGGTGCTGAATAAGTCTACCGAAATCAATTTTGGACAATGAAATAACTTTCGGTTAACATAACTTTAAATCCACAAACCCAAATGACATTCGGTCTTCGCGATTATTACTTTCGTAATATTTAGAATTTTTGGAGATTTTTCTTACGAGGCCGAAAAATACTCCCAAAATTGTTAATTTAATAAAATTAAAATTATCCTTCTAATTATTTTGAAAATTCGCTTTATTTATTCCGGACATCGAAACAACAAACATATAATTTTTTAATATTCCCCTCATCGAGACCTACGTCCTACATAAATTTGGTAGTATTTGGATAATGTTACATGAAACCAAAATTATTAAATTATTAAATAAATTAATTAATTAATTAAATAAATGGAAGGCGGTGCTCTGCTGTCGTGACCAAGAGGAGGGTGGCAGAGGAAATTCGAGGTGTCAGTTGAAGGATGTTTAAATAATTGACGTGTTAAAACACTGGTGAAGGGCAAAAGAGAAAAAAAAATAATGATGATGATACTTACTCTCACCACTTACCCACTTCTCCCTCATTTCTCTCTCTCTCACTTCTCTATCATCCGGCGAGAACCCAGCAGCGAAAAAAAAACAAAAGAAAAAAATGAATAAAAGAAAAAAAAAAAAGAGAAACAGATTGAATCGAACCGAGGATTCAAATCGAACCAAGGCAAGTAACACTACTATTTTTTATTCGTTTCTCGTTCGTTTATTATTTAATTTATACTTGTGTTCGTATTTATTTTGCAAAAATACTTGGTTCACATTTTTATCTATTGATTGATATTAAGAACTGAACCAAATTACTTGGTCAATTTTGATATATATAAATATTGTGATATTACTTATTTTTGATTTTACAAAAAATTAAAATAATTTACGTTATGCAAATACAACGTATATTCATGCTAAAATAGGTTTGCATGAAAGTAGGGAGTTGCACCATGCAAAAAAGAAGAGAGAGGAGAAGAGTAAAAGAAAAAAAATAAAAATAAATAAATAAATTGTGAAAAGTGAGAGAGGAGAAAGTTTGGGGAATGGGTTTTGGTGGGCTGGGCCGAGAGTAGAGAGAAAAGAAAAAGAAAAGAGAAAAAAAAAGTAACTTGGCCTGGCCCAGCCCAGAAGAAAAAGAGAAAAAAAAGGAAGAGAAAAAGATTAAAAATTGGGAACTGGGCCTGGCCCAGCCCAGTAAAAATAAAAGAAAAATAAAATAAAAGATATAAGCTGGATTTAACTTGGGCCATAAAAAAATATATATAGAAAAAAAATAATAGACTGGGCCGGTCAGCCCAGCCTAGTAAAAATAAAAGAAAAGAAAAATGAAATGACAGTGGGCCTGGGTTTGGGTTTGGGTCTGACAGAAAATAATAATAATAATAATAATAATTGGGAATTTAGTGGGATTGGTCTTGGGTCAGGGCCTGACAGAAAAAAAAAATAATAAAAATAAGTGGGAATTTAGTGGGATTGGGCTTGGCTTTAAGTTGGATTTAATTTGAAATAATTGATGGATTGGAAATAAAATAAAAATAATAATAATAATCGTAATGAAATAAATAAATATTTGTAATAACAATAATATTGTAATAGTTCTGATTTATTTTCTCTTATAAAATCCATTACAATGTGTAATAGGACCTTAAGAATGGACTCTACAAAAATATTTGTCACTTGTATCTTTTTCATTACTTAATTAGGATGGCGTGACACACCGAATTTGTAGCAGCTATTCCTGATTAAACTCTGCCTTACTTTTGTGTTCCTTTACACAAATAAAACTTCAAGAATAAATTGGGAATTCTGACTATCCATTATCATTTCTATCAAAAGTGAAAGTCGTTCATAATGTATTCTATATATTATAATTGAGAAAGCACTTAGTTAGAATTACAAAATAGTGAATCTATCAAAATTAGACTTGAGATCAGGCTTAAAATATAAGAAACGATATGTAAGGATCATTAACCGATGGGAGAAGTCTTGAAAGATAAAATAACATTATTAGTTCTTATTTTATGGGATATACAATCACCAAGAGATTCTGTTTGGGAGTTTGAAAAAGACATCAGGATAAAATACCTATATCCTTTCTCATGATAAAAAACATCAATTAAATTTCGAGGACGAAAATTTTTTATTAGGTGGGTAGGATGTATTACTCCAAAATTCGAGCTACTTGTATTACTCTCTTGAGACCAGTGGTGCCGAATAAGTCGACCGAAGTCAATTTTGGACACTGAAATAAATTTCGGTTAATATAACTTTAAATCCACAAACCCAAATAACATTCGGTCTTCGCGGTTATTAGTTTTGTAATATGTAGAATTTTTGGAGATTTTCCTTACGAGGCCGAAAAATACTCCCAAAATTGTTAATTTAATAAAATTAAAATTATCCTTCTAATTATTTTGAAAATTTGGTTTATTTATTCCGGACATAGAAACAACAAACATATAATTTTGTAGTATTTTCCTCATCGAGACCTACGTCCTACATAAATTTGGTAGTATTTGAATAACGTTATACGAAACCAAAATTATTAAATTATTAAATAAATAAATAAATTAATTAAATAAATAAATGGAAAGCAGTGCTCTGCTGTCGTGACCAAGAGGAGGGTGGCAGAGGAAATTCGAGGTGTCAGTTGAAGGATGTTTAAATAATTGACGTGTTAAAACACTGGTGAAGGGCAAAAGAGAAAAAAAAATAATGATGATGATACTTACTCTCACCACTTACCCCCTTCACCCTCATTTCTCTCTCTCTCACTTCTCTATCATCCGGCGAGAACCCAGCAGCGAAAAAAAAAACAAAAGAAAAAAATGAAAAAAAGAAAAAAAAACAGAGAAACAGATTGAATTGAACCAAGGATTCAAATCGAACCGAGGCAAGTAACACTACTATTTTTTGTTCGTTTCTCGTTCGTTTATTATTTAATTTATACTTGTGTTCGTATTTACTTTGCAAAAATATTTGGTTCACATTTTGATCGATTGATTGATATTAAGAACTGAACCAAATTACTTGGTCAATTTTGATATATATAAATATTGTGATATTACGTATTTTTGATTTTACAAAAAATTAAAATAATTTACGTTATGCAAATACAACGTATATTTATGCTAAAATAGGTTGCATGCAAGTAGGGAGTTGCACCATGCAAAAAAAAAGAGAGAGGAGAAGAGTAAAAGAAAAAAATATAAATAAATAAATAAATTGTGTTGCTTTGTTGTTTACATCAAAAAGTGAGAGAGGAGAAAGTTTGGGGAATGGGTTTTGGTGGGCTGGGCCGAGAGTAGAGAGAAAAGAAAAAGAAAAGAGAAACAAAAAAGTAACTTTGCCTGGCCCAGCCCAGAAGAAAAAGAGAAAAAAAGAAGAGAAAAAGATTAAAAATTGGGAACTGGGCCTGGCCCAGCCCAGTAAAAATAAAAGAAAAATAAAATAAAAGATATAGGCTGGATTTAACTTGGGCCAAAAATATATATATATAGAAAAGAAAATAATAGACTGGGCCGGTCAGTCCAGCCCAGTAAAAATAAAAGAAAAGAAAAATGAAATGACAGTGGGCCTTGGTTTGGGTCTGAGCCTGACAGAAAATAATAATAATAAAAATAATAATAATAATTGGAAATTTAGTGGGATTGGTCTTCGGTCTGGGCCTAACAGAAAAAATAATAATAATAAAAATAAATGGGAATTAAGTGGGATTGGGCTTAGCTTTAAGTTAGATTTAATTTGAAATAATTGATGGATCGGAAATAAAATAAAAATAATAACAATAATAGTAATAAAATAAATAAATATTTGTAATAACAATAATATTGTAATAGTTCTGATTTATTTTTTCTTATAAAATCCATTACAATGTGTAATAGGACCTTAAGAATGAACTCTATAAAAATATTTGTCACTTGTATCTTTTCCATTACTTAATTAGGATGGCGTGGCACACCGAATTTATAGTAGCTATTCCTGATTAAACTCTGCCTTACTTTTGTGTTCCTTTACACAAATAAAACTTCAAGAATAAATTGAGAATTCTGACTATCCATTATCATTTCTATCAAAAGTGAAAGTCGTTCATAATGTATTCTATATATCATAATTGAGAAAGCGCTTAGCTAGAAGTACAAAATAGTGAATCCATCAAAATTAGACTTGAGATCAGACTTAAAATATGAGAAACGATATGTAAGGATCATTAACCGATGGGAGAAGTCTTAAAAGATAAAGTAACATTATTAGTTCTTATTTTATAGGATATACAATCACCAAGAGATTCAGTTTGAGAGTTTGAAAAAGACATCAGGATAAAATACCTATACCCTTTCTCATGATAAAAAACATCAATTAAATTTCGAGGACGAAATTTTTTTATTAGGTGGGTAGGATATAGTACCCCAAAATTCGAGCTACCTGTATTACTCTTTTGAGACCAGTGGTGCCGAATAAGTCTACCGAAGTCAATTTTGGACACTGAAATAACTTTCGGTTAATATAACTTTAAATCCACAAACCCAAATGACATTCGGTCTTCGTGATTATTAGTTTTGTAATATTTAGAATTTTTGGAGATTTTTCTTACGAGGCCGAAAAATACTTCCAAAATTGTTAATTTAATAAAATTAAAATTATCCTTCTAATTATTTTGAAAATTTGGTTTATTTATTCCGGACATAGAAACAACAAACATATAATTTTGTAGTATTTCCCTCATCGAGACCTACGTCCTACATAAATTTGGTAGTATTTGGATAATGTTATACGAAACCAAAATTATTAAATTATTAAATAAATAAATAAATTAATTAAATAAATAAATGGAAAGCAGTGCTCTGCTGTCGTGACCAAGAGGAGGGTGGCAGAGGAAATTCGAGGTGTCAGTTGAAGGATGTTTAAATAATTAACGTGTTAAAACACTGGTGAAGGGCAAAAGAGAAAAAAAAATAATGATGATGATACTTACTCTCACCACTTACTCCCTTCTTCCTCATTTCTCTCTCTCTCACTTCTCTATCATTCGGCGAGAACCCAGCAGTGAAAAAAAAAAACAAAAGAAAAAAAAGAAAAAAAGAAAAAAAAAAGAGAAACATATTGAATTGAACCGAGGATTCAAATCGAACCGAGGCAAGTAACACTACTATTTTTTGTTCATTTCTCGTTTGTTTATTATTTAATTTATACTTGTGTTCGTATTTATTTTGCAAAAATACTTGGTTCACATTTTGATCGATTGATTGATATTAAGAACTGAACCAAATTACTTGGTCAATTTTAATATATATAAATATTGTGATATTACGTATTTTTGATTTTACAAAAAATTAAAATAATTTACGTTATGCAAATACTACGTATATTCATGCTAAAATAGGTTTGCATGCAAGTAGGGAGTTGCACCATGCAAAAAAAAAGAGAGAGGAGAAGAGTAAAAGAAAAAAATATAAATAAATAAATAAATTGTGTTGCTTTGTTGTTTACATCAAAAAGTGAGAGAGGAGAAAGTTTGGGGAATGGGTTTTGGTGGCTGGGCCGAGAGCAGAGAGAAAAGCAAAAGAAAAGAGAAAAAAAAAAGTAACTGGGCCTGGCCCAGCCCAGAAGAAATAGAGAAAAAAAGAAGAGAAAAAGATTAAAAATTGGGAACTGGGCCTGGCCCAGCCCAGTAAAAATAAAAGAAAAATAAAATAAAAGATATAGGCTGGATTTAACTTGGGCCAAAAAAAAAAATATATAGAAAAGAAAATAATAGACTGGGCCGGTCAGTCCAGCCCAGTAAAAATAAAAGAAAAGAAAAATGAAATGACAGTGAGCCTTGGTTTGGGTCTGAGCCTGACAGAAAATAATAATAATAATAATAATAATAATTGGAAATTTAGTGGGATTGGTCTTCGGTCTGGGCCTAACAGAAAAAAAATAATAATAAAAATAAGTGGGAATTTAGTGGGATTGGGCTTAGCTTTAAGTTGGATTTAATTTGAAATAATTGATGGATCGGAAATAAAATAAAAATAATAACAATAATAGTAATAAAATAAATAAATATTTGTAATAACAATAATATTGTAATAGTTCTGATTTATTTTCTCTAATAAAATCCATTACAATGTGTAATAGGACCTTAAGAATGGACTCTATAAAAATATTTGTCACTTGTTTTTTTTCCATTACTTAATTAGGATGGCGTGGCACACCGAATTTGTAGTAGCTATTCCTGATTAAACTCTGCCTTACTTTTGTGTTCCTTTATACAAATAAAACTTCAAGAATAAATTGGAAATTCTGACTATCCATTATCATTTCTATCAAAAGTGAAAGTCGTTCATAATATATTCTATATATTATAATTGAGAAAGCGCTTAGCTAGAAGTACAAAATAGTGAATCCATCAAAATTATACTTGAGATCAGGCTTAAAATATGAGAAACGATATGTAAGGATCATTAACCGATGGGAGAAGTCTTGAAAGATAAAATAACATTATTAGTTCTTATTTTATAGGATATACAATCACCAAGAGATTCAGTTTGGGAGTTTGAAAAAGACATCAGGATAAAATACCTATACCCTTTCTCATGATAAAAAACATCAATTTAAATTTCGAGGACGAAATTTTTTTATTAGGTGGGTAGGATGTAGTACCCCAAAATTCGAGCTATCTGTATTACTCTCTTGAGACCAATGGTGCCGAATAAGTCTACCGAAGTCAATTTTGGACACTGAAATAACTTTCGGTTAACATAACTTTAAATCCACAAACCCAAATGACATTCGGTCTTCGCGATTATTAGTTTTGTAATATTTAGAATTTTTGGAGATTTTTCTTACGACGCCGAAAAATACTCCCAAAATTGTTAATTTAATAAAATTAAAATTATCCTTCTAATTATTTTGGAAATTCGGTTTATTTATTCCGGACATCGAAACAACAAACATATAATTTTATAGTATTTCCCTCATGGAGACCTACGTCCTACATAAATTTGGTAGTATTTGGATAATATTACATGAAACTAAAATTATTAAATTATTAAATAAATAAATATATTAATTAATTAAATAAATGGAAGGCGGTGCTCTGCTGTCGTGACCAAGAGGAGGGTTGCAGAGGAAATTCGAGGTGTCAGTTGAAGGATGTTTAAATAATTGATGTGTTAAAACACTGGTGAAGGGCAAAAGAGAAAAAAAAATAATGATGATGATACTTACTCTCACCACTTCCCCCCTTCTCCCTCATTTCTCTCTCTCTCACTTCTCTATCATCCGGCGAGAACCCAGCAGTGAAAAAAAAAACAAAACAAAAAAAAGAAAAAAAGAAAAAAAAAGAGAAACAGATTGAATCGAACTGAGGATTCAAATCGAACCGAGGCAAGTAACACTACTATTTTTTGTTCGTTTCTCGTTCGTTTATTATTTAATTTATACTTGTGTTCGTATTTATTTTGCAAAAATTCTTTGTTCACATTTTGATCGATTGATTGATGTTAAGAACTGAACCAAATTACTTGGTCAATTTTGATATATATAAATATTGTGATATTACTTATTTTTGATTTTACAAAAAATTAAAATAATTTACGTTATGCAAATACAACGTATATTCATGCTAAAATAGGTTTGCATGCAAGTAGGGAGTTGCACCATGCAAAAAAAAAGAGAGAGGAGAAGAGTAAAAGAAAAAAAATATAAATAAATAAATAAATTGTGTTGCTTTGTTGTTTACATCAAAAAGTGAGAGAGGAGAAAGTTTGGGGAATGGGTTTTGGTGGGCTGGGCCGAGAGTAGAGAGAAAAGAAAAAGAAAAGAGAAAAAAAAAAGTAACTAGGCCTGGCCCAGCCCAGAAGAAAAAGAGAAAAAAAAGAAGAGAAAAAGATTAAAAATTGGGAACTAGGCCTGGCCCAGCCCAGTAAAAATAAAAGAAAAATAAAATAAAAGATATAGGCTGGATTTAACTTGGGCCAGAAAAAAATTAATAAAAAAAAATAGACTGGGCCGGTCAGCCCAGCCCAGTAAAAATAAAAGAAAAGAAAAATGAAATGACAGTGGGCCTAGGTTTGGATCTGGGCCTGACAGAAAATAATAATAATAATAATAATAATAATTGGGAATTTAGTGGGATTGGTTTTGGGTCTGGGCCTGACAGAAAAAAAATAATAATAAAAATAAGTGGGAATTTAGTGGGATTGGACTTGGCTTTAAGTTGGATTTAATTTGAAATAATTGATGGATTGGAAATAAAATAAAAATAATAACAATAATAGTAATAAAATAAATAAATAATTGATTGATTGGGTTTGGATTTTAATTAGACATTAATCAAAGTAAAATATATAAAAATATATGATTTGAGCCTAGAATGGAATTAGTCCATAAGTTTGAATTTATAAATAATGCAGTATTATTGCATGATGCACTTGGTTCCCAAATTGAGTCATTGATTGACATTGAGAATGAAACCAGATTATTAAAATAAGTTCGATGATATGCATTGTTGTACAATTGTGCACTAATATATATCATGCTACATATCATGTGTTTTGATATTACAAGTCATGTGTTTTACAGGTCATGTGCTTTAATATTACAAGTCATGTGTTTTAATATTACAGATCATGTGTTATGATATTACATGTCATGTACAGTCATGGAAATACAAATATTTTATCATGAATTGAAAAACAATTAAAGAAGGATTATAAAATTTTCATGTGTATAATTCATTATGAACACGTGGACGGGAGAAACTATATGATGGATAAGAGCCTTGCCGTATAAGAATTGATTGTATTATTAGGGCTGGGATTCTTTTACTGCAGCGGCCTGGGTGATTCTGGATCACCAATTGATATTTATCCAGAGTGGTATGTCTGTTACTGTAATACAGTACGAAACTTGATTGTAGTGCCTAGCGGCATGTCATGGTTCAGCGACATGAATATTGTAGCCGGGTCCCGGGTATGCACGGGCACTTATACGACAATGGAGAATAGCGCTATCTTATCCATTAATACAGTTTCTAAAATTAAATTGGACGATGACTGAGACAAATAGATTATATGATTAAATAGATAGAGTAGTTATTATCATGTTCATTTATTTATGCATTTATTTATACTTGCCTTCATGTTAATTTATGTTTGCCTTCATGTTAATTTATATGTTGCCATCATGTTAATTTATATGCACACAAATAACACTGACATAAACATACTCATGCACACTGATATTCCTGTACTATGATAGTACACAATTTCTCTTTTTAAATGTGTTACTTGCTGGGTTTAATCCTCTGGGTTTTGAACACAGATTTGGTACGTGAAGAAGGGGATCTAGCCCCAGTTGAAGACCATATTTCGTTGGACAGATCGAGTGACAATAGGCAAGTGAAGTACCCCTGGAAAACTTTTGTATATTTTGTTTATATTTTATTTTGTCTGGGCACTGCTTTTCTCTTTGACTCTTTTATGTTCATATTTAAAGCAGTGTGCCATTTTACGTAATGAACTCTTTGTATAAATGAAATTATTTCAGTTTCAGACATGTTATTTATTAATCTGATTGTGGCAGTAGTTACGGTTATTCCAAAATCCTGTAACTATTGGGTTGTCTAGTGCAAGTAATAAGTAACGTCCTCCGTTTTGGGAAGCAGCTGAAAAACGGGGGTATTACAACAATCCTTGGTCAGATGTCCAATATTCTGGTGGTAATACTTGGGATATCTGTCTTCCCAACATCCCTTGGCTTTCGATTTTTGAGAAGTTTAAGTATCCCCTTTTTAATTAACAATTGAAAGAACGTAGCTGCTGTTCGTCGCAAAAGTTCTTTCGCTTCCTTCCATTGAATACATCTTAGATTACAATAGAAGTGAACAAGATATAAAGAGAACGAAGAGGATTTTATATTTCAATCTCTCTCTTTTACAATATATTGTGGGATCTGTGGCGATAGGATCTGTCGAGCAGATCCTTTTGATGATCGGTACGTTGAAATCTTCTCTCTTGAAGATATCGGCCGACTATAGACGATCTTCTCTGGTTTTGATTTGTTCAAGGCTCTCTCGCGTAACTCAAACTTTTCAAGAACTCCAGAAAGAAGATGGTGATTTTCTCTGATCTTCACGAAGTCAAGGCTCTGTGCGTAACTCGAATTCTCCAAGATTTCAGAAAAATATCTCAATTGCCGAAAAGAAGATCCCTAGGTATTTATAGCCCCAGGTTAATGCAAGAGTTTCTATCTAAATAGAACTCGTCATTCTCAGGGATTCCAATCAAATATCTTAGTTTTGATGGAATTCTGATTAGACTTGATTTGGGTATTTGGATAGGCCCAGAATCATAATCTCAATCAATTTGAGATTCTGGTTATCTGCTTATGCGGAGCTTTTAATCGCATCACTACGCGGTGCTAAATAACCAGTGCGCGGAGCTAACGCGGAGCTATAGAACATCTCCGCGTTTTGCTCAAACGCGAGGCTAATACAAGCCAGACTGCGGAATCAATGCGGAGCTATTAAATATCTCCGCGTTTTATTCAAACGCAGGGTTAATATTACCAAACGCGGGGTTACTGAATTAGCTCCACGTTCTATTGTGGAAAATCCTTTTAACTTAGAAATTTTCACTGCCAACAGAACCCCCTCCAAAGTTTTCAAAATGGCTTAGACTTCAGCAGATTTTGAAATACTTTGGATATCTAAACTGAAACGCGGAGTTAGAATACCAAGTCTATCTCGCGTTATGCTCACTTAGGAGGAGCTAATCAGCTTCACTTCGTCTTCAGTGAAATGAGTAATTATGTCATTAATTACCCTGAATTTCTACGCCGAATACCAAGCGACGGAAATTCTGTTTAAATAGAGCTCCCAGCTCATCTTCTTCTTCATCTCATCCGAAGAATCTTAGGGCTTCAGAGCAGGCGACTCAGGCTTCTTATTTTGAAAGAATGATCTCCAGCCGAACTTCTTTTTCCTTTCCATAGATCTTCATCACTAGGATGTCATCTAGGAAGAGTGCGACAGCGCGCAAGTTGGTCGGCGTTAATGGCAACAGCCGTGAAGGTAGACGTGATGGCGAACCAGTCTATGTAGCATCTTCCGAAGGTAAAAAACCTTAACTCTTGGGCTTCTAAGAACCATTCTTGAGATGTTTCGGCTTGGTTTAATCCAGCCAACTGTTTATTTTACCAGCGAGATCGCCGTTCTCCGCGAAGTTATCGCGTCATCCCCTGCGTTTGAAACGCGAGGCTATTTCTGATTAGTGTTCGCGATGAATTGCGAGGCTATCTTTGATTAGCAGTCGCTATGAATTGGCGAGGCTATCTTTGATTAGCAGTCACTATGAATTGCGAGGCAATCTTTGATTAGCAATCGCGATGAATTCCGAGGCTATCTTTGATTAGCAGTCGCTATGAATTGCGAGGCTATCTTTGATTAGCAATCGCGATGAATTGCGAGGCTATCTTTGATTAGCAATCGCGATGAATTGTGAGGCTATCTTTGATTAGCAGTCGCGATGAATTGCGAAAGAGAAGGAAAGAGCAAAAAGAAATCTCGTCCCCCTATACGCGAAGTTATCGTATCATCCTCTGCGTTTAAAGCGTGAGGCTATTTCTTCAACTGTGCGCGGAGTTAGCTTAGCTCCGCGTTTTCACTCTTTTGGAAACTCTGTTCCTTTTGCAGTAAGTCCAATCCTTTCTGAAGAGGAATGTATGCGGGTCCATCGATCTTCATCAGCAAAAGTAACTCTAAGGAAGTCAGAAGCATATGCTTTACAATATAGTTGCAGGTTTCAAGCTCTGGCTCCTGGAGATGGACTATTGAAGGAGCTTCAAGCTCAAGTAAGGGTCTACAGCGCTTGCAGTTCAGAATTGCAGCACTTGCAGTTCAGTTGACAGGTCCAAAATGACATTTGCAGAGGAGATCTTTTGCATGTGAATCAAGGAACTGAGCTTCAACGCCCCGTAGAGAGAAATCTTACCGTTAAGTTATTGATGAGTCGATGTATTGATGAGTTGATGATCATGTAAAAGCTTTCGGGAGAGCTATAACTCCTTCTTTGTAATTTCTTCGTCTTATTAATAAAGACAAATTATTTTCCTCTCTATCTGTTGGCTTCAATAATTTTGCTTGCTCAACAAATAGATAGTCAATAATTTTGGTAAAAATAATCTAAGGCTCTTCTGCGTAACTTAGATCATTAATACCGATATGATCGAATAAGGATCCTCTTAACTCGGCCAAAAACCCAAGTTTTTCATGAGAACGCGAAGCTAAAACTGCCAAGTTAACCTCGCATTTCTCGGAGTTGCATGGAGTTAATATCTTCACTTTTTTCTTTATCACGCGAGGCTAATAGCTCCCCGTTTTGGAGAGTAACTGACCAGTCATTTTCTCCGAAATCCGCGCCGAACTCTAAGATGCGGTTTCCCTCTTTTAAATAAAATCTCTATTCCTTTTCTTCTCACTTTACTTGAGAATTTTCCAGAAACTTAGAGATTCAGGCGATCACAGTTCAGGCGACCCGAGCTTCTTCCAACCGAGTTTCCTCCCGATTTTCAGTCAATTTTCCTCAGCAATGGCACCCAAAACTCGTGCTACTTCTCACGCGGCTCCATCATCGGCAACTGGTGCAAGCAGTGGTGGCGGCGGCCATGGCAGCGACGCGCCAGCCCACATTTCGCCTATCGGAGGTAAGAATCTCTCCATCGAGACTTTTTAGAACATCTCTAGAGTGATTTGGCTTGATTTTAACTGATCAATCAACTCTTTTACCGGCGAGATCGCCGTACTCCTGCTATAAGGCTTGGAGAAGAAGAAAAGTCTCTGACTTTCTTCTTTACGCGAAGTTATCGCGTCATCCTCGCGTTTTGAAGCGCGGGGCTATTTTAAGTAGCAGTCGCGCTGAAACGCGAGGCTATTTTAAGTAGCAGTCACGTGGAAATGCGAGGCTATTTTGAGTAGCAGTCGCGCTGAAACGCGAGGCTATTTTAAGTAGCAGTCGCGTGGAAACGCGAGGCTATTTTGAGTAGCAGTCACGTGGAAACGCGAGGCTATTTGAGTAGAAGTCGCACTGAAACGCGAGGCTATTTTAAGTAGCAGTCGCGTGGAAACGCGAGGCTATTTTGAGTAGCAGTCGCGCTGAAACGCGAGGCTATTTTAAGTAGCAGTCACGCTGAAACGCGAGGCTATTTTAAGTAGCAGTCGCGTGGAAACGCGAGGCTATTTTAAGTAGCAGTCGCGTTGAAACGCGAGGCTATTTTAAGTAGCAGTCGCGTGGAAACGCAAGGCTATTTTAAGTAGCAGTCGCGTGGAAACGCGAGGCTATTTGATTTCTGTGCGGTCTAATCTTTAGCTTCGCGCGTCCATACTTAGAGAATTTTTCTGTCTTATAGAAACTTCTCTCACTCTGGTGCTTCTTCTTGCAGTAGGGTATTCGATGGAAATTCTTCCTCACAAGAATTACTTCGGGTTTGCTGGGGATTCTGATCTCTCAAGCCAATTTCGCTTCACCACTATCTTGGCTTCATATAAGCCAGACCCGAAGGAGCGCAAGGAGAAGTTGATCAAGTATCATCCCACTACTGCGCGAGAAGTCATAACCGATGCAGCCTTCGAAACTTTGAATAGAGAGGCGATGGAGAAACCCGCCTTCCTCTTTGGAGACCAGATGGATCAATCAGATGAGATCCTTTCTGAAGAGGAGTGTGTTTGGTATATAACTCAGGCGAAATGCTAATGTTTCTGCCTAGAATGGCTCGTAGCTATCCTCTGGTCTATCTTCAGAGGCTGGCGATGCCTCGGGAATTAAAGTGGGGACTGACTCAAGAGCAAGATGGCGTCCCAACAGGCAAATTTGGTGCAAAAGGGGTTTATCAAGATGGTCCCTCCAGATGCATTACTGGCTTGCTTCCAGACCGATTTGGCAAGGAGCTTCCAGTGGGAGAAGTTCCATCTCGTACCCGAACTTTCTTAAGTGAGTTCCTCGCGAAGGATAGTCAGTACCCGGCTAGCAACTTCAGGATGCCTGGCTGGGTTCATTCTTCTAACAATATGTGGTGGGCCCGCCTCGTTCAGTACATGCTGGATTCCCACGAGCCCATTTTAAAGGATATTGGCTTGTATAAAACTATCAGGAATGTCCAATTCGGGTTTCCCGAGAGTGCTTATCATTTTTACTGCCTCTTGGAGATGTATAACCCTGAGACTTGTACTCTCTTTACACCAGTGGGTGAGCTAGGATTCGCTCTTCACGAGATGTTCGAGATTTTCGGGCTTTCCATGGGTGAAATCCCCTATGAAGAGTATATCCCCACCACCAATGATGAGCGCATCTATGCCACATATTGGGAGATAATGTGCCATTATCATATTTGCGCTGACTTGACGGGTGCGTGTAACTACGGTATCGGTCATAAGAAATGGGCCGAATACCTTTTTGCCAACTTGAATTCTAAGGATAGTTCAACGACTATTCATGGCTATCCACCTGTCTATGGCTCAGAGATTGATCACCGCATTGCTAAGGGCTGCCACCTATTATATTATACCACTGAATCCAATGAGAATGGATACGGTCCTGGTACTTCATTCAAGAGCTACCACTATCAAGCCCAGTTTTCGGTCTCCAACAGAGGTCTCATTGCCGGGTTTTTGATGTTGTGGCTTAAGAGATGCGTCGTGCCGTCGTTGCCCAAGGAAGCAATTGCAATGACCGTGGTATATCCGCCGGTTCTTCTTGCATATGGCCGACCCCTTGGACTTCTTCCCGCCATGGTATGCAATTTGCAGTATGGACTGAGGGTGCTATGTCGTAATTTCCTCCCCACTATTAAGGTCAAGGGGAAAGGAAAGGGCAAGTCGAAAGAGACTGCCCAGTCGAAAACTCCAAACCCTAGGGTGGAGATGCCCTACACCTATTTGATGGCGTGGCTCGTCTTGCACTGTCCTTCTTTAATGAGTGCGCCAGAGCGTCGTTCGGGCTAAAAGTGCTTCTTTGTAGAACTGTATGAACGCTCTTCATGGAAGCAGAATTATATGTCTCAAATTCGGAAGACTTTTTATAGTTTTCAGAATTATGAGATCTTTCGGTGTTTCCCTGACTTTCCCGGCGGAGGATATGGAATGAGGCTGAAGGACGCCGTGGGAGCAGATAAGTTCACTACTTTATCTGCAGGAGCGTTTTGGTGGCTTCTCAACATCCGTCCCGGACACTTGGTGTATCGTCAAGATCTCGGGTGTCGGATCGAGCTATACACTCCGAGTTGCTTTGCTCGTCAGTTTGGATACTCCCAACTTTATGTGGACAATCCAAATAAAGATCTTGCTCATGAGGGGAATTTATACGAAGGCGCTCGTGGCTGGTTCCATTTCGCAGCAGGCAGAACCGAGACTAAATTCTCCTTGCCCCAGAAGGCACCAGAATTGGCCATGACCCTCAGCTTCTGCAACTGGTTCAGTATTGCGAATGCTGACGTGCCCGGCTTCTCTCTCAATTGCAGTTGTTGCAAAGAGATTGAAGCCCTCTACATTAGCTGCCAGGGTGCTTCTAGAGTGAGAATAAAAGGAATGGAAGAATTCCTTGGTGCGCGGCTGAGCCTTCAGACTCCATCGAGTCCGACGACGATGCCGGTGATGACGATGACAATACTGGTGCTGGTGGAGCTCCCCAGCCTGTTGTCAGTCGTCCCTTGAGTCCAGCTCTCAAACGCCGTGGCACTTTAAAGAGAAGACCGGGTAAGAAGCAAAAATTGGCTCAGAAAACTTTGATAGCTCCCCAAGAAGTGGCTGTCAAACTTGCTTCAGACTTGTTGGCTTCGGCTCTCCCCCAGCATCGGCAAGGGAGGACGAACTTGCTAAAGCTCCAAGTGTTGTTGAGGTTTCGGCCCCTTTGGCCATAGGGCCTGTGGCAGAACCTGTGGCGCAACTATCGGGTAGCGAGACGGGTACGTTGCTGGAAATGACAATGGCTCCCCCTTCAAGTCCGACAACTGGACTTGTATCGCCTAGTATGGCCCTTAGCATTTTATCTTTTGCCCGTTATTATTTTAACGTAACACTGCTTTTCTGGTCTTCCGAAATGAAGGTGATCAACTTCTCTCGCCAATGCATTCGACTACCCAAGTAGAGTCTGACGATAGGATGGACCACTTCGGCTTCGTTGGTGGTGTGGGTAGCTCTGCTGGCGAGTTTTCGGCTGATTATTCCACACCGGCTCCTGCCTCTGTTCCCTCTTCAATTCCCCCAATTGACGAACTGGGAAGTGATGAGAGAACTGAGGTCATTATCGCAGCTGCTGCTAAGGAGGCGACGCCTTCTCCTAGCATGCCATCTCCAACGCCAGTCTGTTCCACTGAGACATTTCCCACGGTCGTTGGCGTACCTTCTGTTTTTCAGTCAGCGATTCTAACGCCTTCTACTATAATGGCTGTTGAGACACCTGTAATTCTTCCAGCTTCTAATCTTCCAGTCGGGGATGGGGAGAACTTAAAGTTCTCATTTGAAACTTCTTCTGTCATCGGAGGAACTTCTGGTGGAGATACCCCCTCATCTTCTCCTGTTAGTGGCGCTCCCCGGGTGACTTGTATTAGCAGCCCTCCTTCTCAGGTTCCTGATTCTACTAGATCTGCATTGGCTTTACTGGCCCCGCATGTCATGAACATGGTACAAGGACGGGCTTCTTTTTCGACACTGGCAGCCACTGCTCCCCTGCCCGTGACATCTTCCTTAGCATTACTTGCTTTGTCTGTTGGCACTGCAAATCCTCTTGAAGAACTTTTCAACCTCAGTGTCGCCGATTTTATGCGTTTGCTAAGGAGATGTATCGAGATGGTCCTTGCTGACCATGATTTCTTCAACTTCGCACGTCCAATGTTATTCCGCTATCTGAAAAACATCGAAGAAATTGGGGGATGGGATCGAGCAGCTCCTTACCGGGCCCATTTTGGAATTTTGGAAGAGCAAATGAACATACTCAACACAGTTCGCCAAGCGGATGTTGAGTCGATTACTGGGATCGAATGGGCTCGTCTTCAAGCGGAGTTGGTTGCTCGTCGAGAGGAATTGAGGCGCCAAGAAGAAGAGTGGTCTCGAGCGTTAGCAGGGTTTTAGGCTAGTCGGGAGTCCATTCTTAGAGGTTTGGATTTGGTGAACTCTGAAATTGAGGGGACCCAGGCTGCAATTCGCAGCCCCCAGGAGGCCATTGCTAATGCTCGGGCGATCTTAGTAGAGAGTGAGCTTCAATTAGGGGAAGCCGTTAAGAAGCGGAAAGCGCTGATCCTTCAACGGGAGTAAGTTGATCAGGAGGAGACAATATGAAGCCGTACTATGGAAGAGTCTCGCCAGCATCTCGTCCAGCAAGTTGGAATGAATGATGATGATCTGCTCCGGCAGGCTCAACACTCTATAGAGGCAACTCATCGTCGAGTAGTTGATGAAGCGATGAGTAAGTTAAAGCATCTCGGAGATCCATAGTTTTCTTTTATTCTTCATTCCTTTTTTTTTTTTTGTAATGAGAACTTGTACTAAAAGAAAGAACTTTATTGGTTCTCAGACTTCTTTTGTAACTCCATTCTTTTTAAATGATGAATAAGGATAACTACTTTTTGATTCTTTTATTAGTTGGTTAGGAAATCTTCTTGCACAACAAATAACTTGCCATCAAGAAGTAGCTTTCTCTGCGAAGCGTTCCAAGTCGTACTGTCAGAGGTAAGAATTTAATATGACAGGTTTTATGGGAATTTTAGCAAATCCCCAGCTATCAACGGGTTTGATTGGCCTTTACCAACTACCGTTTGAGTTGATCTAGCCATGTTATTCCCCTCAACATGGTGAGTTGTCGAGGAATTAATCTCCTCTCCCATTTTGCCTTTAATCAGCATTGGGTAGTTAATCTCATACTCTTAACCCCAGTATGATAGGGTTGGCGAGAAATTTATTCTCTTCCCATTGCCTAATCGGCGTTGGGCAATTCATACTATTTCCCCAGTATGATGGGTTGGCGAGAAACTGGTTCTCTTCCCATTGCCTAGTCGGCGTTGGGCAATTCATATCTTTTAGGTCAGAGGCGCTTAATTACACATGCCTAAAAGAAAGATTGGGGGCTGTTCAAACTTGAGAACTGAGAACACCAGGTTTGGGTCAAAGGCGCCAAACTGCGCATGCCCAAGAAAAGACTGATGGTGGTTCAAACTTGAGAACCAAACTGGAGGCGGTTCAAGGCTCTCTCGCGTAACTTGAACTGGGCACTCCAAACACACCAGGTTTAGGTCAGAGGCGCTAAACTGCGCATGCCTAGGAAAAAGGCTGGAGGCGGTTCAAACTTGAGAACCAAACTGAAGGTGGTTCAAGGCTCTCTCGCGTAACTTGAACTGGGCACTCCAAACACACCAGGTTTAGGTCAGAGGCGCTCAATGCGCATGCCTAAGAAAAAGACTGGAGGTGGTTCAAACTTGAGAACCAAACGCACCAGGTTTAGGTCAGAGGCGCCAAACTGCACATGCCCAAGAAAAGACTGATGGTGGTTCAAACTTGAGAACCAAACTGGAGGCGGTTCAAGGCTCTCTCGCGTAACTTGAACTGGGCACTCCAAACACACTAGGTTTAGGTCAGAGGCGCTCAATGCGCATGCCTAAGAAAAAGACTGGAGGTGGTTCAAACTTGAGAACCAAACTGGAGGCGGTTCAAGACTCTCTCGCGTAACTTGAACTGGGCACTCCAAACACACCAGGTTTAGGTCAGAGGCGCTTAATTACACATGCCTAAAAGAAAGATTGGGGGCTGTTCAAACTTGAGAACCAAACACACCAGGTTTAAGTCAGAGACGCCAAACTACGCATGCCTAAGAAGAAGAATGGAGGTGGTTCAAACTTGAGAACCAAACGCACTAAGTTTAGGTCAGAAGCGCCAAACTGCGCATGCCTAAGAAAAGACTGATGGTGGTTCAAACTTGAGAACCAAACTGGAACGGTTCAAGGCTCTCTCGCGTAACTTGAACTGGGCACTCCAAACACACCAGGTTTAGGTCAGAGGCGCTAAACTGCGCATGCCTAGGAAAAAGGCTGAAGGTGGTTCAAACTTGAGAACCAAACTGGAGGCGGTTCAAGGCTCTCTCGTGTAACTTGAACTGGGCACTCCAAACACACCAGGTTTAGGTCAGAGGCGCTCAATGCGTATGCCTAAGAAAAAGACTGGAGGTGGTTCAAACTTGAGAACCAAACGCACCAGGTTTAGGTCAGAGGCGTCAAACTGCACATGCCCAAGAAAAGACTGATGGTGGTTCAAACTTGAGAACCAAACTGGAGGCGGTTCAAGGCTCTCTCGCGTAACTTGAACTGGGCACTCCAAACACACCAGGTTTAGGTCAGAGGCGCTCAATGCGCATGCCTAAGAAAAAGACTGGAGGTGGCTCAAACTTGAGAACCAAACTGGAGGCGGTTCAAGGCTCTCTCGCGTAACTTGAACTGGGCACTCCAAACACACCAGGTTTAGGTCAGAGGCGCTTAATTACACATGCCTAAAAGAAAGATTGGGGGCTGTTCAAACTTGAGAACCAAACGCACTAGGTTTAGGTCAGAGGCGCCAAACTGCACATGCCTAAGAAGAAGACTGGAGGTGGTTCAAGCTTGAGAACCAAATGCACCAGGTTTAGGTCAGAGGCGCCAAACTGCTCATGCCTAAGAAGAAGACTGGAGGTGGTTCAAACTTGAGAACCATACGCACCAGGTTTAGGTCAGAGGCGCCAAACTGCGCATGCCCAGGAAAAAGGCTGGAGGTGGTTCAAACTTGAGAACCAAACGCACCAGGTTTAGGTCAGAGGCGCCAAGCTGCGCATGCCTAAAAAGAAGACTGGAGGTGGTTCAATCTTGAGAACCAAACACACCAGGGTTTACTGGGTTAAAATCACCAGAATAGAAGAAGTCCAAGTGCTCATCTGCGTAACTTGGATAAACTGGAGGGCTATGCTTCCAGGGATATCAAGCATAGTATTTCTTCAGAAACTTGGCATTGATCGGCATCATCATCCTGTCGCCGTCTTGATTCATTAAGCGATAGGCTCCACTGGAGTATACTGTCTCCACAATAAACGGTCCTTCCCACTTGGGTTCAAACTTACCCTTAGTCTTGTGGGTTAGCACCATTGGCCTTTTAACAGTCAGAACCAAGTCTCCTTACTTAAAGGTCCTTGGCTTAACGCTCTTATTGAACGTTTGAGATATTCGGACTTGATACAACTCAATTTGCTGTTGAGCCCTGAGACGTTTTTCATCTAACGCCTCTAGTTCTTGCAATCTTTGCTGATGGCGCTCTTCTGTTGTCATTCTTGTGGCTAAAGCCACTCTTAATGATTGTATCTGGATTTCAAGAGGCAAAACAACCTCACTTCCGTAAACCAAAGAGAATGGGGTTGCTTTGGTCGGGGTGCGAACGGTGGTGCGATAAGCCCATAAACATTCTCCCAACTTTTCATCCCAATCTTGTTTATTGGAAGAGACGAACTTCCGAAGGAGTTTGATGATCGTCTTGTTAAAAGCTTCAGCTAACCCATTAGCCACAGGGTTATATGGTGTAGAAGCGATATGTTTGATTCTGAATTTATTGCAGAATCTGGAGAATCCCTGACTGATGAATTGCGGACCATTATCATGAATAATCCGTCGGGGGACGCCGAAGCGGTAAATGACATGATGCTTGATGAACTTGATCACATCTGTCGTTTTCACCTCTTTCATGGGCACGGCTTCGGCCCATTTTGAAAAATAATCGGTTATTGCAAGAATAAACCGATGTCCTCTGGATGACGGAGGAGTTATTGGCCCCACAATGTCTATCCCCCATGCTTCAAATGGCCAACTTACAACAGTATTGTGTAAGTATTCTTGGGGTTGATGAATAAAATTAGCATGAACTTGGCATGCATGATATCGTTTAGCGTATGTCATTGCTTCCGTGATCATGTTCGGCCAGTAGTATCCTAGCCTTCTTATACGGTCTCCAAGTTTAGGACCGGGCTGATGAGCTTCACATTCTCCATCATGTGTTTCTCTCAGCACTTCTTCTACTTCCGCTTTTGATATGCAGCGTAGTAGCAGACCATCTCTTGACCTTCTATATAAAGTCTGAAGTTTATGGTCATAATAAAATCTTTGGGCCTTCCTCTTTATAGAGGTGGCTTCCTTAGGATCTTCTGGTAATATCCCATGTAAAGCATAATCCACAAACGGAAATCGCCAATCACGGGGCTCCAGGGTTAGGCCTACTTGGCACACTTCTTTATTTTGAAGAAGAGTATCTGGATGAAGGAGCTCTCTACTTTCAATGGTGATGCTTTTAACCTTACCTGGCGGGATCGCCAATATTGAAGCAAATGCGGCAAGGGCATCTGCATATACATTCTCATTCCGAGATATATGAGAGATGTAGAATTGTTCAAAATAGCCAGCTAGTTCAATGGCTAGCTGATAATAGGGGATGAGGGCTTCATGTCTGACTTCATACTCACCTGTCATCTGATTGACGATGAGTTTAGAGTCTCCATATGCCTCTAGATGGTTCACCCTCAGTTGCAGAGCTATTTTTAAGCCGATAATGAGCGCGTTGTACTCCGCTACATTATTCGTGCACGGTTCTGTTAATGAGTAACCGTTAGGCAATATATGTTTATGTAGGGATATTAGCACAACCCCCACTCCAGCAGCAGATCGTCTCGCGGCACCATCAAAGAACATTTGCCAAGGCTGTTCTCCGGTAACTGTGTTGACTTCTGATGTCTGATTTAATTTGGACCAAATTGGATGATCTGCAAGGAAATCGCGATTGCTTGTCCCTTCATGGCCTTTTGAGTGACAAAATGTATGTCATAGGGCGATAGTAAGAGCGCCCATTTTGCCAATCGGCCATTTAAGGATCCCGGTTTGGTCATCAGAATTTTCAAGGGGTTAACCCGTGATATGACATGAATTGTTTGCCCTGAAAGGTAGTGTCGCATTTTCTAAACAGCAAACACTAGAGCTAAACATTCCTTCTCAATCGGGGTATACCGCTGTTCGGCCCCAATCATTATTCTGCTTAAATAGTAGAGGGCATGTTCATGGCCATGCTCATTATATTGAGCAAGTAATGCTCCTAAAGAATTATCCATGGTCCTTACATATATAAGGAAGGGCTGCCCAGGGGCTGGTGCCATAAGTACATGAGGCTTAGTAAGGTACTTCTTGATGTCATCAAATGCCTGTTGACATGCCTCATCCCATATGAAAGACACCCCTTTCTTCATAAGTCGAGAAAATGGCTGGCAACGTCCCGATAGGTTGGAAATGAAGCGTCGATTATAAGCGACCTTCCCTTGTAACCCCCTCAACTCTTTAAGATTGCAGGGAGGTGGCATCTCGCTAATTGCTTTTACCTTTTCAGGGTCGAGGAAAATTCCTTTTGAGGTGATTATGAACCCAAGAAATTTCCCGCTGGATACCCCCATGAACGACTTGGTAGGATTCATCTTTAGATGATGTTTCCTCATAAGATCGAAGACCACTCTTAAATCATGAAGATGATCTTCTTTATTTTTGCTTTTGACTGCTAAGTCATCCACATAGCACTCCACTGTTCTGCGCAGGTGTTCTTTGAATATGACACTCATTGCGCGTTGGTAGGTGGCACCTGCGTTCTTTAATCCGAATGGTATCACCGTATAACAGTATACCCCCAGCGGCATTCTGAAAGCTGTATGCTTTTCATCATCCGGGTGCATTTTAATTTGGTTATAACCTGAGAAGTCATCCATAAAGGACATCCTCTCATAACCGCAAGTATTATCAATCATCACATCGGTGATGGGGAGTGGAAACTCATCCTTGGGACATGCAGCGTTCAGATCTCGAAAATCGATGCATATCCGGATTTTGCCATTCTTTTTGCGAACCGGCACTATGTTAGCCACCCAGTCAGGATGCTGCTCTTCTCGGATGAATCCGGATTGTATAAGCTTGTTGACTTCAGCAACTATCGCCTCCATCAGTTCCGGTCGAAAACGCCTTTGCTGTTGTTTGACAGGCTTAGCATCTTCTTTAATATTTAACCGGTGTGTGGCAATTTGAGGGTCAAGCCCAGGCATATCTTCATAACTCCATGCGAACACATCTATATACTCTTTGATAAGAGATATAAGTTCCTCCTTTTTTAAAGGAGTTAGTGTGTCGCTTATGAAAATGGATTTCAGATTTTCTTCCGTTCCCATGTTAACTTGTATTAATTTGTCTTCTGTGGGCGGGGTCACGCTGTTCAAAGCGGACATCCCAGAGAGTGTCCATATGCCTGGCCCAAGCATCATCTTGGACGTCAATTGGTTCCTCGTCGCTCTCTGGCACAGATGAAACCATATTGACAGTCAAACATTGAAACTGATCGGGTGAAGATGTTTCTTCTTTGGCCGAAGAACTCTCTTCATCTTTTAATGGTGAAGAAGGTGGGGTAGATACATAACCCAACCCCTTGCGGGTCTTCTGATAATAATCAGGATTCTTTCCTTTCGGTCTAAACGAGGGTATGAGATTCCATCGCCCTTTTTCAAAGTTTAATCCCGGCTTCTGGGTAAAATTATATCCCATCTTTTCCATCATCTGTCGGGATCTTTGTTCATACATATGAAATTGGGGTGATGTTTGCTCATCACTTTCACTGCTTTGTTTTCGCCGAGGTGACGTAATTACCTTGCCGAGCATAATCGGCTTTTGGGATCCTCTCCGAGGAGGCACTTCAAAGTAGTGACCTTTTTCTTCAGCTATTTTAGACTGGGAGAGGAGGGATGACCTAAGTGGCAAATGATATGCCGCCAGAACTTCAAGTTCGGATAGGCCATCCACTTCAGTGGAAGTACAAGAGGGTTCAGACTCAGTAGCTACAGCATGCTCGCAGACTAACTTTACATTTTCATTAATAACCCATTCACTCTCTATTACATCCACTATATTATCAAAACTAAGAGTAAAATCTAGGTTGGGGTTAATTTCATAATCACCCCCATCATCTTCTTCAAAAGGTTCATACTCCGTGTCTGCCTCGTTACCACTTTCATCAGGGTTTTGAGGCTTGCCAGGATCATCATTGGAGATTTCATGAGCTGGTTTGTAGAGTGAAGTATCTATGAAGTAATTCTCCAGTCCTTTGAAAGGTTGCTTATCTGCAATTACTGTCCAGACTTCACCTTCCTCATTGCAATATTTCATGCATTGGTGAAGAGTCGACGGAACGGTCATGTAAGCATGGATCCAAGGTCATCCTAGTAGAATATTGTAGGAGGTATCTGCATCAATAACATAGCATGTAACCTCCGTCTTTAGATCTCCAATTTGGCATCGGAGTCGAATTTTCCCGAGGGGGCTGCTATTATTGGCGTTGAACCCATATATTGACGTGTTGGTTAGTGTCAGACGATGGAGGGAGATCCCTAGCAGCTGCATCAACTTTCTGGGTACGACACTTAGTGCAGAGCCCGGATCAATTTGAATTAAGTCCACTTTTGTGGATCCGACATATCCGGTGAAATATAAAGGCCTGTTGTGCTTTATATTCCTTACCTGCATGTCTTCTGGAGAGAAAACTATTTGTGGGACCTGCCTCCTCACTTGATGACAGCAGAAGTAAGAATCCTGTTCTTCATTAGCCGGCTCGACAATCTGAGCTAGGAATGACTCAGAGTCTGCCAAAGCTTCCCTTAATGCCTCACGAGTTGATTTTGACAATCGTAACAACTCGTATAGCGTTACTCGAGCTAGAATATTTGCCAGCTGAGTTATGATATCAAATTGGAAGGAGGTATTATTAACTCCTTCATCTCTTCGCGGATTCTTCTGGAAACAAACACCTTTTTGCTTTGCAGGATTAGTCGTTTCCGCATATATATCCTTCGGATCTACTCTAGTGTAGTCTCTAAGATATGTTTTCCCAGATCGAGTGCCGGAAGGGCCTGCCCCATTTTGATGAGTGGCCATGGTTTCGGGCTCCTCTTCAGAGTCTGTGGGTATTCCTGCAATATATTCGTCCTTTATTTCCGCGGAGATAGCATTGCTAGTCCGCTTTTTCTTGTGACCCCCTGTGTTTGTCCACTGCTCGTCTTCTATCAAATCGGGGTGAACCCACATAACTTCCCCTCTTTGGGTCGTTACAGGGATAAGTCATTCTTGGGCTTTGTTGTAAGGATCAAGATTCTTTGTGACTGCCTCACCCTTTGGGATTGGGGTCACTCCTGCGGGGAACTCGTGGGTTCCAACCACTATGGTTGCCATATTGGCAGTGACCTTCTTCTGCTCTTCCTTAAGCGTCAGAACCCTAGCTTCTATTAGTGCTTGGATTCTGTTCTTAAGGGAAAAACAATCCCGGGTAGGGTGCCCAACATTCCGGTGATAGAGACAGTAAATAGGATTTTTAGAATTACCAGCGTCTTCTGGCTTTTTATTCTCCGGAAGTTTTAGCATTGCCTTTTTCTGGAGCAAGTGAAAGAGGACAGGTGTCTGTTCAGCTTTGAAAGTGTAATTCCTTTCTTGCTGCGGTCTAATTTGCCTTGACCCTCGCTGACCTTGAGACTTCAGCTCTGGCGGAGGACTGGTTTTCTGAGGAGCAGCTTCTTACGACATCGCTGCTTTCCCTTTATTCTTATTGTTGTTGTTTTGGGTATATGACTTATTACCCCCAGCATTTCTTGGCCCGCGGGACTCTTCAATTCGGCGAATCAAGTCTTCAGCTTGCTCTCCTTGTTTGAGCAGGTCCCTCCACGTTACGGCCCCCATTTTGAGGAGCACATTGGTCTTAAGATTGTGTCGACAGGTCTCTACTAGAGTTTCTTGGATCATTCCGTGTTTGCAATGTACGGACTTCTCCCGGAACCTTTCTATGAAATCTTTAATCGTTTCTTGTTCTCCTTGTCTAGTTGCAAGGAGGGAATAAACCGTAATCTCGGTATCATCCTCAAAGAATCGTGAGAGAAATAATTTCTCGACCTCAAACCAGGCATTAATAGATCCTGGGGGCAACTGCATGAACCAAGTAAAGGCAGGCCCTGGCAAAGTACTCGCGAATACTTTTGTCATAATTGGGTCATTACCCAACAGATGTCCTGCTTGGGACAAGAAATAATAGATGTGCTGACTGGGCGATCTCTTCCCGTCATAAGGCTCTAACTTGAGCGGTTTATACTTTTGTTGGTATGGTATCGTATCCCATTCAGGAGGATACGGTCTTGAGACCCCTGATTCTTTCAACTCCTTTTTACGCATTAAAGCTTCGAGTTGATTCTATAATTTTTCAAGCTTTTCTTCATGCGGATCATGGAAAGAAAATCTATCTTCTTCCTCATGCATCGAGTGGGCTTTCTCCTCCTGTTCTTCTTCATTAGGATTTTCCTTGCCCTTTTTTGCATTATCTTCAACAAATCTCGATAGCATGACTTTAAGACCTTCAATCATCTTTTGCTGCTCTCGAATTATTCTTTCTTGAGCTTCAAATCTGTGATTGATATCATCAGATTTATCTGTCATGTGAGATGCTGACTTCTGTAGTCGAGACGATGCAGAGGAACGAGGTGAGGCTATAGCTGAATTATCGCTGTCCTCATCGTAAAAACCCCCTACGAGCCTCTTATAATTTCGAGGCGGGACGGCTCCTGATTTAAGTCGAGTAACACGATGAGGTTCTTCATCGCTCGATTCTGAATCATTATCTGTCTCTATAATTTTCTTCCCTTTTCCTACCATGTTGGAGGTTACAGTTCTCCCTTGCTTCAGGGAAGTGGTTCTTGTCTTCTTAGCAGGATTCTGGTTCGACTCGTTTAATCGGTCGAACATAGATATCCTGTTCTTGCTGCAGCCACAGTTGTCCATCACGGCTGATACCGCCGTCACAAGTTGCTGGCAATGACAGACAGGCTCAACCTGGAGTTGGTCTATGCCTCTCTTCTTAGAGAGATATTCCCTAAGATCAGCGCCTTTAATCATAGAGTCAAGAGGTCCATTTAACTCTTGAGAAGATCTGGGAACCCACTGAAGCTTCTTCGTCTGATCAACCCTGACTCTGGGATTGGACCGATCCTCGCGTGGCTTAGGAATAGCCTCGCGTTTCACATTGCGGGCCTGAAGAGTAGCTCCGCGCTTATCCACACTAGCCTCGCGTCTCTCGCTGGCTTGGTATGTCTTTAGAAGTTTAGCTTCTGGAATAATAGCCCGCGTGAAGGGAAGGTCTTACACGCTGGCTCATCTTTACGATTAACGCAGATCATAGCTTCGCGCCTAGCATGATTTTTATGACTGATAACTATTTGCCAATCGTCCTCGCGTTCCTCGCGGGTATCAGAAGTCTTGCGTTTATTGCGAGTATTACTGGTCTCGCGTCTCTCGCTTAGCTCAATATCAGCCTCGCGTGGAGAATCACATGCTGGCTTTAGAGAATTTTTATACTCGCGTCTCTCGCGAGTGTTAAGTATTTTGCGACTAGCGCAAATCTTACTGGCTTCGCGTCTCTCGCTAGGCTCAGCAATAACCTCGCGTGGAAAATCACACACTGGCTTTGAAGAATTTTTATACTCGCGTCTCTCGCGAGTGTTGGGTATTCTGCGACTAGCGCAACTCTTACTGGCTTCGCGTCTCTCGCTAGGCTCAGTAATAGCCTCACGTGAAAAATCACACGCTGGCTTTTCCTTGCTTTTAAGGCAAGTTGTATCTTCGCGTTTAACGCGGTAGAGACTGGTCTCGCGGGTAGCACGAGCCAGTTTGCGAGGGACCATAGCCTCGCGTCCTCTGGTGTTAGCTCCGCGTCCAAGGCGGGCTTTGAGGGCTTTACGCCTCGCTCTCCGGTTCCTGTTTCGGAGTTGGGTTCTGGTCAATCCAGTCCCCAGGTCTTCTTCGGCAGTCGGAAGCTCTTCCTCGGCTAGGACTTCTTGTGTGAACTCCGGCTCTATAGCCGCAGTCTCCAAGGATCCCCGTCTCTCGGTGGATACCTTTCTACCCGTCACTCGGGCATTGGAGTACATGCGACGATAGTGCCGTGTCTCATCCAAGTCACCTGATCCGGAGGAGAGGAACTCCTCGTACTTCTGCTGGTCGATTTTAATGACCAGCTTGTCTACTTCGGATCCGATCAAGTCAACGTCCGATTGCGCCACTATCTCTTCATCAGTGAAAGAGATGGCTCCCACTGTGGTCGCCAGTTTGTTCGTCGCAAAAGTTCCTTCGCTTCCTTCCATTGAATACATCTTAGATTACAATAGAAGTGAACAAGATATAAAGAGAACAAACGAGAGGATTTTATATTTTAATCTCTCTCTTTTACAATATATTGTGGGATCTGTGGCGATGGGATCTGTCGAGCAGCTCCTTTTGACGATTGGTACGTTAAAATCTTCTCTCTTGAAGATATCGGCTGACTATAGACGATCTTCTCTGGTTTTGATTTGTTCAAGGCTCTCTCGCGTAACTCGAACTTCTCAAGAACTCCAGAAAGAAGATGGTGATTTTCTCTGATCTTCACGAACTCAAGGCTCTGTGCGTAACTCGAATTCTCCAAGATTTCAGAAAAATATCTCAATTGCCGAAAAGAAGATCCCTAGGGTTTCACTAGGAAGGTATTTATAGCCCCAGATTAATGCAAGAGTTTCTATCTAAATAGAACTCGTCATTCTCAGGGATTCCAATCAAATATCTTAGTTTTGATGGAATTCTGATTAGACTTGATTTGGGTATTTGGATAGGCCCAGAATCATAATCTCAATCAATTTGAGATTCTGGTTATCTGCTTATGCGGAGCTTTTAATCGCATCACTACGTGGTGCTAAATAACCAGTGCGCGGAGCTAACGCGGAGCTATAGAACATCTCCGCGTTTTGCTCAAACGCGAAGCTAATACAAGCCAGACTGAGGAATCAACGCGGAGCTATTAAACATCTCCGCGTTTTATTCAAACACAGGGTTAATATTACCAAACGCGGGGCTACTGAATTGGCTCCGCGTTCTGTTGTGGAAAATCCTTTTAACTTAGAAATTTTCACTGCCAACAGCTGCCTGTTCATCTTTGAAGTCATACGTTCATTATAATCTGAAGGAGTCCCAGTTATTTTGCGCCTTTTGACTTGCAGCAGGTCTAGTGGTCATCGTCTTCTTACCCTCAGAGTGGGTTGGTTGTGGCTTGTAAATGGATACTCTCTTCTGGGATTGACTTTCATCAATACGGCGGATTATATCCTCTACTTGTTGCCCTTACTTAACCAAATCCTTCCCTATTTTGGATTCCACTGCTCCTATCTTGATGAGGATATTAGTTTGAAAGTGATGCTTGCATGTTTTGAGTAGCGTTTTTTGTGATATGCCATGCCGACATGTAACAACCTAATTTTATCATAATTTATATTATTAATATCATATTAATCCCAAAATGAATGCGTTGTGTTTGTCTCATTTTTCTATTTTTTTGTGATTTTCTAAAATTTTTTAAGATAGTCACTTAAAATAATATTATTTTAATCACCGATAGGTTCTACACATATTTTGATTAGTCTTTCTTCTTTTGACTTGTAAAATAGAGTTTGACTTTATTTGAATTAGTTTAATTTAAATTTATGACCATAAACAACTTCAAAAAAATCTATTATTACTAGTCATTTGTCATATACCTATTTATGTTTATTCACCCATATCTTCCACACCCCCAACTCCCCAAATTATGGATCTCAAATGTACTCCCATATTTATATGGTTAATATAATATAAAATATCAATGAAAAGTCAACCTAACCTAGTTATCCCATACCTTACATTTACCATGCATGTTCTTTGGTCAAGTATGACATGCCATCCTCTTTCCTCCAAATCTCCTTTGTTTCATGCTTGTCCTTTGACCAAGCATAATAAGCCATCCTCTTACTCCCATACATCCTTTGTCTTATTATATTTCTTTTCTCCCTTTCTTTTCATTTCTTCTCCTCGTTATATATCTCTCCTTCATTTTTTTTTTCTTCTCAATCTCTTTTAATCCAACTCTCAAGAAGAATAAAAAAAGAGAAGAAGAAGGAAAAGCTGTTTAACCTCAAAATAGACTTACCTTCCTTAACACATCAAGGCAAGTAAAATCATATCCGCTCACATGCTTTTTCTAACTCTAATTGTTTATGTTTAACTTAGAATCTTGATTTGTTAAAACTTAAAAAAATAATATCTCTATACAAAAATCTCTATGATTATTGTAGAAAAGTAAAAATATGATTTTTACACTTCTCTATGTTTATGTATCAAATTTATTATTTTATTTGTAATCTCTCATTCTTAAACTACAAGTTGTAAAGTTAAACTATATAATTAATTTTTAAATTATAAAAATGACATCTTTATGAATGTTCATCATATTGGATAAAAATTCGAAGTTTTCTACATAAGTTCCTCGTGTATAATGCAATAATTTTAAATCACTTTCCAATACAATCATTTAAAAATTATTTTCCACTTGCCATCAGAAAATATGTATATATATATTCATTATCATGTTTAAAGATAGAGTTTCATATAAGTTTTACATTAAATTTACTGAAATATTTCTTTTATGCAAGCTATAACATTAGGTCATGATTCCTTTATGCTAATCCATGTTCACTTTAAAAAATATATACATTAATAAGATTTAATAAATTTGTTACTTTCCATATCATGAAATTATATTAGAATTTGAAAAATTCATATGTTGTTAAAGTAATCGTTATAATAGTGTTAAGCCTATTTAATTTTTTTTTTACACTTTAATACCCACTTTCTAATATGTCTTTATATGCATAATTGTATATGTGTGGTTTACATACATGATTATTATTTTTATAACACATTTTAGTATTCTATGACTATCATGCTTACCTTGACATATACATACTAGTCACTTGTACAACATACATGAAATTATGCCGAATTTTTCTTATTAGTACATACACATGTCTTGATACTGCCATGGATCCTGACTTGCCTGTTAACTTGATTTTGACACTCCATCATACTTTGACATATACATACTAATTACATGTACAAAATACATAAAAATATGTCAGATTTTCCTTATTAGTACATACACATATCTTGATAATGCCATGCATTCTGACTTGCCTGTTAACTTGATTTTGATATGTAGCACATCATACTTATTACTAGACATGTGTATGTAGAAATCTTGACATGATTGGTTCATCATATTACGGATTGATTTCCATGTAATATAACTTGAAACCATGGGTTATGGGAGAATTAAAGGGTGGACAAATATTGTATCATGAAATATTTAGAATAGATTGCGCAACCGAAATAGAGGCCCATTTGCTGGAGCGCCCGGATAGTACTGAGCCATCATCTCTTGTTTAGTCCATATTGATGGAATGACCGAATACTCAGTATCGGTATCTGCTTGAGTGCTTAGCGGCACGGCGGGTTCAGCGTCAGCATCTTGACTGGATGCCGGATATGCACGGGTCATTTCACGATACGAGTCTATTTTATCACCATTTAGTTCAAATATAAAATAAAATAAGATATAACTTAGACTTGATATGCATTAGTCTCCGCACTTGATATTGATCACATACGAGTCTATTTCTACACCATTTAATTCAAATATAAAATAAAATAAGATATTAATTTAGACTTGATGTGCATTAGTCTTCGTACTTGATATTGATCACATACTAGTCTATTTCTTCACCATTCAGTTCAAGATATAAAATAAAATATGATATTAAGTTAGATTTGATATGCATGTATATTCCTTCTTGATATTGTTAATCATTACTGTTTTCCATACATGTGCACATATTTTTTATATCAATTCATATTTTACTTGTTAGTTCATATTGCACACTCGCTACGATACGAGTCTATTTCTTCACTTATTAGTTAAGATAAAATAAAATATGATATTAAGTTAGACTTGATATGCATGTAAATCCATACTTGATAATGTTTCTTAATCGTTACTATTTTCCATATATGTGCATATGTTTTTTATATCAATTCATATTTTACTTGTTAGTGCATATTGCACACTCTCTACGATACGAGTCTATTTCTTCATCATTTACTTCAAAATAAAATAAAATATGATACTAAATTAGACTTGATATGCATGTATATCCCTGCTTGATATTGTTACTTAATAATTAATGTTTCTCATACATGTGCATATATTTTTTTACATCAATTCATATTTTACTTGTTAGTGCATATTACACACACCCTACGATACAAGTCTATTTCTTCACCAATCAGTTCAAGGTAAAATAAAATATGATATTAAGTTAAACTAGATATGCATATATATCAATACTTGATATTGTTACTTAATCGTTACTGTATTCCATACATGTGCATATACTTTTTATATCAATTCATATTTTACTTATTAGTGCATATTGCGCACTCCCTATGATAAGAGTCTATTTTTTCACCATTTAGTTCAAAATATAAACTAAAATAAAATATTAACTTAGACTTGATATGCATGTATATCTCTGCTTGATATTGTTACTTGATTGTTTAATATTTTCCACACATGCGTATATTTTCATATCCACACTCATACTTTACCTATTTGTTTATATTATATGCTTCCTAATTCTTATTGTTTTACTTGCCGGGTTTGACCATAAACTCGCCCACACACTATGGTACTGAAAATGTGAGCGAGAATCTACCATTGCACGACCTGTACTTTCTGGAGCAGGCCGATCAGCATTAGATTTCTAGGCCTCCGCTTTTGTATTTTTGGTTTGGTATGTATCACCCCTTAGGGACTTTATTTCTAACTTTTGTATCAGTATTGTGCTTATTGCTTCTTATCTTAAATATGCATACCTTCTCTTTTATATGGCAGTAGACTAACTTCCAAGATTCTGGTAGATGACTAGTATTCAGTTTCATTCATTTCCTCTTTTACATGCTTATAGGCCTTGTGCACGTCGACTTATACGTGCCCGCCGGTAACGCACTCCGTTTCCGTATTCCTCGAGGAAATTGTGCGTTACAGAGTGGTATTAGAGCTCTAAGTTAATTTAGAATGTCATTAGGACTACTACCATATATAAACATTTCCAAAATTTTTTTGATCTGAAATCTTATTTTGGTCTTATTATTAATTGATTTTCTATCTTGCCTTATTCTTTTATCCATACCATATCAATTTTTTGATTTTCTATGTATCTAATCTTGTACTTCTGCAGTTCGAGTCCTATTGAGTTGACGTGGTAATTATAGAGTTTTATTCTCTATCAACAACAATTATAGTCATTTATTAGAATTATAGCAAGCGAATTTATAAGATACTCCACAGTTGATTTTCGACCAAAATCATATACTTTCGCTATTATGAGTCATATCTATTAGCGTGACAATAATTGATCTGCAGGCAATTATTGCAGCTATTCACAAAGATCTTAATAAGTGAGACTTATGATATTTTTTTCATCATATATCTTTGATTATTTATCCCACTAGTTTAGATAGTATGACAACATAGGTTTCAACTACATTCTGATTGGAACAATTTTCTCAATAACCATATTTTTTTCAATTGATTGATATCTTATTACTCCAATCAGTTAAAAATTAAATTTCGAGGACAAAATTTTTTGTAAGAAGGGTAGGAAGTAACAACCTAATTTTATCATAATTTATATTCATAATATAAGATTAAATCCAAAGTGAATGCGTTGTGTTTGTCTCATTTTTCTATAATTTTGGATTTTCTTAAAGTTTTTAAGATAGTCATTTAAAATAATATTATTTTAATCACCGGTGGGTCCTACACATATTTTGATTAGTCTTTCTTCTATTGACTTGTAAAACAAAGTTTGACTTTATTTGGATTTGTTTAATTTGAGTTTATGCCCATAAACAGCTCAAAAGTCATTTGTCATGTACCTATTTTATCTTTATTCACCTATACCTTCCATACCCCAACTCTCCAAATTATTGATTTCAAATCTACTCTCATATTTATATGGTTAATATAATGTAAAATATCAATGAAAAGTCAACCAAAGCTAGCTATCTCATACATTACTTTCACCATGCTTGTTCTTTGGTCAACCATGACAAGCCATCATCTTCTATCCATATCTCCATTGTCTCATGCTTGTCCTTTGATCAAGCATAACAAGCCATAATCTTGCTCCCATACCTCTTTTGTCTTATTATATTTTTTTCTCCCTTTCTTTTTATTTCTTCTCCTCATTATATATCTCTCCTTCATTTTTCTTTCTTCTCAACCTCTTTTTGATCCAATTCTCAACAAGAATAAAAAAGGGAAGAAGAAGGAGAAGTTCTTTAGTCTCAAAATAGTATTACCTTTCCTAACACATCAAGGCAAGTAAAATCACATCCACTCTCATGTTTTTTCTAACTTTAATTGTTTATGGTTAACTTAGAATTTTGATTTGTTAAAACTTAAAAACGAAATGTCTTTATACAAAAATCTCTATGATTATTGTAGAAAAGTAAAATATGATTTTTACACTTTACTCTATATTTATGTATTAAATTTATCATTTTATTTATAATATCTCATTCTTAAACTACAAGTTGTAAAGTTAAATTATATGCTAAAATTTTAAATTATAAAAATGCTAACTTTATGAATGTTCATCATATTGGATATTAATTTGAAGTTTTCTACATAAATATTTTGTGTATAATACAATTATTTAAAAATTATTTTCCACTTGCCATCAGAAAATATATATATATATATATATATATATATATATATATATATATATATATATATATATATATATATATATATATATATATATATATATATTAATTATCATGTTTTAAAGAGAGAGTTTCATATAAGTTTTACATTAAATTTACTAAAATAATTTTTTTATGCAAACTATAACATTAGGTAATTATTCCTTTATGCTAATCCATGTTCACTTAGAAAAATATATATATTAATAAGGTTTAATAAATTTGCTACTTTCCATACCATGAAATTATATTATAATTTGGAAAATTCATATGTTGTTAAAGTAATCGTTATAATAGTGTTAAGCCTATTTAATTTTCACTTTTACACTTTAGTACCCACTTTCTAATATGTCTTTATTGCATAATTGTATATATGTGGTTTACATACATGATCATTATTTCCATAATACATTTTAGTATTTTATGACTATCATACTTGCCTTGACATATACATATTAGTCACTTGTACAACATACATGAAATTATACCGAATTTTCTTTACTAGTACATACACATATCTTAATACTGTCATGGATCCTGACTTGCCTGTTAACTTGATTTTGACACTCTATCATACTTGCCTTGACATATACATACTAATTACTTGTACAAGGTACATAAAAATATGTCGGATTTTTCTTGTTAGTATATACACATGTCTTGATAATGTCATGCATCCTGACTTTCCTGTTAATTTGATTTTGACATGAACCACATCTTACTTATTACTAGATATGTGTATGTTGAAATCTTGACATGATTGGTTCATCATATTCCGAATTGATTTGCATGTAATATAAATTGAAACCTTGGGTTATGGGAGAACTAAAGGGTGGACAAATATTTTATCGTGAAAAGTTTAGAATAGGTTGCGCAACAGAAATAGGGGGCCATCCGCGGGGGCACCCGGATGGTACTGAACCATCATCTCTTGTTTAATCCATGTTGATGGGATGACCGAATACTTAGTATCAGTATCTGCTTGAGTGTTTAGCGGCACGGCAGGTACAGTGCCAGCATCTTGGCCGGGTCCCGGATATACATGGGTACTTTCATGATACGAGTCTATTTTTTTACCATTTAGTTCAAATATAAAATAAAATAAGATATTAACTTAGACTTGATATGCATTAGTCTCCGTACTTTATATTGATCACATACGAGTCTATTTCTTCACCATTTAATTCAAATATAAAATAAAATAAGATATTAATTTAGACTTGATATGCATTAGTCTTCGTACTTGATATTGATCATATACGAGTCTATTTCTTTCCCATTCAGTTCAAGATATAAAATAAAATATGATATTAAGTTAGACATAGTATACATGTATATTCCTACTTGATATTTTTAATCATTACTGTTTTCCATACATATGCATATACTTTTTACATCAATTCATATTTTACTTGTTAGTGCATATTGCACACTCCCTACGATACGAGTCTGTTTTTTCACCATTTAGTTCAAAATAAAATAAAATATGATATTAAGTTATACTTGATATATATATATATATCCCTGCTTGATATTGTTACTTAATCATTACTGTTTCTCATACTATGCATATATTTTTTACATCAATTCATATTTTACTTGTTAGTGCATATTGCACACTCTCTACGATACAAGTTTATTTTTTCACCAATTAGTTCAAGATATAATAAAATATGATATTAAGTTAGACTTGATATGCATGTATATTCATACTTGATATTGTTACTTAATCGTTACTGTTTCTCATACATGTGCATATATTTTTTACATCAATTCATATTGTACTTATTAGTGCATATTGTACACTCGCTACGAAAAGAGTTTATTTCTTCATTATTTAGTTCAAAATATAAACTAAAATAAGATATTAATTTAGACTTGATATGCATGTATATCTCTGCCTGATATTGTTACTTGATTGTTTAATATTTTCCACACAAACGCATATTTTCATATCCACACTCATAACTTACCTATTTTTTTATATTACACACTCCCTAATTCTTATTGTTTTACTTGCCGGGTTTGACTCTGAGCTCCCCCACACTCTCAGGTACTGAAAATGTGAGCGAGAATCCGCAATTGCACGACCTGTACTTTCTGGAGCAGGCCGAGCAGCAGTAGATTTCTAGGCTTCCGCTTTTATATTTTTGGTTTGGTATATATCACCCCTTTGGGACTTTATTTTCAAATTTTGTATCAGTATTGTTCTTATTACTTCTTATCTTAGATATGTATTTCTTTTATTTTATATGGTAGTAGACTAACTTTCAAGATCCTGATGACTAGTATTCAGTTCCATTCATTTCCCCTTTTATATACTTATAGGTTTTGTGCATGTCGACTTACACGTGTCCACCGATAACACACTCCATTTCTGTATTTCTCAGGGAAATGGGGCATTACAGAGTGGTATCAGAGCTCTAAGTTAATTTAGAATGTTATAGGACTACTGCCATATATAAACATGTTCATATTTTTTTTTGATCTGAAATCTTATCTTGGTCTTATTATTAGTTGATTTTCTATCTTGCCTTATTCTTTTATCCATATCATATTTATTTTTTGATTTTTTATGTACCTAGTCTTGTACTTCTGCAGTTCGACTCCTATTGAGTTGACGTGGCAATTATAGAGTTTTATTCTCAGTCGACAATAATTATAGTCATTTATTAGAACTATAGCAAGTGAATTTATGAGATACTCCATAGTTGATTTTTGACGAAAATCATATGTTTTCGCTATTTTGAGTCTTACCTATTGGCGTGATAATAATTGATATGCAGGCAATTATTGCAGCTATTCGCAAGGATCTTAATAAGTGAGACTTATTATATTTTTTCCATCATATATTTTCGATTATTTATCCCACTAGTTTAGATAGTATGACAATTTAGTTTTCAGCTATATTCTGATTGGAACTATTTTCTTAATAACCACATTCTTATCAATTGATTGATATCTTATTACTCCAATCAGTTAAAAATTAAATTTTGAGGACGAAATTTTTTGTAAGGAGGGTAGGATGTAACAACCTAATTTTATCATAATTTACATTCTTGAAATCATATTAATCCCAAAGTGAATATATTGTGTTTGTCTCATTTTTCTATAATTTTGTGATTTTCTTAAAATTTTTAAGATAGTCACTTAAAATAATATTATTTTAATCACAGGTGGGTCCTACACATATTTTGATTAGTTTTTTTTCTTTTGACTTATAAAATAAAGTTTGATTTTATTTGGATTAGTTTAATTTGATTTTATGCCCATAAATAACTCCAAAAAAAGCCTATTATTACTAGTCATTTGTCATATACCCATTTTATCTTTATTCACCCATACCTTCCACACCCCAACTCCTCAAATTATGGATCTCAAATCTACTCCCATATTTATATGGTTAATATAATATAAAATATTAATGAAAAGTCAATCTAACCTAGCTATCCCATACCTTACCTTCACCATGCTTGTCCTTTGGTCAAGTATGACAAGTCATCCTCTTAGCTCTATGTCTCTTTTATCTCATATTTGTCCTTTGACCAAGCATAACAAGCCATCCTCTTGCTCCCATACCTTCTTTATCTTATTATAGTTTTTTCTCTCTTTCTTTTCATTTCTTCTCCTCATTATATATCTCTCCTTCATTTTTCTTTCTTCTCAACCTCTTTTTAATCCAACTCTCAAGAAAAATAAAAAAGAGAAGAAGAAGGAGATGATTTTTAGCCTCAAAATAATCTTATCTACCCTAACACATTAAGACAAGTAAAATCACATCCACTTTCATGTTTTTTCTAACTCTAATTATTTATGATTAACTTAGAATCTTGATTTGTTAAAACTTAAAAAGATAATATCCCTATACAAAAATCTCTATGATTATTGTAGAAAAGTAAAAATATGATTTTTACACTTTACTCTCTATTTATGTATCAAATTTATCATTTTATTTATAATCTCTCATTCTTAAACTATAAGTTATAAAGTTAAACTACATGCTAAAATTTTAAATTATAAAAAAGCTACCTTTATGAATGTTCATCATATTGGATATAAATTTGAAGTTTTCTACGTAAGTTCTTTGTGTATAATATAATGATTTAAAAATTATTTTCCACTCGGCATTAGAAAATATGTACATATATATATATATATATATATATATATATATATATATATATATATATATATATATATTCTCATTATAATGTTTTAAAGAGAGAGTTTCATATAAATTTTACATTAAATTTACTAAAATATTTCTTTTATGCAAGCTATAACATTAGGTCATGATTTATTTATGCTAATCCATGTTCACTTTAAAAAATATATATACATTAATAAGGTTTAATAAATTTGCTACTTTTTATACCATGAAATTAAACTAGAATTTGAAAAATTCATATGTTGTTAAAGTAATCGTTATAATAGTGTTAAGCTTATTTAATTTTTATTTTTACATTTTAGTACCCACTTTCTAATATATCGTTATATGCATAATTGTATATGTGTGTTTACATACATGATCATTATTTTCTTAACACATTCTAGTATTCTATGACTATCATACTTGCCTTAATATATACATACTAGTCACTTGTACAACATACATAAAATTATACCGAATTTTTTTATTAATCATACATATGTCTTGATACTGTCATGGATCCTGATTTACATGTTAACTTGATTTTGGCATTCCATCATATTTGCCTTGACATATACATACTAATTATTTGTACAAGATACATGAAAATATATCGGATTTTCCTTATTAGTACATACACATGTCTTGATAATGTCATGCATCCTGACTTGCCTGTTAACTTGATTTTGACATGGACCACATCTTACTTATTATTTGACATGTGTATGTAAAAATCTTGACATGATTGGTTCATCATATTCCGGATTGATTTCCATATAATATAACTTGAAGTCTTGGGTTATGTGAGAACTAAAGGGTGAACAAATATTATATCGTGAAAGGTTTATAATAGGTTGAGCAACCGAAATAGGGGCCCATCCGCGGGGATGTCCAGATACTCAGTATCGGTATCTGCTTGAGTGCTTAGCGGCACGGCTGGTTCAGCGCCAGCATCTTGGCCGGGTCTCAGGTATGCACGGGTAGTTTTACGATACGAGTCTATTTATTTTCACTATTTAGTTCAAATATAAAATAAAATAATATATTAAATTAGACTTAATATGCATTAGTCTCCTACTTGATATTGATCACATACGAGTCTATTTCTTCACCATTTAATTCAAATATAAAATAAAATATGATATTAATTTAGACTTGATATGCATTAGTCTCCGTACTTGATATTGATCACACACGAGACTATTTCTTCGCCATTCAGTTCAAGATAAAAAATAAAATATAATATTAAGCTAAACTTGATATGCATGTATATTCCTGTTTGATATTGTTAATCATTACTGTTTCCCATACATGTGCATATGCTTTTTATATCAATTCAAATTTTACTTGTTAGTGCATATTACACACTCCCTACAATACGAGTCTATTTCTTCACTAGTTAGTTCAAGATAAAATAAAATATGATATTAAGTTAGACTTGATATGCATGTATATCCATATTTGGTATTGTTTCTTAATCGTTACTGTTTCCCATACATATGCATATACTTTTACATCAATTCATATTTTACTTGTTATTGTCATATTGCACACTCCCTATGATACGAGTCTATTTCTTCACCATTTAGTTCAAAATAAAATAAAATATGATATTAAGTTAGACTTGATATGCATGTATATCTCTGCTTGATATTGTTACTTAATCATTACTGTTTCTCATACATGTGCATATGATTTTTACATCAATTCTTATTTTACTTGTTAGTGCATATTGCACACTCACTAAGATACAAGCCTATTTTTTCACCAATTAGTTCAAGAAAAATAAAATATGATATTAAGTTAAACTTGATATGCATGTATATCCATACTTGATATTGTTACTTAATCGTTACTGTTTCTCATACATGTGCATATGCTTTTTACATGAATTCATATTTTACTTGTTAGTGTATATTGCTCGCTCCCTATGATAAGAGTCTATTTTTTTACCATTTAGTTCAAAATATAAACTAAAATAAGATATTAACTTAGATTTGATATGCATGTATATCTCTACTTGATATTGTTACTTGATTGTTTAATATTTTCCACACATGCGCATATTTTCATATCCACACTCATATCTTACATATTTATTTATATTGCATGCTCCCTAATTCTTATTATTTTACTTGCCGGGTTTGACTCTAAACTCCCCCACATGCTCAGATACTGAAGATGTGAGCGAGAATCCGCCATTGCATGACCTGTACTTTCTGGAGTAGGCCGAGCAGCAGTAGACTTCTAGGCATCCGCTTTTGTATTTTTGGTTTGGTATGTATCACCTTTTGGGACTTTATTTCCAACTTTTGTATCAGTATTGTACTTATTACTTCTTATCTTAAATATGTGTACCTTCTCTTTTATATGGCAGTAGACTAACTTCCAAGATCCTAGTAGATGACTTGTTTTCAATTCAATTCATTTCTTCTTTTACATACTTATAGGTCTCGTGCACGTCGACTTACACGTGCCCGCCGGTAACGTACTCCGTTTCTGTATTCCTCCGGAAAATGGGGCGTTACACGACATCATAGTGACATCTCTTAGAAACGTTCTATGAAACTTTTAACAGTCACATTCTCTTTCTGCATGTTTGCGAGGTGAGCATGGACGAAGAAATGATACAGGAATTCCTTCTCCACATTGAACCATGATTTAATAGTCTCCGGGAGCAACTGTATAAGCCATTTAAATGCAAGACCACTTAAGGTACTTACAAAAAGCTTAGTCATTATGGGATCATTCCCCATGAGGTGACCTATTTGTGACAAGAAGTAATATAAGTGTTGATTGGGAGAACTATTTTCGTCAAAGGACTCTAGTTTTAGAAGCTCGTATTTTTCGAGAAAAGGAGCCGATTCTGATTGGGTATAATCTAGTAACGCCAACTTCTTGTAGGTCTTTTTCGTGGATCAAGTTTTCTAGTTGGTTCTGTATTTTCTGCATCTTTTCTACATGCTGGTCTATTTCATATTAAATTTCTTCTTCTTTTCTGATTTCCCTCCATCGTATGGCGGTTCGTTAGATGGTTTCTTTAATTTGTCTTTAGTATTCTTTTCCATCATTTTGAGAAGTAATGTGGGGAGTTCATCAAGACTCTTTTGTTGTTCAAGGATTAGGTGCTCTTGTGCTTCCAGTCTCTGGTTCACTTCACTAGAGCTTCCTGTCATATGGATCGTTGTATCTTCAAACCTGAAAGACTCGTATGATCGCAGTGTTGCAATGGCGGAATGGTCACTATCTCCTTCGTTTCGCTATCTGAACCCCCAGCCAACTTTTTGTAATTTGGTGATGCTAGAATTCCTGACTTGAGCCGTGTATAATGATGAGCTTCTACATCCAAGGAATGTCTATCGCCTCGTGGCTTTTTTCCTTTATTCACCATATTTGAAGTCACGAACGGAGGTTCCTCATCATTGGTGATTCTTCCTCTTTGAATATGCCTCCTTTTAGGCATTCAGTTCTTTAACTCAGTTATTCAATTGAAAACCGAGGGTTTAGGTGGACCACAACTGCAATTGGTAAGTACCGCAGAGATTATTTACTCACACCGGCAGTGAACTGTTGGTAGTGAAAATTTCTAGATAAAAGAGTTTTCCATAATAGAACGCGGAGCTAAATCTGTAGCTCTGCGTTTGGCTATTCTTAGTCCCGCGTTGAACAAAACGTGAAACTAATCTATAGCTCCATGTTTTGATGCAAATTGGCTCCGCGTGAGTAGAAACTAGAATCATAAATTAATTATGATTGAGATTTGGGCTTATCCAAATACCCAAATTGAGTTCAATCAGAACTCCAAATCAAGAGATTTAAATCAAAACTAAGATATTTGATTGGAATCCTTGATGGACACAAATTCTATTTAAATAGAAACTCTTATTTTGACCTAAGGCTATAAATACCCCCTTGAGGAAGCCTTTAAGGTTTTTTTTTTTGGGGGAGCATAAAAAAAGTTCAAGTTACGCGTGAGAGCCTTGAACGAATCAAGATCAGAGAAGATCAAGAAGAGTCGTCTGTCATCTTCAAGCAAGAAGATCATCGTCGTCAGATCGTCAAAAGGAGCTACTTGATAAATCCCATCGCCACGAGAACCCACACTATTTTGTAAAAGAGAGCGATAATTATAAATGCTCTCATTTGTTCTTTTCTTGTTCACTTTCGTTGTAATCCAAATTGTATTCAATGGAAGGAAGCAACAAGTTTGCTACGAACAAACTGGCGACCACAGTGAGAGACGTCTCTTTTACTGAAAAAGAGATCGTGGCGCAATCTGACATCGAGAGGATCGGATCCGATGCAAACATGCTAGTCGTAGAGATCGACCAGCAAAAGTACGAGGAGTATCTCTCCTCTGAGTTAGGTAACCTGACCAAAATGCGACGCTTTCGTCGCGTGCGCTCCAATCCCGAGTATCGGGTAATCAAAAATCCACCGTTAATCGGGGACCCTTGGAGACCGCGGCTATAGAGCCGTCATTTGGGCAGGAAACCCTAACCGAGGATGGCCTCTCTATTGCCGAAGAAGGCTCGGGAACTGGTTTGACTAGAACACAAGTTCGGAACAAAAATCATAGAGCCAGGCGAAAGGCCCTCAAAGACCGCGTTAAATGGGAGGCTAATCTGGCAGTAGAACGCGAGGCTATAGTCCCTCGCAAACTGGTTTGCGTCAATCGCAAGACCAGTCAATATCGCGTTAAACGCGAAGCTGCAACTTGCGTTAATTGCAAGGACAGGCCAGCGTGTGATTCTCCACGCGAGGCTATTTTATCTCTACTTAAAACCAGAGAAACTCGCGTAAATCGCGAGGATAAACTTCTCATAAAGCCAGCGTGTGATGATTCTCCACGCGAGACTAAAACTAAGCTTAGCGATAAATGCGAAACCAGTAAGACTTGCGTTAATCGCAAGATTTCTGACACTCGCGTAAATCGCGAGGATAAATTTCTCATAAAGCCAGCGTGTGAAGATTCTCCATACGAGGCTAAAACTGAGCTTAGCGATAAACGCGAAACCAGTAAGACTTGTGTTAATCGCAAAATTTCTGACACTTGCGTAAATCGCGAGGATAAACTTCTCATAAAGTCAGCGTGTGAAGATTCTCCACGCGAGGCTAAAACTGAGCTTAGCGATAAACGCAAAACCAGTAAGACTTGCGTTAATCACAAGATTTTTGACACTCGCATAAATCGCGAGAATAAACTTCTCATAAAGCCAGCATGTGAAGATTCTCCACGCGAGACTAAAATCGAGCCTAGCGTAAATTGCAAAACCGGTGAAACTTGCGTTAATCGCGAGGATGAATGGCAAACTTGCATTAATCGCATAAATCGCATAAATCGCGTTAAACGCGATGTTATTACTTGCATCAATTGCAAAAATAAGCCAGTGTGTAAGAATTTTCTTCCACGCGGGGCTAACATTTCAGAAGTTAAGCTTCTGCAGAAACACTCTGCCAGCGAAAAATGCGAGGCTAGCGCACCAAAACGCGAAGCTATTATTCAGCCTAGCGTACCAAAATACGGAGCTATTATTCAGCCTCGCGTATCAAAACGCGAAGCTACCTCTCAGCTCTGCATAAATCAACCTGAATACAAAATCAGGGTTGATCATCGCACTGTTGGACTGGAACTTGACACCAATGGTTCCAAGAAGCTCCAGTGGGCCCCTAGACCCTCTCAATGGATGAGGGGGCCCCACGACTCCATATCTAAGGCCACTGATCTCAGAGAGTATCTAACCAAGAAAAGAAGTATTAATCAAGTTCAGTCTGAACCTACTTGTCATCGCAAGCAGCTTATGACAGCAGTATCTGCTATAATGAATAGTTGTTCTTGCAGCAAGAACAGAATATCAATGTTCGATCGACTAACTGAGTCAGACAAAAACCCGGCCAAGAAGACGAAGACTACTCTCCGAGAAAAAAAATGGAGAATCGTAACTTCTAACATGGTCGGAAAGGGGAAGAAAATCATAAAAAGGAATGATGATTCGGAATCAAATGACGAAGAAACTCATCATTTTACCCGACTTAAGTCAGGCGCTATCCCAGCTCGAAATTATAAGAAACTTGTAAAAGGATCTTATGACGATGACAGCGACAATTCGGCCATAGCTTCTCCTCGTTCTTCGGCATCATCCAGATTACAGAAAACGACCTCACATATGGCAGATAAATCTGACGATATCGATCAGAGATTCGAAGTCCAAGAACAAATGATCCGAGAGCAGCAAAAGACGATGGAGGATCTTAAAATGATGCTCTTGAAGATGGTCGAAAATACTCAAAAAATTGTCGAAGATAAAGCCAAGAAAGAAAAAGAAATTTCGTTCAACAAAATGAATGAAAAAGATAAAGAAGAAAAGGCTCACTCGACACATGAGAATGAGGACAAGTATCTTTTCATGACCTTCATGAAGAGAAAATTGAGAAGTTACAAAACCAACTGGAAGCATTAATGCACAAGAAGGAGTTAAAAGAATCGGGGGTTTTAAGACCATACCCGCCTGAATGGGATCTGACACCATACCCTGAAAAATATAAACCGCTCAAATTGGAGCAATATGACGAGAAAGGATCACCCAAAAAGTATATCTACTACTTCTTGTCTCAAGCGGGACATTTGGTGGGCAATAACCTAGTGATAACCAAGGTGTTTGCAAGTACCTTGCGAGGGCCTGCCTTCACATGGTTTATGCAGTTGCCCCCAGGTACTATCAATACCTGGTTTGAAGTTGAGAAACAATTTCTTGCACGTTTCTTCAAGGATAATACCGAAATATCGGTTCATTCCCTCCTTGCAATAAAACAAGGAGAACAAGAAACGGTGAAGGATTTTATAGAAAGGTTCCGAGAGAAGTCCGTGCACTGTAAATACGGAATGATTCAGGAAACTCTAGTAGAAACATGCCGGCATAATTTCAAGACCAACGTGCTCTTAAAAATGGGAGCCGTAGAGTCCAAGACTTGGAAGGATTTGCTCAAATAAGAGAGCAAGTCGAAAACTTGATCCGCCGAGTCGAAAAATCTTGTGGAGCCAGGAATCCTGGGAACAATAGACCGCACACGCAGAACAACAACAAGAACAAGGGGAAAGCGGCGATGGCGTAAGATGCCGCTCCACAAAAGACAAATCCTCCTAACCCGAAGCCCCAAAATCAATAGGGCACGAGACAGAATAGGCCCAACAAGAGAGGACATATACTTTTAAGGTGGAACAGACACCTACACTCTTCCATCTGCTCCTTAGGAAGGGAATGTTGAAACTTCTAGAAAATGAAAAACCGGAGGATGCTGGTAAAACCAACGACCCCAACTATTGTCTCTACCATAGAAATATTGGACACCCTACCAGGGACTGCTACTCTCTGAAGAACAGGATCCAAGCGTTGATAGAAGCTGGAGTCTTGACGCTGAAAGAGGAATAGAAGAAAGTCACTGCAAATATGACAACCCTGGTGATAGGAACCCATGAGTTCCCTACAGGGGTAACCCCGATACCAGAAGGGAAGTTGATCATGAAAAATCATGACCCACATGAAAGAGCACAGAAAGGACTTGTCCCTGTAGCTACACAAGAGGGAAAGTCATGTGGGTCCACCCTGATCTAGTACAGGATGAACAATGGACCACCTCAAATGGCCAGAGGAGAAAGCGGACTAGTAATACTATTTTCGCAAAAATAAAAGTAGAATATATAATCTCGGGAGCCTTCACAGATTCTGAAGAGGAGGCCGAAACTATGGCCACTCATCAAGAGGAGGCAGGCCCTTCCGGCACTAGATCCGGTAAATCATACCTCAAAGACTACACCAGAGTAAACCCAAAGAATATATACGGGGAACACGCAAAGCCTGCAAAACAAAAGGGGCTTCATTTTCAGAAAAATCCTGCAAGAGACGAAGAAGCCAAGGATGTTGCATTCAAATTTGATATAATAACTCAGCTGGCAAATATCCCAACTCGAGTGACGCTTTATGAATTGTTACGATTGTCAAAATCAACTCGCGAAGCTTAAGAAAGGTTTTAGCAGACTCTGAATCTTTCTTAGCATAGATTATCAAGCCAGCCGACGAAGAACAGGACTCCTTCCCCCGCTGTCATCAAGTGAGGAGGTAGGTCCTGCATATTACTTTCTCTCTAGACGACATGCAGGTAAGGAATATAAAGTATAATAGGCCTTTATATTTCACCGGATATGTTGGATCTACAAAGGTGGACCATATTCAAATTGATCCTGGCTCTGCATTAAGCGTCATTCCAAGAAAACTGATGCAGCTATTGGGGATCTCTCCCCATCGTCTGACACCAACAAATACTACGATATACAGGTTTAATGCTAATGATAGCTGTCCCCTCGGGAAAATCTGACTTCGATGTTAAGTCGGAGATCTGAGGACAGAAGTTACATGCTACGTTATAGACGCAGACACGTCTTATAACATCCTACTGGAGCGACCATGGATACATGCCTATATGATAGTCCCATCGACTCTCCACCAATGCATGAAATATTGCGATGAATAAGGAGAAGTCCGAACACTAGTTGTATATAGGCAACCATTTAAAGGGCTAGAAAACTACTTCACGGATGCTAAACTCTACAAGCCGGCCCACGAAGTCTCCAGTAATGACTGCAAAAGGCCTCAAGAACCCGACGAAAGCGGCAACGAGGCGGATACTGAGTTTGAATCTCTGGAAGAGGATAACGGGGGTGACTATGAGATAAACCCTCACATAAATTTTAAAGTGAATTTTGATAATAATGTACCCAATGTAGTAAAGGATGAGTGGATTATTAATGAAAATATAAAATTAGTCTACGAGCCTGCTGTAGCTAGAGAATTCGAACCTTCTTGTACTTCCACCGAGGCAGAAGGCCTGTCCGAGCTCGAAGTTCTGGCGGCGTATCACTTGCCAATCAGGTCATCTCTCTTCTCTCGGTCTAACATAACTAAAGGACGAAATCATTTCTTTAAAATACCTCCGCGGCAGGTGTCGCAAAAACCCATAGTCTTCGGAAAAGTGATCGCGTCGCCTAACCAAACACAAAGTAGTGAAAGTGATGAACAAACATCACCTCAATTTCACCTATATGAACAGAAATCCCGACGAATGATGGAAAAGATGGGTTATAACTTTACTCAAAAACCGGGATTAAATTTTGGAAAAGGGCGACAAAACCTCATACCCTCGTTCAGACCAAGAGGGAAAAGCCCAGATTATTATCAGAAAACTCGAAGGGGGTTAGGATATGTGTCCACTACACCCTCTCCATCATATAGATACGGAGAGAGCTCTTCAGCCGATGAAGATTTATATCCGCTTGACTGTGATTTGGATCTAAGTACTAGCGTCTAGTTTCAATCTCTAACAGCAAACGTGGTTTCAGCCGCACCAGAAAGCGACGAGGAACCAATTGATGTGCAAGATGATTCCTGGACAAAACACATGGACACTCTCTGGGATGTCCGCTTTGAACAACGTGACCCACCTACAGAGGATAAGTTAGTACAAGTTAATATGGGAACGGAAAAGAATCCAAAGCCAATTTTTATAAGCGACACGCTAACTCCCTTAGAAAAGGAGAAACTTATATCCCTTATCAAGGAGTATATAGACGTGTTCGCATGGAGCTATGAGGATATACCCGGGCTTGACCTTCAAATTGTCACGCACCGGTTAAATATTAAAGAAGACGCCAAACCAGTCAAGCAACAGCAGAGGCGTTTTCGACCGGAATTGATGGAGGCAATAGTCGCTGAGGTTAATAAGCTTATAAAATCAGAATTTATTCGTGAAGAGTAACATCCTGATTGGGTGGCTAATATAGTGCCAGTTCGTAAGAAGAACGGTAAGATCCGGATATACATCGATTTTCGGGATCTAAAAGTGGCATGCTCTAAGGATGAATTCCCACTCCTGATTACCGATGTAATGATTGATAACACCTGTGGTTACGAGGATGTCCTTTATGGATGGCTTCTCAGGCTATAATTAGATCAAAATACACCCGGATGATACAGCTTTCAGAACACCGCTAGGGGTGTACTGTTCTACAGTAATGCCCTTTGGGCTAAAGAACGCTGGTGCCACCTACCAACGTGCAATGAGCATTATATTTAGAGAACATCTACACAAAACGGTAGAGTGTTATGTGGATGACTTGGCGGTCAAAAGCAAAAACAAAGAAGATATCTTCAGAATCTAAGAACAGTCTTCAATCTTATGCGAAAATATCACTTGAAGATGAACCTTGCCAAGTCCTTCATGGGGGTGTCCAGCGGAAAATTCTTTGGGTTCATAGTTACCTCGGAAGGAATTTTCCTTGATCCTGAAAAGGTAAAAGCAATCAATGAGATGCGACCTCCCCGTAATCTTAAAGAATTGAGGGGGTTACAAGAAAAACTAGCCTATATCCGGCGCTTTATCTCCAACCTATCAGGATGATACCAGCCGTTTTCCAAACTTATGAAAAAAGAGGTTTCCTTTGTATGGGATGAGGCATGTCAACAGGCGTTTGACGATCTTAAAGAATACCTTACCAAACCTCCCGTCCTCATGGCACATGTCCCTAGATAGCCATTCCTCATATATGTAAGGGTCACGGATAACGCGTTAGGAGCATTACTCGCTCAGTATAATGAGCACGGCCATGAACACACCCTTTATTAATTAAGCCAGATAATGATCGGAGCCGAGCATCGGTATACTCTGATTGAGAAGGAATGTTTAGCCCTCGTGTTCGCCGTTCAGAAGATGCGACACTATCTTTCAGAACAAACAATTCATGTCATATCATGGGTTAATCGCTTGAAAATCCTGATGACAAAACCAGGATCTTTTAACGGCCGATTGGTGAAATGGGCATTATTGCTATCGCCATATGATATACACTTCGTTCCTCAAAAAGCCATCAAGGGACAAGTGATCGTCGATTTCCTAGCGGACCATCCAATTTGGTCCAACTCTAAACAGACAGAAGTCAACGTAACTGGTAAAGAACAACCATAGCAGATGTTCTTTGATGGTGCTGCCAGACAATTTGCTGCTGGAGTGGGGGTGGTGCTGATCTCCCCACATAAACACATACTGCCTAGCGGTTACTCATTAATAGAACCGTGTACAAATAATGTGGAAGAATACAACACACTCATTATCGGTTTAAAGATGGCTCTGCAGCTGGGGGTAAACTATCTAGAGGCATATGGAGACTCTAAACTCATCGTCAATCAGATGATAGGCGAGTATGAAGTCAAACATGAAGCCCTCATCCCCTATCATCAATTAGCCATCGAATTGGCACGATTTTTTGAACAATTTTACATCTATCACATATCTCAGAACGAGAACGTCTATGCGGATGCCCTTTCCGCATTAGCTGCAACGTTGGCAATCCCGCCAGACGCAGCTAAAAGTATAACAATTGGGAGTAGAGAACTCCTCCATCCTGATACTGTCTTCCAAACCAGGAAAGTGTGCCAAGCAGGCCTAACACTGGAACCCTGTGATTGGCGATTTCCGTTTATGGATTATGCCTTATATGGGATGCTGCCAGAGGATCCAAAGGAAGCCGCCTCGATAAAGAGGAAGGATCAAAGATTTTATTATGATCATACACTTCGGACTTTATATAGAAAATCGAATGACGGTCTCCTGTTGCACTGCATATCAAGAGCAGAGGCCGAAAAAGTGCTGAGAGAAACGCATGATGGAGTGTGTGGAGCTCATCAGCCTGGTCCAAAACTCGGGGACCGCAAGGATACTACTGGCCGAAGATGATTACCGATGCAATGGCATACGCTAAACGATGTCATGCATGTCAGGTACATGTTAATTTTATACATCATCCCCCAGAATACTTGCACAGTACTGTTACTAGCTGGCCATTTGAGGTATGGGGAATGGATATTGTGGGGCTGATAACTCCCCCGTCACCCAGGGGACATCGGTTTATTCTCACAATAACCGATTATTTTTCAAAATGGACTGAAGCAGTGCCCATGAGAGAGGTAAAAACGACAGACATAATTAAATTCATTAAGCATCATGTCATTTACCATTTTGGCGTCCCCCGAAGAATCATTCATGATAACGGACCGCAATTCATTAGTCAGGGGTTCTCACGATTCTATGATAAGTTCATAATCAAGGACATCGCTTCAATGCCATATAACCCCGCAACAAAAGGATTGGCTGATGCCTTCAACAAGACAATTATTAAACTCCTTCGGAAGTTTGTCTCCTCCAACAAACGAGACTGGGATGGAAAGTTAGGAGAGTGTCTGTGGGCTTATCGCACCACCGTTCGCACCCCAACAAGAGCTACCGCGTTCTCCTTGGTCTATAGAAATGAGGCCATCCTACCTCTTGAAGTCCAGATACCATCATTAAGAGTGGCCCTAGCCACAAAGATGACGACAGAAGAACGCCATTGACAAAAATTGCAAGAACTAGAAGCGTTGGATGAGAAGCGTATACGGGCTCAACAGCAAATTGAGTTGTATCAAGCCCGAGTCTCGCAAGCGTTCAATAAGAACGTTAAACCAAGGACCTTCAAGCAAGGAGACTTGGTTCTGGTTATTAAAAGGCCAATGAGTCTGACCCACAAGACTAAGGGTAAATTTGAACCCAAATGGGAAGGACCGTTCATCGTGGAGATGGTATACTCTAGTGGAGCTTCTCACTTAATGAACCAGAATGACGATAGAATGATGACACCAATCAACGGCAAATTTTTAAAAAAATACTATGCATAAAAAAATCCCCGATTCTGGTTCATATCCCTAGAAGTATGACCATCTACTTGTTCAAGTTACGCATATGAGCACTTAAACTTCTTTACTAAGGCATGTGCAATTAGGCGCCTATGTCTAAGTTAGTGATCCTAATCTGATCATTCTGTTGAATACGAATTAGACGCTTTCACCAAACTATCAGCTTGCTCTATTGGAGAGCTTTACCGTGTTCAATAATTTTGATCCGGCTATTCAGGTATCAGCAATCTAAGTTACGCAAATGAGCATTGGATTGATTCACCAAAACTATGAACTATTTTATGACACTTATTTGTTGTGCGAGGAAAATTTGTAGCCAACAAATAAAAGAATCAAACGAATTATCTTTATTCATTAATCAAAAGAATAAAGTTACAAAAGAATAAAATAAATAAAAGAATTCAAAGAATTGTTGAGTTCTTTTTATTACAAAGAATAAGGAATAAATAAATTAAAGGGAGTTATGGCTCTCCCAAAAGCTTCATCTTATTGGTCTTCTCATCAATAACTCGACAACAAGTCTCCTCCACAGAGTGTTGAGCTTGCCGGCGTAAATCATCATCATTTATTGCGAGTTACTAGGTCAACCGCTGACGAGATTCTTCAATAGCACGGCTCCTTATTATGCCCTCCTACTCGAGCTGTCCTTGTTGAAGGATCAGCTCTTCCCACCTCCTGACGGATTCCCCTAGCTGAGACTCGCTTGCTTCTAAAATAGCCTGAGCTTTAGCGATAGTCTCCTTGGCTCTTAGGATGGCTACCTGGCTCCCTTCAATTTCAAAATCCACCATCTCCAACCCCCTGAGAACTGACTCCTGGCTGACTTGTAGCTCCGCCAATTTCCGTGACCATCCTTCTTCCTGTCATCTCAACTCCTCTTGAAGAGCCGTCTACTCAGCCCGAAGCTGCGCTAACTCAATCTTGGCGATAGCTTCCACATCCGCTTGGCGAACTGTGTTTAGCGTCTGCACCTGTTCTTCCAAAGCTTCTAGGCGGGCTCGGTAGGGAGCTGCTCGGTCATGTCCCCCGATCCTTTCAATATTGTCCAGATAACTTGACAATATTGGGCGTCCGAGATCAAGAAAATCTCTTCCATCCAGGATCATCCCGATACACCTCCTTAGTAACCGCATAAAATCGTTAACATGTGGTTGAAGAATTTTTCAAGTGGGTCTACAGTGTCTATATTTAGTGCAGGCAGTACCAATGAAGATGTAGCCGGGCGAGGAGTAGTTTCTGGAGGAGTCGACGAAGAAGCTCGCCCCTGTACCAAACTCATAACATGCGGGGCCAGTAAAGCCAATAGCGACTTGGCAGAACTGGGAACCTGAGGAGAAGTATCGTTGGTACTGGCTGGTCAAGCAACTCCACCAACAGGAGTAGATGTTGGGGTGTCTTCGCCGGAAAATCCTCCTGTAACAAAAATAGCTTCAAACGAGAATTTCAGGTTGTCTTCATCCCCTGTTGGCAAGCGAGCAGGAGCAGGAGGGACTACCATTTTCTCAACAACCATTATTGTTGACGGCGTCAATACAGTTGGTTGGGGAGTAGTGGCCACACCAATGATGACAGGGAAGGTGTCCTCAGAGTAGACTGCTATAATTGGAGATGGTAGACTTGAAGATGGGGGAGTATAAAAGAAGTTCAAGTTACGCGTAAGAGTCTTGAACCAATCAAGACCAGAGAAGATCAAGAAGAGTCGGCCATCATCTTCAAGCAAGAAGATTATTGTCGTTAGATCATCAAAATGAGCTACTTAATAGATCCCATCGCTACGAGAACCCACACTATTTTGTAAAAGAGAGCGATAATTATAAATCCTCTCGTTTGTTCTTTTCTTATTCACTTTCGTTGTAATCCAAGTTGTATTCAATGGAAGGAAGCAACAAGTTTGCTACGAACGTGAACAGAATTGGGCCATCCTCCTCTTGTTATTAAGGAATTTTTGTAAATCAGTCATTTGATGAGTTTCTCCTTTGTTAAAAGAGTTCCTGTTGTATTCACAGCAGTTAGCGAGTGTAGAAGATTGGGATTTCCATCCTAAACAAGGTCTTGTTCTGGTCTTTACGATACTTCATGGGACTGGAACTTACTCTTGTGTTCTAAACTTTTTACGGTGAGACTGAATAACCTGCCATTTTACACTTTGTGCATGGGGCTAATTAGTCTTTCGCATAGTTATACTGGGCTGATTAGCCTCGCGCTTGGAATTAACTTCACGCAGAGTTGTGTTGGACTGTTTAGCCTCGCATTTGGAATTATCCTCGCGCAAAGTTGCGTTGGGCTATTTAGCCTGACACTTAGAATTAGCCTCGCGCAGAGTTACGCGGGGCTGATTAGCCTGACGTTTGAGACCAGATTCATTTTGGACTTGATTTCTGAAAATTTACTGTCATGCTCAATGGTTTCAATTACGAATTTGAGTTCTGCTCAGTCCAGATCTTGGTTTCCCTTCAGTATTTCGTACAACCATGATAGGAGAAGATCCTTCCCTTCCTAAAATTTTGGAATCTGAAAATCCAAAGGGGTCCTATTCAACAGGAATCTCTTTATCATTCAAACTCGTAATTTTGATCTTTTGTTGTCTAGAACTCGAAAATTGAAGAAGTTCTTGTTCAACGGGAATCATCTCCTCATTCGAGTCTATTGCCTGGACTCCTTCATTTTCCAAGATCAAAAATCCAAGGGGCTCATATTCAATGGGAGTCTCCTTGTCATTCAAATTTGTACTAAAGGTTTCCAAGCCGCTATAGAGCCGTGTTTTGACTAGACTAACTGATCTAGAGGATAAGTACTCCTCATATTTCTATTGATTAATTTCTATAATCAACATCTCTACAGACTTACAAATTTTATGGGTATTAGATTGGGCCACAACTTTCTTATCAGTATAGAAAACTTCTCCAACTATAGTCGCTAATTTGTTTTCGCGAAAGACATGACTCCTTTTATTTCCATCGATTTATAAAGAATTACAATGAAAATTTTCTAAATTACAATAAAAAGAAACTAAAGAAAACAAACGAGAGAACTTATATAACACGTCTCTCCCTTTTACAAAAAAAGTGGGTTCTAATGTGACTACAGAGTATTGCCCTTGTACTCCGTTAATGATCTAATACTCAAAATTGGTCTTGAATATGGAGATAATGATGAAGAAGTTTCTGGTCGGTGGCTCTTGCTGCTAGTTGGCATGCTCTTGTGCAGAAATTAACTCTTGGTCTCCAATGATCTCTCCAAAACATCCTTAAAACTCCCCTCTTGGCCCCTATTTATAGTTTTTGGAGTTTTCTTAGGGATAAGGATGGAATTCCAGTTAAATCCAACCTCTGAATTTGTATTTGGATATGAAATCTTTAATTCTGAGTGATTGAATATGAATGAGATTGGAATTCTAGTAAAAACCTAAAGAAACCCAGTTTGGAAACTGAAATCAATCTCGCACACGAGGCTGTCATCCCTGTGCGCGGCTATTAGCCCCGAGCGAGGTAGTTAGCCTTGCGCCCATGTGGCCTTTTTCTCTTGATTTAAAATTTTCTCTCCCTAGAATTTCAAGTCTAAAATAGCTAACATATATATCATCAACTAAACAGAGATCTACATTTCAAGCCTAAAATGGCTAACACATAGATCATCAACTGAACAAAGATTCACACTTCAAACCTAAAATGACTGACACATGGATCATCAATTAAAGAGAGATCCATATCTCAAGCCTAAAATGGCTAGCACATGAATCGTTAACTAAAAAGAGATCTATATTTCAAGCCTAAAATGGTTAATATGCGGATCATCAGTTAAGGAGAGATTCGCATTTTAAACCTAAAATGACTAGCATATGGATCATTAACTAAATAGAGATCCATATTTTAAGCCTAAAATAGCTAACACATTGATCAACTAAATAAAGATTTTAAGCCTAAAATGCTAACACATGGATCATCAACTAAAGAGAAATCCATATTTCAATCCTAAAATGGCTAACTCATAGATCATCAATTAAAAAGAGGTCCGCATTTCAAGCCTAAAATGGCTAACAAGCGGATCATTAAGAAAAATGAGATCCGCATTTCAAACTTAAAATGGCTAATACGCAAATTAACAACTAAAAAGAGATTCACATTTTAAGTCAAAAATGGTTAACACGCGAATCATCAACTAAGGAGAGATTCGCAATTCAAGCCTAAAATGACTAACATATGCATCATCGACTAAATGGAGATTCGCATTTCAAGCCTAAAATGGCTAATACATGGATAATCAACTAAAGAGATTTGCATTTCAAGCCTAAAATGGCTAACACATGGATCATTAACTAAAAAGATATCCATATTTTAAGCCTAAAATGGCTAACTCATAGATCCTCAACTAAAGAGAAGTCCGTATTTTAAGTCTAAAATGGCTAACACGTGGATAATCAACAAAAAAAATATCCGCATTTCAACTCTAAAATGGCTAATACGCGGATCATCAACTAAAGAGAGTTCTACATTTCAAGTCTAAAGTGGCTAACATGCAGATCATCAGCTAAAAAGAGAATCACATTTCAAGTAAAAAATGGTTAACACGAGAATTATCGACTAGAGACAGATCCGTGTTTCGAGCTAAGAAAAATTATATCCTTTAAAACTACAAGGGATAAAAATTATCCTCATTTGCACCCCAAAAATTGGTTTGAGCATGGCACATGAGCTGTAGAAAGCCAAAATACGAATGTAAGGTTGAAACCCACGTTTCAATTACAAATCTAGAGGATTAAAAATTACAATTATGAATCCAATGAATTAAAGATAGAAAATTAATTCTCTATTAAAGGGGCTATTAGTTGGACAATTACACCAATTCAAATATCTCGAAACCTCTTATAAATAGCAGATTTCAACTGAAAAAGGGGTTGGCTTCGTAAGAAAGGAGTACGTTTTGGTAAGTTTATTTATCAAATTTAGCATGATATCGTCCTCTACGAAAACAGAACTATATTCAAAGGACATGGTGTTATTAAATATAATTCTGGAACAACACCCGTTCGATGTCACCTCCATCATGCAATCGCAGTAATTCAATGCATGGGACTTACCCATGAATGTATCCTACACCCGAGAGCGACAAAGCAAGTACTAATTTTGTCGTCTCGGATAATGAAAATCTACATCGACAATGGGATTGATTTGTCATCAACTAATATGTTCACTCATTCGCTGTAGCCATTCTCAGATACAACCATTCAAAGGAGCATGAGTGCTCGACACACCCAGCAGAAGCAGTAGGTATGAAAAGAATAACCAGAAGGTGCTGCCCAACCGACTGAACATGGTGAGCAACAATAAGAATAAGGAGATACAACAACTTAGGTGGCCCAACCAGTAGAGATTATACTCCAAATATTGAATAAGTCCATAATGAGAATGACTAACATTCAATGAAAGGCTGCAAATGATCAAGACTCGGCAAAACTAAACTGAGCATCATTAATAACATCAATATCGACTCCTAACTAGGATGTACCAATATATAACTGGTGAGGATGCTATCATTTCTCCTAATGAAGACGATGGGAAAAGCTAAGAGACCACAGTTTTTCTGCAGATATCAAAGATGCAAGTAACAAAGAGGCAATCATCAGCAGCATTATTGATATCGACTATTTGAGGGAGTAGATTTTCTGGAGAACCGACCAAGCCAGGTATTTTCTAACCTTATCCTCTTCCATTATTTTTTTAGTGTATTGTTTGCATAGTCATTTTCTTGATGCACTCAAGACAGTCCATATTTTAAGTTGAGAGATGGATAGATACACTTTACTTCACTATATCATATATGTATCACAACTAACTGATTAACTTATAAAACAAATAAAAATTTCATTTCTTTGTAGTAAAAAAGTAAGATTAGAAGAATTTTATATGGTATATTTAAGAGTTTGACATCTTAATATTGATATGTATATGATAATTGTTTTATGTAATCATGATTGTGAATTTAAATCTGACAATAAAATATATAGATACTTAGAAGTTGAGTCAAGTGTGCACTCTAAACACTTACACAATGTATCATGAAAAATTAATAACAAAAAGAAAACTTAAAAGGAAGGCCTTACACACGTGCGCGCGCGCACACACACACACAAATGTGTGTGCATATATATATATATATATATATATATATATATATATATATATATATATATATATATATATATATATATATAGTGAAAAAGGGATGTGAGCCTAGTATTAAGGCAATATACTTCAGGAGAAAAAAGAAAAATAATATATCTATGTGTGTGTGTATTAATAATAAGAGAAACTAAGTGTTAAGTAGTTGGGTTCGTGTGCTTCAGTAAGCATGTATATTCACATGAATAATACTTATGGACCTTTATTATAAACATAAGTTAAGTAACTAGATATTTGTGCCTCAGTAAGTATGAATGTTCACATGAACTACAGGTCTTTATAAAAGAAAAAAATATAAAAATGAAATATGTGTGTGTGTGAAATGAGTCCTTATAAGTTTGATTGGAGTTTGAAACTTGACAAGACTCATATATATACACGATCACAAGAGTACATAGCAGAGGATAATTGAAAGTAAAAATATATCTACATTACGATTTAAATAAACATGATAGATACATAAAGATATTTGATTATAAAAGATTTGTTAAAATTGATAGCTTTATAGATATCCATGTGCATATCTCTAATTGAACTTGATATGGAAAAGAAATAAAAAATAAAAATATATTTTTAATAATAGGATACTAATATTGTTTCCTTTATTTTAAACTTATTCTTATTTTTTATTTTATTTATTTCTCAAGCCAATCATTTCTTGATGTTTATAGGTAATATTACTGAAAACCCTCACAAGACAATATCATCTACTAAGGTAACCTAGTGATTTAAAAGCTTATTGCATGTGCTAAGTGCAATCATGATTCCTACGAAAATGAGGATTTTATTTTCTTTTTAGTTAGAATTTATTTTATTTTGCTTGGGACTAGCAAAAACTTAAGTTGGGAGTGTGATTATAAGTAGAAATATATTTATTTTAGTTTATTTTATATACTCGTAATCTAATTTTAGTGATTAAAACAAGAAATTAATGAAAAAATATTTTTATTGATTACATTTTCCACTATAATGTTTTTCTACTGTTTTGTAGTCTTTTTGTAGGGTTCCATATGCAAAGGAATCAAAGAGTCAAAGCATATCTCAAATACCATCGCAGAACTGTGCGTTTGCAGGTCTGGCTATCGATACCTATCTGCCGATTATCGAAAGCCGTCGACTGAGACAGATACCCGAGGGTGGCTATCGAAAGAGCTTTGGAAAGAGATGGCTGCAATTGATTTTTTGGAGCTATTTGAGAGAAAGATAGAGTTTTCTTATAAATAGAATTTATGTTGGAATTTTGTAAGAGGCTATAAATATCTAATATAATTGACAATTTGAGAAAGAGGAGATATCAAAGAGAGAATATAAAATAGAGAGAAAAAAGGGTTTATGCTTATAGTTTTGTACTCGTTCAAAGAAATCAATAAAAGAAGCTCCTTTATTTATATTTTAATGGGTATGTTGGGTATGAATGGCTAAATTTTTGCATTAGTTTAGATGAGGTAATGAACCCTAGATAATTTTGTAGTATATTTTTTATTTGCTTTATTATGATTAATTGATTTATGTAAAATTGATATATTTGATTTCTTATTATCTTTGAAAGGATTACCATATGATTTTGAGTTTTTGATGTTTTATTATTTGACGATATATTTGTTATTTAGTTTTTGATATACCATAAACTGTTTAGGTACGGTGTATGTTTAAACTTTGAACGGTGTATGGTTTAATTGGGGGAAATTATTTAAAATATCAAGTTCACAACTTTATTTGATTTAAGCTTTAAAAATATATTTTCTGGTTGTAGAAAGATCACATAATCTATGCAACTAAAATAAATAAGCAAAACCACATACAATAAATTATTCTATGGGAAAGTTAATTTATCTGATCAACTAATTTTATTTTAAAGTAATTAATCCTTAATTTTTAGTTTTAGTTATAAAAATTCAATCTTTCATTTTAATTTCATAATTTATTTTTCTTTATTGTCTACACAATAATTAAAACAATACTCGGAAAACAATCTTGGATTACCATCCCTTATACTATTTGTTCGATCTCTTACATTTAGGAGTATATGATTTAAATCACGGTCAATTTATGAGAGACGTAATTCCTTGACTTGTCTCTCCAAGAAGGAGTTCTTCGACGATACTCGGTGGAGGATCTTTTCTGCAAGGTTCTCTAGAAACTTAGAATATAGTTGGAAATGAAGTAAGAATAAGATGAAGAACAAGGGGATGGAAGAAGAATAAAAGAGGCTTACCCTTATAGGCAGAAGAAAGAAGGGGCTTGCATATGAGCCATTTAATGAGGCATGTGGGGGGTGTCTCCCCAATCGCTCCTTCATGTAAACTGTAAGACATGTTATTAGACAATAATTAATTCAAGTAAATAGTTCATACCATAAGATTAAACCAAATGGATTAAAGAAACTCTAGAATAAGGATGAAAAAATAAATTAAATGATTACTCAAGAATTGACCGGTTCGAAATAATTCTAGAAAATTATAAAATTTCTAGTAAAAAAAGACGAGTTGCAACATTCACTTCGAATCCATAATTAAGTAATTAATAAAAAGATGAGTTCAATTTATTCGATAATGGACTAGTATGTCGGTGTCCAAACTCTGAATTTGATACGGTTGACATAGAGTGACGATTAGGATTGTTACATTACAATCATAATATTCTTATATATAAAAAGAAATAGTAGAATCTTTAATTTTACTGCACGCCCATTACACTCATGTATACTCTTGTATACGTGCAATTATTCATGATGTCTTTTTTTGGACAGATATATTTTCGGACGAGAAGCGGGTTCAGCTTTCAGGTGGGACATCTAGAGAAGAAGTCAGCGATAATCCTCCATCTCTGACCCAGACTTGATAGACGGCTTCTGGGAACCTTACGGTGACTTTTGGTGGCCTTTCTGAAGATCATGTGGAGCTTGTGATGTACTTTTTAGATTTAGTTGTTGTCGTTTGAATACTTAGTTGTACTTTTTATCTACTTTCTCCTATCTAGTTTTTATGTTTTCTTTTATGTATTTTTGCCTTGAATTATTGTAGTTCTATTATCAGCTTTTTAATGGGAGGCGGAAAGTCTCTACCCGCCGTTTTTGCTCAAAAAAAATATTTTTATATATAAAGGGTAAAAAAATAAATTCTAAAAGTACTGTGGCTAATTCTTCACTGTGTTTACTTTTCCTCCGGTCTTAAAGTAACTTTTTACTTTGCGATTGTCGCAGTATAGAGTCAGTGTCAAAGGGCCCAACTCTCCTGTTTTCTCCTTGCATAGTTGGTAAAATCCCAGTATGACCTTCTCTATTAATATTGTATTAATTCGTATGAGGAAGCAAAACTTATCATTTGCAAACGAAGCCAATAAATAGTAAGCACTTCTTTTACTTAAACTGTGGACGGCCCTGCAATTTCTTCCTTTTTCCCCTTATTCGTCTTTTCAACAGGTTTCGGTTATTTGTGGCCAACCGTTTATAATAGTCGCTTATTTTGTCTTTAGGATGTATTTGTATCGAGCTTCTGCAATGCGTGTCCAAATTATAAATTGTTCAAAGTTAATGAGATAATCTTCAACTCTTTAGATTGAAATTGCAATATATATTCAACTCAAAACAAATTGCAATGTGTGTGTGTGTGTATATATATATATATATATATATATATATATATATATATATATATATATATATCCTGTCTGCAGATGACTAGGATTATTTTTTAAGAGGTTTAACTGTTGATCTATGCCTTTTATTTACATTGCTTTTTGTCTCTCTGAATGAAATCATGAAGGCATACGAGCTTAGCAACTGCAAATTTAATTCGACTTTTCATCACCAGACTTGAGATGAGCCTGACAACTAATAATCAAGTTGAATTTATTGTAGATTTTGTAATAAACTATCTCGTTGCATTGTCAACTTATCCCATTCTCTGTTTTGTTCCAGGCGATGCTGTAACCTGACATTTCATGTTTTATTTTATTTTGTATGTTTGTTCATTTACTAGGCGAGCTTACAACTTTATCCAAGCTTAAGTTGTCAAGACCTAACTCACGATCTTTTTGCGAGCCTGAGCCAGAATTTTCTAGCCTTTGCGGTCTATTGCTGCCATATGACAATTGAGAATTGGACGCTAGAGCCAGAGGAACTGGGATGGTAAAGAATGGAGCCGAACCAGGCTTTGGTAACCCAGTCCTAATATTTTTTACGCCTTGAGTTGGACTCCAGCTCTGAACCTGAATTTTCACACCAAGCCCTAATATATAGAGTAATTATAAAGGGACACCCCATCTATCCAAGGGCACACCCTTTCTAAGAGCATGCCTCGATGTTTTTGAAAATAGAGAATTTTAAAGGTGGAACCCCTGTCTCACAAAATACCCTCTTCTGCACTCCAAAAATTAAAAATAGTAAAAAATTTAAAAGTAAAAAAAAAAAAAAAAAAAAAAAAAAACCCTCTCCATCCCCCATCTCCGGCCATCCCTTGCCCACTGTCTCTTTCCCCTTCGTCAAAACCACTGCTTCCGCTCCTTCCTCTAATTCCCCTCTCCCCTCCTCCCCCTCCGAAACCCAACCAAACCACCCCCCCTTTCTTCTCTCTCTCTCTCTCTCTCCCCCTCCCTCTAAACCCCATATTTGTTACAAAAATAATGGCCAATTTATTATTAAAAGCAATATTAATGGGGTGTGTCCATAGATATTTCGGGTGTGCCATGATATCTACTAGGCTATATATCAATTGTGGTGTAGAGTTGATCGGCCCTCAAACTTCTTTACCGGCACCAAATTTTTCATAATTTTTTATTAATGTATAAATATTTCAAGGGAAATAACTTATTATTTATTGATGAGGAATGGCAGTTTTTAAAATATAACTCACAAGGATTTATGAAATATGAATATATTACTTATTTAGTTTTTCGTAAGTGGGTTGTAAAACAAAGTCTCATGAAATATGAAATATGAATGGCAGTGTATGGGCCTTTGATATGGGCCATTTTATATTGGCTACCTCAGCGTTATAACGCTTCCCGTATTTGTGTATTGTACTTTTTAAGATGCTTTGGCCACCTTTAAAATAAATAAATAAATAAATAAATAATAAAATAAAAAATTAAAATCTTAAGGTAGAATCTAGAGATAGGGAACATCTTACGAGGAAAGGGTAAGAGATGTATGCATCCGGCAGCTGAATGACTATATTCGGCTGTTTCTGTTTATTTTGTTTAATCTCTTCTTGGTTAATCTATTTTCTATTACAATGTTTTTATCTTGTATATCATTAAGATAGAAAATTTCATGTTTTCATATATAATTACCTTATCTTGATTGACCTTGTGAATTTTGGAAAAATTTATTAGTGTTTTGCATGTGTATCAAGCTGCAGGGTGATACTCAAATTATGGAAACAATCCCTTGGTTCTCGTTTCTCGTACGTACACACCCAACAATTATACTTCATCTCAATCATATGTACTGATATATATAGATCTAACTCCAATGTCAACAATTCCACTTGTGGACACAACAAAATTTAGCTCTGGAGACAACAAAGTCTTGCCCCGGGAGCCCAAGACAAGAACTAACCAACTGCTCACGCATTAAGCAGACAATTGCATGAGTGATGATAGTTTTCCCAAATCTAGTTTATGAAAAGCGAAGAAGAGGCGATATTGTCAATTTGAACACCTTTGGTCCCTGAGAATGACGTGCACACCGGCAGTGATAAGCACGTGACAACGGTAGAGGTTGTGCACGCTCGCACGGCGCTTCGCTATCATGAAAATGGACATAATAGCTAGGGCTAGGTCCAATAAATACGGAGTTGTTGGCTAATGATAGGTCACTTAAATCTCGTGCCGATAATGTTGTTGATCAAACAACCTTGGTAATTAGCAGAAGATGTCAAAAGATGTTGGTACATTTATTATTTAAAGTTCACTTAGCTGTGGAAGGAAAACAAGTTGGGATTGCATTTCGTTTTTAGTTCAAGTTATTCTGTAAGTAACAATCCGCTCATTTAGTTTTAGTTCCTTTAGTGGTGGTCACACTCATTTAAAGTGTGAGAGTATGAACGAGGGTGGAATCTATCTACTACTGAAGTTGATAGCATGCTTAGAGTAAGATTCAGGCAGCTTACCGACTTCTTTCCCTGTGCCCTTTATCCGCATGCTCGTGATTCACAACTTTTTTCAGTTCATTGCATTTTGTTGCTCAACAGTTTTTTTCAGTTCATTGCATTTTTTTGCTTTTTGTTCCCTCGTACTATTGACTTCGAATAGGACGTACCTCTTGTCACCTAGCTATTTTTCTATTGTTTGGTGCCAATATTTTGAATCTTTGTCAATAGTTTGAAGGTGTTCCTCGAAAGTCAAATTGAAGGATCATATTTGATTTCGCTTTAGTTGCTGTAGACCTATATTAAATGAAAAGCATCATTAAACAAGACATATGCAGGCATATAGATTAGATAAGTATAGAAAATTTCGTTTAGATCCAAAATACGCAACACGTGCATGGTGCCAACGGCTAGGAGTCCTGTATCCTATCGAGCTGTTATGATTTACGTTCGACATCTTGTTACTGTTGAAGTATTTCGGAAAATAGCAAAAATTAGAATTTATAAGTGATGGCACGAAGCATGTAACAAATTATGTTTACAACGTCGTATATATAAATTATGCTGTTATATTAATGTGTATTTCGTTTGAATGAATTGGATTTTTAAAAAAATAAAAAAATAAATAAAAATATAGTTTATTTTAAAGAAGTCTATTTCTACTAAGCCCATTCTTTGGCCCAAACCAAAAAAAAAAAAAAAAAAAAAGATTTAATCAAAAATAAAAAAAAATGTATCTTCTAAGACTCTTGATATTTGATACTCTGTTCTGAGCTCTAATTACTAGTCAATCTACTTTGGTTGAATGCAAGTAGGTGGAACAATCTTCTAAACCAAGTTTTTATTTTTTTTCTCCTCCACTCAACTACCTCCCTTGCTTTTCTCTCCACTCTCTCCATTTTCCTCCACTTAGCTAGACGTGAAAAATGGGCGAGGCGGCACATCGACACGCCCGGTACATGTCGGACACGTGTCCATACATGGCTCACCAGGGTCGTGCCATGGCTGGTCCGCTCGTGTGCAAAATAGCATGTCTTGCCCAGTCATAGGGGCTCGGGCTAGCAGCACGACTGCATGGTACGGAAAGTGCCGTGCCGGGCATGTGCCGACCCGACATACCATGCCACTTTGCTGCAGGGCTCTTTTAGCCACTGCAGCAAGAGGTATTTGCAAATTTCTTTTGCAAAGCACCCCAAAACGGTTGAACGAGCTATTCAAATAGGTGTTTTCCAAAGAATTGCAAAACAACCCTCAACGGCTAAAAGAGTCATTTGGGGAGAGGGGGAGAGTTATTTTGTAATTTTCTTTGGCAAAATCCCCCTTCTCCATCCCTATAAATAACCCCGAAACCCATTTCAATTCCACTTCATACGAATCTCATCTCTCTCAATCTGTTAGTATCAAGGGTCAAGATAAACTTCTAAAAAACCAAAACCACTCATACTACATTTTAATAAACTTCATTAATATATTGATAGTGCTGGTACAATCACAAATAAGCAAGTAATATATATGAAGATTTTGATACTTGGACATGAAAAATAACAGGAAAATACGTATTTTGTGTTTTCTAGCATAGCTCGCGCTATACTAATATTTTCGATGTCAACAATAGCATCGAAGTTCGATTTTAGTATAAGTGGTCGAGAGTCAACGGAGTGAAGAAGTTCAATAGGTACAAGCATATTAGAGATGTGCGTATACTCTAGGACTACTAAATGCAAATAATTAAAATCAAGGATGAGCAAATAATCCTAAAATAGAAACTCATCGGGTGTTGAATAAAGATTGAAGACAGAAGACTTTAATAACATGTATTTTTAATTTTTAACAGTATATGTCACTCAAGACTTAAAATGCTAAAGGAAGAAATATAGAGAACAAATTGAGCATGATGGTTAGGGTCCTCTCTCCTCTATACAGGCTTTATATGATATTTAATGAGTTTTTATGAGGTCAAATATCATTATATTTAGACATTGAGTTAAATAAAATTATTTCTTTTTTTTAGTTATTCAAATTTACCCACAATTGAATCATTTTATAGTTATATTTGCTAGTTTTTTTTTCATTTTTTTTTACCACAATTAGAATTTTTTTTACTTAATTTTAAATTTTTTCTTAATTTTCTACTATTTTAAAATCTAAAATCATTTTTTTAGATGTTTTAAAGATTTTTATGACAATGAAAATTTATTTATTTATTTTTTTTTAGTGGGCTAGTCGGACAATGCAAGGGTCTAGCCCGTGCCCGTGCGAGGCGAGGCGGTGGGCCAGACTTGGGCTCCCCCACGGGGAGGCGGGTTGTGCCCGGTACGGCATGCTTTCGCAACCAACAATGGGCCGCGATGAGAACAACCCACCCACGACACCCCCCGCCCAAGCACAGGCCGTGCTAGGAATGGCTTGCCTGTACTGGGCCTGACACATCTGCCACCTCTATCCTTGGCCATGATCAACACTACTTTTTCCCTCATCTAAACTCTCTCATGGCCTATAAATAGAGTATAAGTCTCTTTTCTCATTTATTAACATCAAAGCTAAAACTATACTCTTTTAAGTTTCTCTATTATCAGGTCCGTGACATTTCTCCCATGTCGAGTATCTTCTTCCAACAACTAGGGATACAGAAGGACTAGCTCTTTAATAGGAGATTGTTGCAAAAACCTGCCAGAAGATTGCCAACAAGTAGTCTCCAGAACCTCAATTGCATGTATATTCTAGTCTCTCTAACTAACTCTTCGTGGAGTTATGAGAAAGGAAAATGATTTAGTTTCCAATTTTGTAGATTTATAGCTGATGACTTTGGTTATTTTACTTTATCCATTTAAATAATAACTTAATGAAATAAAATATGCTCCACCGTTTGGTATATAAAGATATTTATACTTATTTTCACATACGAAAATATGAAATTTAGACTCGTGTGACAAGCCAAGGTCCCGAAAGAATCACCAAGGAAATACCATATTTAGAAGCTCATTTACTCCGAAATTTAGATAGAAATGGAATTCTGATGCAGAGATCTTGGATAGAAGCCGGTGATATTTTAATAGGTAAATTAACGCCTCATGCATCAAACAAATCCTCGTATGCAACAGAGGATAGAATATTACGAACCATACTTAGTCCAAACTTCCATTTCCCCTACTCATTGTCGCACTTGCTTAGCCCTTCCTCTAAGAGGTTGTTGTGTAACAAGTGCTTGATGTCCACTCGGCCATGGATTTTATCAACAACTTGATGAATTAATTTTAAGATAAGAACTTGCCTATTAGAACAGGTTGTTCAAAATGATATACTGCTCTTCCATCAAATATTCTGCAGTCCAATTAGATGGATGTATAAAATCATTTTGGCCTTACAAACATAAACTTAATGTGTGCATAATTTTTCTCCCCAACATCGGTAGAAATAACGCATTTACATGAGATCATATTTAATATAAATTTGCTTTTTGATTGCTAATTTGAGAGAAATTCTTAAACGGTAGAATGTTAGTTCTCTTCATCTCCATTTTTAAATGGTTTATTTTTATAAAAAATTATGTGATATCCAAAGATGCCCTTAAATAAAATATTCTCCATCCCCATCTCATCAGTCCAATTATATGGATCCGTATAATTGGTTTGGCCTTACAAACATAAACTTGATGTGCCCATAATTTTTCTCTCCAAAATCGATAGAAATTGATAAAACTATAAACTAAGAGAGAAGAATAGTTTTGTGTTCTGAAGTTTAAATAAAATGGTATAATAACCATCCTTTTATATGTGAAAGAGTCAAATATAAAAAGTAAAGATAAGAAAATATATAATTTAATTTTAATTACATATATCATCAATCAGTATTATCAGCCTAGTTAGGGATATCTGACAAATGTACTAATTTAGAAAAATATTCTAAGATATGCTAATAAATTAAAAGTTTTATCAAATATACTAATTTAGAAAGATATCCTTAATTAGTGAGATATTTTAATATCCCTACAAACTCAAGATGGTATGGAAAATGCCAATTTGAGTTTGGAAATGAGATCATAATGATAACCACGTGGATGGGATTTGGTAAAAAGAGAAAACCAGTAAGCAATTAGGAGTATCAGACGTAATAAATGACAGAAGGAGAATATAAAAATACTAAGGATTGAGCAACAATCCTGCGACGGCTGTAGATAGCGAGAGAATAGGAAGAGTGGTATCGCTAGTAGCGGAGCCGACATCTTTGGCACCATCAGGCAATGCAACCATCCTTGCCGAAGACATCAACACAAAAGATGGAGGCGTTGGAGTCGATAGCAATGTATCAAATTTTAATAGGGGAGCAGCAGATGGGATTTTTGATACAGGAGGCGGTGACAGAGCAATAGACGGTGTCACCGGATAAGGAGACAGAGATAGAAAATGCTGTATCTTTGAAGATGATGGTAACGATGGAGCAGAAGCCGAAATGGCACAATAGATTTCAGCGACAGACCAGCAGATGGAGTCATTGGGGTACAAGATGGAGACGTCAAAAGTAATGCCTTTGATAATGGCGGTGACGATGGAGTAGGAGCCGAAAATAATATACTAGATTTCGACAACGGAGCACCAGGTAGAGTCACTAGGATACGTGACAGAGACATTAAAGGTGATGCTTTTGAAGATGACGGTGAAGACAGAGTAGGAGCTGAAAATGATATATTAGATTTCAATGATGACAGAGTAAGAGCCATCACAGGCCTAGAAATTACAATTGGTGACTGCGAGCCGGTGAATGGCTTGCAGGGCAGCAGAGTAGGGTTGTGCCCATGGCGGAGGCAATGCCAATGCTAGGGAGCAATGAAAATGCTATCACAGCTGCAAAAGTAAAGGATGATTGCTTGATCTTTGAGAGATTTTAGAGAACTTTGATGGAGATGAGAGAGTTGCAGTGCTATGACGAAATCAGTAGAATAAATACGACGAGTCTTCTGCATGATCGACTGATTAATGTGCAGGTCAGAGACCTGATCAAGGCGCATGTCAAATATCAGGTCGAGGCATAGATCAGAGACCTCAAAACAAAAGGAAGTCATATCTCAGAGAGACTTTGATACCATGATAAAACTATGAAATGAGAGAGAATAATAGGTTTGTATTATGAGATTTAAATAAAACGGTACAATAACCATCTTTTTCTAGGTGAAAGAGGCAAGAATAAAAGATAAAGACAAGATAATATATAATTTGATCCTAATTACATATAATCATCAATCAGCATAGTCACCTAATTAGGGATATCTGACAAAATACTAATTTAAAAAGATACTCTGAGATATACTTATAAATTAGAAAATTTGTCAAATATCCTAATTTAGGAAGATATCCTAAATTAGTAAGATATTCTAATAGAAATAACATATTAACATGAGGTCATATTTAATACAGATTTGCTATTCGATTGCTAACATGAGAGAAAATGTTAAATGATAGAATGATAGTTCTCTTGATCTCATTTAATATGCTTCATTTTTAGATGGCTTATTATTTTTTTTTGGTAAATTGTGTGACATCGAAAGATACCTTTAAGTAGTTTGAATTATGCATATCTTAATCATTTGTTGTTGGGAAGAAACGTCAGTCCTCCTCTGGAGCATAATAGGCTTTAAATCTAATGACAGAAACTAATTTAATCTTAAAATTTAAGTTAATAGGTAGAGACTCCAAATTTATTTTTAAACTCATAAACTTTTTTTGTCATATCCGACTTATCTATACTCATATACGAACTCCTAACAATCTCTCCTTTATTATGAGTATACTGCAATTATCTACGGACACTTTCAATTTTGGTCTAAACAACAATATTGCATATACCATGGTATTAAATATCCACGTAGTGGACCATCGGAAAGCAGACCTAAAATCTCACTTGACCAATTTGGACTTTCACTCTAGCGTCACCGTCTTAGGCCATAACCTGGAATTTAATACCACTTATTGGAGAGAAACATCAGCCCCCTTGGGATTATAATGGGTTTAAATATAAAATCAAGAACTAATTCAACTCAAAGGTTTATACTGATAGATAGAGGCCACAAATTTGTATTTAAGTTCCTAAATTTTTCTTGTTCTATTCGATGATAGTATACTTACATATGAACTTCTAGCATGTCACATATATCAGTCTTAATATGAAGGACTTAAATTTACTGTTTACATTTAAAAAAGAATATAAAAATGACAATTTAGTAAATGAATGCTTATACTTTATGCAAATGGTTATGTAAAGTTACATATGAGAATGGGCATGTTTAGGAGGTCACTTTTTGGCCCACTCTATTCAGAATTTATAATTAAAAATGAAATTTAGTTTTTTACTTCAGAATTTTGAATAGAGCAAATCCATAGACTTGTCTATTCCCATCTCTTTTGTAAAATTAGTTTATTGAATTCGTAATGTAAAGTGAATATGTTACTATTTTATGTTCGAAATATAATACAATTTTATATCATTTTAGCAATCGGTGTTAAAATGAAAACTGGAAGAATACATGGTTATTTAATTAAGGAACATAGACTGCATGAAAAACCTCCCACTTTCTTATACTTACCTGACTAATTGGTCTTAGTAATATTCAGTTTAGTTAATTTAAGATGTGAATGTTCTTGAAACATGTTAATGCAAAATTGAATTTATATAGTTTAGCCAATATAAAATTATAAGATTGAAATGATATAAAATTATAACTGTCGATGGATAAAATAGATGACAATTACATTAAATTGATAGTAATACCTAATTGTAATACTGATACTAAAATGATAATGACTAAATTATATTAAAATAATACTATCATTGGATGATATTGATAATAATTACAAATTAATGGGGTTTTACGGGAGATCTAAAAAGAGGAATTAATTGTATTTGGATTGCTATGCTGTTAGGTTGTACAACTAAAATATTATCTCCATAGGGTATTGAATAGTAACTTTACAACTGTCTGATTATTCATTACTATAATGTCTAACACATATTCTGAGATTAGCATAGAGAAATACTTGATCATATTGTTACGTACGAATAAGAAGACATTCGAAATGAAGAATATTATTAATAATTATTACAAGCTTAAAAGCCACTGTAATTACTATAAGATAGTTAATATGATGATATCCAGTCTAGTTATGATTTAAGACATATTTTAATGAATGGCAATTGCACTATAATTAATGTCACATAAATGTACTATGTGGGGCATCTTTATATATATAAATCATATTCACATTCACAAGATCTTGGATTTGTACATCTAGTTTAGAAGATTGATCCACTAGAGCTAACTGATGATATAATATTCTTAACTCGAATAGTCTCACATTGGAACTGAGATAAGTGTTGATATCATTTATAGTGATTCCCTTTAATCTATAAAATAATTGTATCTAGCCCTTGTAATAGAAGAATCCGTGATTATATTATAAACTATTTTAAATAGTGATATTCTATCAGAGACTTAACATATTTCTATGTGAATATTTTATTGATGTTTTATTAGCCAGATTTTAGATGAGGCATTACAAGTAATATTAAAGTTAGATACTAGTTGGATATGTGCAGAATTAAGTAGCACATAAAACTAAGTACTATAAGAAATAAAAAGCCATACAAATATAATGAAGGCCACCTAATAAATTAGTCGGAGCCACCTCTTGATCCCTAGGGGCCATCTCTAAAATCTTGCATCGTCTAATAAAGTGTTGTGCTATTATGTCTCTTTGATTAGGTCATAAGATCCTAAAAGAAGGTAGAATATAATATCTCTAACATAAATAGTTTCACATTAAATATGATAAAAGAGTTAGTGTACTTTATAATGATTTCTATGAATTTATAAAGTAATCGTTACTAGTTTTTTTGAGTGAGAAATCAGTAATTAATTATAAACTATTTTAATTATTATTGTGCTACCAGAACTTAGCATATTCTTATCCAAATACATATTGTCGGTGTTTCATTATCTAGTTCCCGTAAGGCATTAGAAAACTTTGAGTATTTCAAGGAGTAGGTCGAAGCTCACTAAATGAACATTGTATCATGGACTCATATATGTTCAACTTTGCTTTTAGCATTAGTATAGTTGGCTTAGTTGTTTTATCCAGAGTATCCTTGTTCTTCCTATCATTGAATTAAACTTATTTCCTTAATGAAAAGCTAAATTTCTATTGAAATATTCTTGTATTATCTATTTGACGGTCATGATTTGTACTGAGATTGTAACATGGCTTAGTATATTATTTCTGATTATGTTACGAACCTTATATATGCACCCCCCATATTATACTTTGGGAGCAAGGTGTGACAACGCATGCTGTATGCTAGCTTAATACAATAGTTGTTCCCAGTATATAACAGCCCAATTTTGAGATTTTAATTTTTTTTCTTTGCACTATAGAAAATAATAGTATTAATGATCAAATTGGTACCAGTACAGAGAAGAAGAAGTAAAATTGTATGTATTTTGAAGGGTCTATATCCCTTTCTTTTTATGTTATTTCTTCAATTAATAACAGTTGGAAATGTGCTTTAGTTTATAATCTTTTAAATCACTCATTTAGTTTATTGTAATTAAAACTGTAATGATATTTAACAATAATATAGTAGTTGTGACATACAAACAAACACTATTCAGTTTGATAAACCCGTGGACTAAAGCACACAAATCAGAGAGGCCAAATTAGCATAATAAAATAAACTATTATAAAAGTTTAATCACATTGACAATTGTCTACTAAAATTCATCAACTATTTCTACTAGATTTACTATTTTTCTAAGGAATTTTACCTGACCAATCATTGATTATTTTCTGAAGAATTTTCCTCGTAGTTTCAGGTGCTGTAAGATCTCTCATCCTTCTTTTAGTCTATCTAGTCTAAATTTCAATTAGCCATCATGCCTAATACTTTATCGAGAAGAACTTTAGGGTAATTTTAAAGAGGTTCAATCAATTCCTTTTTGGTGAAATTATTGCTAGGGGCTAGGATTATTTGTTGTATACTACTGATAATTTCTATAATCCAATCCTAGTGAACAAATTTTATAATAATTCAGCCCAAACCAATATCGATCTTGAGCATGTTAGATTTAGAATTAATTAACGAGAGTAAGAACAGTTATTCACTTAGAAACCATCACTAAAGCCACTGGAATTCCAATAGCAAAAAGGAATAAAGAATCATTGGCACTTGACTAATACACAACAATCGGAAGGTGGAAGGCTTGCACGTGGGAGGCATTTGTGATTTTTTTTTTTCGAGTGCATGAGGACATGCTTAATTTTAGCTGTCGGGGGAGGAGAGATTGATTTTCACTTTCATTTTATTTTTCATTTCTCTTTTAGAAATTTTAGATTTCTTTATTTATTTTTGGGGTAGTTTTTTGGATCTTGTATTTTCTACATTTTTTATTTAAAAATTAACTAAATAACATAAAAGATAAAAAAATTTCTGCAAGGAGTTAAAGTAATTATAAAAGTTTAAAATATATTTGATATTTGAGGGAATAATCCATTTGAGAGTTTTCTTGAGCTTTTATGAGAAAAATTAAAATATGAAAAAGAACCACCCTTAAGTCTACTTTGAAGTGATTATATATTTATTCACACATGAATGGTGATTTAGTAAGCCAAGAATGATAATAATAACTTTTTGATGATTCTTATTTCCAAAAAAATATGAAAAATAAAAAAATGTGAACCTCATATTAGATGATTATTTTCTATAAAAAAAAATTAATTAGGAATAAGTGGGTGCATCGAAAAGCATAAATATTTATATGAAAGGTGTTTAAGAAAAAAATATATATTATATATGTAATGGGCATTTGCGTCTCGAGAAGTATAGATATTCACATGAACAATAAACTATACATAAAAAAATAAAAAAAATAATAGACTAGATATATCATAGTATATAATTTTGATTCCAAAGCTGACATAGACCACAACACTGTACACTAGAAAATTTATAATTTCCTCCCATTGCTAATTTGATTTTGAATACATCAATAAAAGAAAAATTACAGAATAAAATATGAGATTAGAAGAATAGGAAAGATTGATTTCGTTTCCTTTTTAATTTTGTGGGATCTGGTAGCAGTGGAGTCTCGCTGATGCACTCCGTTAACAATCCGATCTGGATTGGGAAGAAAACGGTTGCTCTATGGAAGACTCTGCTCTAGAGACTCTAGAAAAAAATGCTTTCTCCTTTCCCTGGGAAAATATCCTTTTCCCCCAATCTGGACTCTACCCCCTTTTTATATATCGAGGGGTAATTACTCGGATAAGATTCAGTAACAGAAATACCGAGATCGGGGGTATTGGTTCTCTGAAAATCTAGACCAAATCCACGTGAAACGGAAACACATTATCAAAACTGAAGGGTGCGGGGATGTGCGCGGGCCACTCTGCGCATGGAGCATGCGCGCACGATTCTGCACGCAGGAGTTTCTGTGCACATGTCTCCTATGCGTAGGAGACTCCTACGCGTAGGGACTCTCCTACGCGTAGGAGTTCCTACGCGCAGGTCACCCTATGCGCGGGCCCGCACCTGGGGTTCCACACTCTTTTTTTTTCTTTTTTTGTTTCTACATAACTCCCTCCAAAGTTTTCAAAATTTTGTCATTGATTTGTAACAAATTTCAAAATACTTTGGACTCTTTTGATTTTGGTTTTGTACTCTGAAATATTTTTGATGTCTGTTCAGAGGCTAAAAATATGACAGACAAAGTGATGAAATTAATGGACAGAGGTAACTGTTAATATATTTTATGGAAGATGAGCAGAGATATAATATTAACGTGCTCTACATATGACAAGAAGAGATATAATGTTAACGTGCATATAGGATGTGAAGTAGAGGTATGATGTTAACATGCTTATAAGGTAAGAGCTATGATGTTAATATGCTCATAAGGTTAGAGGTATGATGTTAACGTACTCATAAGATCCTAACCATTCAGTGACATCTAGTATGACAGATTAGGAAAAAACAAAGATATTATTATATGTCTTAAAACTCGATCTATTCAGAAGATCTGGTCATGATAAGAATGAGCTGACTAAATAGAGGTGACGGTTAACGTATTCAGTCTTGGAATTTGACTATCAAAGATAACTATTAATTTGATAGGAGATGATCTTCGTTAGAGATAATTTTTTTAAACTTGATGATGTCAAAAATAAGTTCATCAGAGATTGTAATGTTGGATTTGATGAAGTATGAGTTTTCTTTTCTTGTAAGAGGTGAAAACTTAACGTAATAGGAAATTTGATCGGATTTGATCTCATAAAGATAATTGGTTTAATCTTGTATTCTTGTGTCAGAGGCGTGATTTTAGCGTGATAAATATTTTGGATAGTCACTGGTTCTGCTGAAGAAAAGTAACAAGAAAAATCTTACTGTCATAAATGAAATCTTAACGTGACAGGAGATTTGATCTCATTAGGATATTTAGCAAACCCCCAGTTATCAACGGGTTTGATTAGTTTTTACCAACTACTGTTTGAATTGGGCTAATCATGCTATTTATCTCAGCATGATAAGTTGTTGAGGATTTTATTTGGGCTTATATGCCAAACTTTTCCTCTTCTCTTTACTTTAGTAGCTTCGAGCAGTGATATATCCTTATAATTGAATAAGGATACTATTGTAACAGATTTGTTATGGGATTTTTAGCAAACTCTTAGTTATCAACGAGTTTGATTTGACTTTGCCAACTATCGTTTGAGGTGGGCTAGCTATGTTATTCCTCTCAGCATGATAAGTTATCAAACGTTTTATTTGGGCTTATAGGCTAAACTTTTCCTCTTCCCTTTATTTTAGTAGCTTTGTGCCGTTCATGTTTTTAGTCTCCAGCATCATGGGTTGGTGAGAAACTAGTTCTCTTCCCGTTACCTTAATGGTGTTGGGAAATTCATATTTTTACCTCCAGCATGACAGGGCTGGCGAGAATTTTATTTGGGCTTGCTTACCAAATTTTCTCTATCCCTAGTCGTAGAAACGTAGGATTCGTTTTCTTTTTGTACCCCCAGTCGAGGCATGGAGTTACATTCTGGCAGTGAGCCGATATTTCTTCATTTTGTTGTGTTGAAAAAGAGGTCGGATAACTTCATTCCCTTAAGAATAATATTTCTTCAAGATTTTTTCATTAATTTGCATCATCTACAGTCACTGTATTGATTGATCAACTGGTATGCGCCATTTGAATAGACTGTTTGTACTACAAATGAGCCCTCCCATTTTAGCTATAATTTGCATTTAGTCTTATGTGTCAGGATTATTCTTGTCTGACTGCTAAGACCAAGTCGCCCACTTTGAAAGTTCGTTTCTTCACTTTCTTGTTGAAGGTTCGGGATATTCGCGCTTGATAGAGATCTATTTGTTGCTGAGCTTTTAAGCGCTTTTCATCCAACGCTTTTAATTTTCAAAGTCGTTGATTATGTTTTTCTTTGGTGGTCATTCTCGTAGCTAATACTACCCGAAAAGAAGGAATTTGAATTTCTAGAGGTAGCACGGCCTCGCAACCATACACCAAAGAAAATGTTGTGGTTTTTGTCGGTGTTCTTAACCGTTGTGCGATAAGCCTATAGACAGAATTCCAACTTCTCATCCCAGTCACGCTGACTTGCGGTGACAAATTTCTGCAATAGTTTTATATGGTTTTGTTGAATGCTTCTGCTTGGCCGTTTGCTGTCGGGTTGTATGGGGATGAAAATACATTCTGTATTATGCTCTTTTCATAGAATTTAGTATAGGCCTTGCTAGTGAATTGAGGGCCGTTGTTGTTGATGATTAATTTAGGAACTCCAAAGTGATAGATGACTTGGTGTTTGATAAAATTGACTACATCGTTCACTTTCACTTCTCTTAAAGGGATAGTTTCTGCCCATTTTGAGAAGTAATCGGTTATAGCTAGTATGAACCGATGCCCATAAGAAGATGGTGGAGTGATGAGATCAATGATATCCATTCCCCATGTCTCGAATGACCATGTAATCGTGGTTGGATGTAGATGCTCTGTAGCCTGATGTATATAGTTTGCATGCACCTGATAGGCAGGCCATAGCGTCTGACATCATTGTTGGCCAATAGAACCCCATTCCTTTTATCTGGTCTCCTAATTTAGGTCCCGGCTGGTGAATACCGCAGGCTCCATCATGCACTTCTTTGAGTACCTCTTGTGCTTCTTGTAGCGATCGGCACCGAAGTAAAACTCTACCTGGTGTTTTTCAATGCAAGGTGCCAAATTCAGAATTATAATGAAACTTTTCCGCCCGTTTCTTTACTTTGGCGGCTTCCTTGGGACCTTCAGGTAGTATCCCGTAAAGTGCAAAGTCGACGAAGACGAATCGCTAATCTCTGGGTTCGAAGTTAATCCCTAATGTATAGACTTTATTTGCCTCAAGTATCTCTTTAGGGCAATGAAACTCGCGACTTCCAATCTCAATGCCTTTGCTTGATTTAGCAGGGAGCGCTAATATGGCTGCAAGAGAAGCTAGGGCGTCAGTGTATGCATTCTCGTGCCGTGGCACGTAGTCAATGTAAAACTCCTTGAATGAGTTGGCAAGTTTGATTGTTGCCTCATAGTAAGGTACAAGATGTTCATGCTTAATCTCGTATTCTCCTCTTACTTGATTTACTACGAGTTTGTAGTCCCCATAGGCCTCTAAATGCTGAATTTCCAGCTGTCGAGCAATTTGCAGTCTCATTAACAATGCATTGTACTCAGACACATTGTTAGAATATGGCTGAGTGAGTGAGTATCCTCGGGGGATTACATGATTCTGCGGGGATATTAAAACTACCCCACTTCGGCAGAGTTTTTTCGAGCTACTCCATCAAAGAATAGCAGCCAAACCGGTTCTTTGAAAATCATGTTAACTTCCACCATTTCATCTAGAATATCCTCATAAAGTTTAGAGAATTTCGAGACAAGATATTCTGCTAAGAAATCAACAATTGCTTGTCCCTTGATTGCGTTTGGCGGTATGAATTGCATATCGTATTGCGATAGTAGAATCGACCAATTAGCTAACCTGCAATTGAGTGACCTAGACTTGGTCATGAGCACTCTCAGTAAATTTACCCAAGAAATCACATAAATTATTTGGCCTACTAAGTAGTGTTGCATTTTCTGAACTGCAAATATCAGGGCCAAACACTCTTTCTCTACTGGAGTGTACCGATACTTGGCGTCTACCATAGTTCTACTAAGGTATTAAATGGCTTGTTTGTGGCCTAAGTCATTTGTTTGGGCCAACAAGGCACCAAGTAAATTGTCCATCACCCGAATATATATCAAGAATGGTTTTCCTGATATAGGGGCTATCAACACCTAAGTTTTGTGAGTTACTTTTTGATATCCTCAAAAGCTTGTTGACAAGCTTTATCCCAGATGAATGACACCCCTTTCTTTGTTAACTTGGTGAAGTGTTGACATCGCCCTGAAAGATTAGCAATAAATCTCCGAATGTATGCTAGCATTCCTTGCCTGCATCTCTTAAATTGTTTTACCTTTTTAGGATCTAAATGGATACCCTTGGATGTAACAATGAAACCAAGGAATTTGCCAATAGAGATATCAAGAAAATATTTGTCGGATTCATTTTTAGTTGGTGTTTTCTCATAATATCAAACACCATTTTCAAATCTCAGAGATGATCATCTTTATTGTGGCTCTTGATGGCAGGATCATCCACGTAGCATTCTATGGAGATGCTTGTGGAAAATTGTGCTTATAGCACATTGATATGTTGCACCTGCATTCTTTAAGAATGACATAGCCGTATAGTAGTACATGCCTAATGTTGTTCTGAAAGCAGCGTGTTTCTCATCTTCATAGTAATTTTAATTTGATTGTACCCAAAGAATCCATTCATGAAAGACATCCTTTCGAATCCGCAGGTGTTGTCAATCATGACATCCGTTATTGGAAGCAAAAATTCGTCTTTAGGACATGCCGCATTGAGATCTCGAAAATCAATACAGATTCAGATTTTTTTCATTCTTCTTGGGAACTGAAACGATATTTGCTACCAAATCAAGATGTTTCTCTTCTCGGTTGAAGCCAGATTGCATAAGCTTCTTAACTTCCTCGATCAATTCCATTAACTCTGGACAAAATTTTCTTTGTTGTTACTTTGCTGGTTTTGTATTTGGCTTAATTTTAAGCTGATGCATAGCAACTTGAGTATCCAATCCTGGCATGTCTTCATAATTCCAGGAAACGACGTCTATGTATTCTCGAGCGAGAGTTATAGGGTCTTTTCTTTCATTAGGAGACAAACTCTTGCTTATAAATATAGGCTTATGATTGGTTTCATCATCCATATTTACTTGAATCACCTTATCCTTGGTAGGTGGTTTGCGTTGTTCAAAGCGCATGTTCCATTGGGTATCGAGATGCTTAACTATTGCTTCATCTTGGAGAAGAGTCAGTTCATCATTTTCATCCGAAATAGGATTGATAGACATCATGTTCGCAGTCAGCTCCTTAGATAATATTTTTAGACTGATATCTGAATCCCAATCGGAATCTTCTGCAGTTTGGCAGATCATCTCTTCGATATCCGAAGGATCGGGTGTTTTGATATATCCCAACTCCCTGTCGATTTTGTGATAATAATTTGGCTCTTTTCCTTTGGGCATGAACAAGGGAAGTAAACTTCGATGTCCTTTGCCGAAATTTAACCCGGGTCTATGTATGAAGTCATATCCCATTTTCTCCATCATTCGGAATAACTTTGATATGTAATGATAGAATTAAGAGGCTTCTTGAGCTTCATCTTCACTATCATAGAATGGGGCCATGTATGGTTGAACCCTTCCAAAAAGAATAGGTTTTTTATCAGCTCGACAGGCAGGCACCTTAAAAACCGCTCCATCTGCATCCTCGATGCTTGATCATAGCATCATTGATGATCTAATTGGCAGGTACATGGTTGCTAAAGTCTCAAATTCTGAGTGACTATCCACATCCATACTAGTACCTGAAGGTACAGAATTAGTAATAACACCATGCAAATAAGCAAATTCTAAATTTTCATTGATTTTCCACTCGCTTGCATGATCGGCGGTGTCATCTACATCTAAGTCTTCAAGATTGATTACAAGCGGTTCATACCCTTCTTTGGTGATGAACCCCTCAAACTCAGTGTCAGCTTCATTCCCACTATCATACCCATCATGTAGTGGTAGATCGATCTTAGCACTCTCAGTATATAAGAGGGCATCTACAAAGTAGTTTTCAACCCTCTTAAATGGTTGCTTATCAGCAATTAGAGTATGCACTTCTCCATCTCCATCCACGTACTTCATACATTGATGTAGAGTGGATGGGACAATCATATTAGCATAAATCTATGGTCGCCCTAGAAGAAGATTGTAAGAAGTGTTTGCTTCAATCATATAGCAAGTTACTTCACTTTTGAGATCTCCAATTTGGCATATGAGTCTGTTTTTTCCCAGAGGATGACTACCGCTGGCATTGAAACCATAGATGATAGTATTAGTTGAAGTCAATTTGTTGGGAGGAACTTCGAGAAACTGCATAAGCCTCCGGGGTATAATGCTCAGGACAGACCCTGGATCAATCTGAATTCGATCCACTTCTGTTGAGCCTATGTATCATGTATAGTACAAAGGCCTATTGTGCTTGGTGTTCTTCAACTGCATGTCCTATGGCATGAAAGTAATCTAAGGGGAACGCCTCGACACTGAGTTACAGTGCGGGCACGTCTCCTCAATCTCTTCTGAGAGATGGTTTAGAAAACCCTTAGAGTCTGCTAAAACTTCTCTTAGAGCATCTCTTGTAGACTTGGATAAGTGCAATAACTCGTATAGAGTTATTCTTGTTGGTTTATTTACCAACTATGCTATAACATCAAATTGGAAAGAAGAGTCTTGCTCTATAGAAGCATCATTCCGTAGAGCCTGATTATAATTGAGCTCTTTCTGTTTTCTTTTGTCCGAAGTTTGCTTGACGGTTCTCTCATTAACCTCCTTTGTTGATTTAGAGGGGCCAACTTTTGCATTTGCATGGTCCTTCAGATATTGTCTTCCAGACCTGGCGCTTGAAAGGGGCGTGGGTTCATCCTCTACTGCTAAAGCGGTCATCTCTATTTTAGAATCTGTTAACAAAAATGCGTCATCTGGGTCCTTCTCAAATATTGCCGAGACAACATTGCACATGTGCTGTTTTCTTTTTACTTTGGCTTTCTTTTTGGATGCTACTGTTGTCAATTATTCATCTTTGAGAAGGTCTGGATGCACCCAAAGAATCTCATGCTTCTCAGTCGTAAAAGGGGTTAACCCTTTCTCTTGCTGGTTGTGGGGGTCTAAATTAAACAACCTGAGCTCACCTTTTGGAATAGGCATGAGCCCAAGTGGTACTTCTAGACCACCCACATTAAAGGTTGTCGAGTTAGTTGTAACCCTTTTTTATTCAGTTTTTATTTGAATGGCTCCCTCATCGATCAATGTCTGAATCTTGTCTTTCAGGATGAAGTAGTCCTTAGTAGGGTGATCTACATTCCGATGATATAAACAATTCGGATTGTTAGTCTTCCCAACCTCTCTAGATCTCTTGCTATCTGACAAGTTGAGCAAGCTTCACTTGATGAGCAAATTAAATAAGACAGCAGTATGTTCATCTTTAAATGAATACTGTTTCTGAGGTCTGGATGGCCTCACAACCTTACTTTTAGCTAACACTTCCTTTGACTTCGGCGTATTTTTCACTACCATTATATCTTTCTCTTTGGAGCTGGAGAAATGTATGGAGCTTCATCATGTAGTTTTTTGCTCTTTGAGGCGTCGAAGTATGTCTTCAACTTGCTCACCTTTCTTGAGCAGGTCTTTCCAAGACATGGATTCAACTGAAACCATTTTAACTAAAACATTGGTTAGTAAATTATGCCTGCAAGTCTCTACAAGAGTTTTCTGTATCATACCATGTGGACATCGTACAGAAAGTTCTCGGAACCACTCGATGAAGGATTTTACTGTTTCGCCGTCTCCTGCCCCGATTGATTTTTCTTTGAGTTCGAATTTGGATCAATGTAGGGATAATTTTTCTCGTTTTACAAGACCCCCTCCAAAATTTTCAAAATTTTATTTTTTCTGAAAATTTTAAAATATTTTGGATTCTTATTCATGGTTGGTCTCCCATTCTTGTTCAAGGTTGGTGTCCCAATCCTATTCAGGATTAGTGTTCCAATCCTATTTAAGATTGGTGTCCTAATTCTAAATTGTTTACTTTAGCCACACTATTTAAGGTGCCCAAGACCCTTCTTTTTCTCTATCTTTTTCTAAAGAGTCCAAGAGACCTCCTCATTTCTCTAAATTCTTACAGATTCTTCTCAATTTTTTCGATCCAATGGTTTCTCAATGTTCTTCCTCAAGCCACAAAGGCGATCTTTACGCTCTAGGGACATCGTCGACTAGAATTTCATTGCCAATTCGAGGTAAAAGTAGAATAACAAGGCTTTTGGGGCATGTCACCACCGTGCATCGCGAGGCTAGGTTGGGTTAAGCGTGGAGTGGGGCCCGGCCAGCTTTGCGCATGACTCAACAATTTTCTTCAGTTCTTCTCTTTTTTTTGAATTTTTTGACTCATTCCTCTTCTGTTTTTGATATCCAATTATTCCAACGACGTGCTACCTAAGCGCAATTACTTCGGGTATCGAGATGGGCCTGATAATTCCGCTTGGTTTTGATTTAAAGAATCGGTGTCAATTTTTACTCCAGACGGCTCTAAGGGGCGTGTTGAAAGACTCTCTGAAGATAATCAAGTAACTCTATGGGAGTTGGCTACCGATACACAGTTAGAAGGAAAAAGCCATCGTTCCTTGGAGAAGCTTAGATTTTTTTTGGAGATGAAGTTACCATTCCGGATGAAGCTCTATATGTGAAAGAGCATAAGTGGTTTCGAAAAGTGGAAGGAGTTTAAATGTTTCTTCCAGACATGGCCAGGAATTATCCGCTAGCATATCTCCAAAAATTATCAGTCCTGCACACTATGAGGTTGCATGTGACCAAAGCGCAGGATGGGGTAGCCGTCGACAACTTTGGCAGTATAAGTGTTTATCATGATGGCCCCAACAAATCCATCATTGGTCTTATGCCTAGTAGATTTAACAAAGATTATCCCCTTGGTGAGGTTTCTGGAAGAGCCAACACTTTTTTAAACAAGTTCTTGTCAAGAAGAGGGCAGTATTCATCTTATCATTTCAGGACTCTTGGCTAGATTTTTTCAACTAGGAATACATGGTGGAGTAGGATGGTGGGTTTTGTACTCGTCACCTTTGAGGAAATTCTGTGAGAAATTGGTCTCTTTGGCGCTATTAGGAATGTCCAATTTGGCCTCCCCCATAGCGTATATCACCTATATAGTATACTAGAGATGTTCAATCCGCACTCGGGTTCTTTCTTTACTCCGGTGGGAGAACTTAGCTTCGCCCTCCATAAAATGCTCGAGATTTTATTGCTGGTTATGGGAGAGCTGTCATATGAAGAGTATGTGCCAACTTCGAAAGAGCTTGATCTACTAAAGAAGCATAACAGGTCTGTGAATGAGATGTATTGAGAGATGTTGTGCCACTTCAGAATTTATAGTGATATTTCCCTCACAAAAGGCCGAAGAGTTAGGCAAAAGACGTGGGCCTGCTATTTATTCCGCAATTTGGACCAATCTCAAAGCAAGGTAGCTAGACATGAGGTGCTCAGTGATGAAGCCATCCAAGAAAGGATTTTGGATCTGGGAGCCGCTTCTCATATTGCTGAATCTGATGAAGATGGATTCAAGGCAAGCACACGGTTCGAGAGCTTTCATCACCAGGCCAAGTATCATATTTCTAATAAAGATCTTCTTGCTAATTTCTTGATGTTGTGGCTCAAGAGGTGTGTTGTTCCCTCGCTTTTCAAGGAGGTGATCGCTATTGATGCAGTGATCTGGCAGTGCTTCTTGCCGATGGCTGGTCTCTTAGACTTCTTCCTGCTATGGTTTGTAACATGCTGACTGGTCAGAGAGAGCTTTATACCGAGTTTGTCAAGATAAACGCTATTGTTGATGCTGAGCGGTAGACGATATGCAAAACTCCAAACCCCTGAGTCGAGCTAGCATACACTTATCTGATGGCTTGGTTCGTACTTCACGGTCCCAGCTCCCAGCTTAATGACAGCTCCTACTTTAGAGGAGCCAACTTCCCTGTCTTACATGCAGTGTTATAAAAACTCTGACTAGACAAGCTATTACATGTCTCCTATTTACAAAGCTCTTCGGAGTCATCAGAGTTATCAAATATATCGCATCTTCGTTGAGTTTCCTGGTGGCAGTTATGGCGATAGCCTTAGGGATGTCCTCGAGCTGGATGGTTATACCATGCTATCTTTTGGTTTCTTTTGGTGGTTGGTAAATATCCGTTCAGGCCACTTGGTATATTGTCAGGGGATGACTTACCATATGGAGCCTTATCTCCGTAGTCAGTTTGCCCATCAGTTCAGCTATTCGCAGTTATATATAAGGAACTCGAATCTGAAGTTTGGTTTTTGGCAGAATCTTTTCGAGGGAACCCGTGCTTGATATCATTTTCTTGCTGGAGGCACAGGTGCTCAGTTTGCTCTTCCTCACAAGGTGCCCAATCTACTCCTTTCTCTATGCTTTTGCACTTGGTATCATGCCGCCAACGCTATCAAGGACTTTCGCTTGAGTCGTGACTGCATGAGAGAGATTGAAACTTATTACTCTCAAAAGAAGAGTGATAAGAAGACTCGTCTCAGGGATATGGACGAGTTTCTTAATTTGAAATCGATGATGAAGCCGAGAATGAGGAAGGAGCTACCAGGTGATAGTTGAGGCAGCAGCTAGGGAGGGTGATGTTGCAAGGCAGGGCACTAAGGCCAGAGTTGCATATCAGGTAGCTAAGGTTCATGAGGCAGAAACTTTCATTGGTGTCTCCTCTAGGGGCACTACTCGGAAGAGACTCCTAGTCAATGAAGTTGGTCCTTCGAAGGGGAGTAAGTCGAAGAAGTCTCGATCTATTAATGCTTCGTTAATAGCTTTTGATGATGACCCAATACTAGAGGTAGCGATACCAGTGCAAGAGACAGTATCCCAAGTAATGGAGTCGGTATATCAAGCACCGATGAGTGCTAGTCAAGTGCTTAGGATGGGCGTGTCGGAGCCAGCTACCATTGTCCCTCCTGATTATGATACGCAGCCAACCACTACGAATGCTCCCGTAGGACCAGTACTTACGTTGCGAGCGGTTGACATCCTTGTTTCTCCACCGGCTTTGCTGCCACCTTCTTTAGCATCGCCTCGTAGTCTGATTACTGGGCTAGCTTCTCCTAGTAATGAAGTTTGCCAAAATTTTTTGTTTCAGCAATTCTATTTCAACTTGGCATCATTTTCTTCTTTTCTTGGTATTTTAGAAGCCAGCTCTTCTTGGATACGCTCGACCCCATGTTCATTGAGCATGCCTAACTTTGCACTTGGTTCAAGTTTATGCGGTCCTAATTGCAGTGGCTATAGCGATATGAGTTCATATGGCACTTATTACTTTGAGCCTTCTGCCGGCAAATCAAGCTATTCTCGCCTTGAAAATACTGGCCCAGCAGGATATGGAGGCAGCTCTGCTCGAAGTGGCATCATAAGAGGTATCCGCTTAATTATTGATGTACACCCCCTATCGTTTGGTTCCATCAACATGTTGATTTTCTTAAGATGTTATGTTAGTTTTGCAGATATGGTGGCTGTTAGTTTGCCTTCATCGACACCGGTTTCCTCCGCTGAAGCAAGTGATTCATCGAGGACACCTCCCATTCCTCTGCCATCCCCTCCAACAACTACAATTATGACTTTATCTACAGTTGTAAATACTGTTATGGGGGAAGGGAACGTAGCGGAGCCGCGGATTGCGGCCGCACATATTCTTGGATCTCTTGAATCTCTATTCGAGGGTATTTCTGCTGTAGGGAGTATTTTGGGAAAGAGTCCATCACCTGCGATGATGCCTGTTGGGACTGACGTTGTTGCCGTACCTGTCATTGACCGCTCTTCTGTTAGCATTCTCCTTCAGACTTTGGCTCCACATTTGACAGGATTTTTACCTCCATCCTTTGCTCCTCTGTCACCTCCAGTTGTGCCTCCAACTGTTGTAGCGAGGGCGCCTTCTTAACCTTTAGCACGGCCGAATGACTTTATGGAGGATTTCTTACAGCACTTCACCAATGGATTCCGCTAGTTGTTTGGTCGCTGTGTGTCTTTGATTCTGGTTAGTGGGGCTCCTATGACATGGGTCGCCCAATACTGTTGAATTATGCTGAGAATATCGAAAGGATTGGCAGCCTTGATCGGGCTTCTTTTTATCGGGCATGACTACAGATACTAGACCAACATCTGGAGAACTTGAACAATGTGCGCCAAGCCAATATATCTACTCTCGTCAATATTGAAATTGCTCGAGCTTGTACTGAACTGTATCTTCTCCAAGAAAAGCTGAAGGAGAAAGAAGAGATATGTGCACGAGAGTTTCAGAACTTAGCCAACGTTCATAACGGAATTGGTAGCTAGCTTGAGTAAGCCGAGCATGAGATGAAGGTCATGCAGAGTACAATCGCTTATGCTCGTGAGGCTATTGCCATTGCTCAGGCAGTTCTTCAGGCCGACGAGCTAAAGTTTGAAGAGATTATGAAGCACTGTGAGGTCCTAATCCACTAGCAGGCACAAGTATAGCAAGAGGTGACTGTGCGAGGCAAGGCTTTGGAAGATATCCGTATGGCGGTAGCACAACGTCTTATTGTTGATAAAGATGAGCTACATCGTCAAGCCTCTGTCATTGCTGAAGAAGCTCATTCTAAAAACCTGCGGGAAGTAGAAGAGAGATTAAACATTCTGACAATCTTTTGATAGCTCCTCTTTGTATCTCTCTTTTCTTTCTTTTTTTTTTACTATATACGCTTTGTATTTTTCATATGCAAAGGAATAATATTACTTTTTATTGTGTGATTTTCGATCTTTGCAACAAACGATACAAGGTGATGACATGGGTTGAACATTGTGGAGACAAAATTTGGTGAATGGATTTTCATGTGGTAAGTGAACTTTGTTTTGGGGATGGTGGATGGATTTTCATAGAAGATGGAACTTTCTAAGGGCGTGGAGGTACCTTAGTAAGCTGAGCGTTTTGAGTATGATGTGACTTATTTGGGTTGACAAATAGAACTGATGACTCATCTGACTGACAGACAGAGCCGGTGATTGTTTTCATATTGAGAGATGACTTACCTGACTGACAAACAAAGCCGATAACTCGCCTAACTGACAGACAGAGTCGGTGATTATTAGATTGAGTTTGAAGAACCATGAGCAGAGATGTTCAGAAAATGTATCCATGGAACTTTGACAGAAGTGTACTATTAAGCATATCAAGATTGTTTAGCATGTTTAACGAGATACCTCTCCCCTTTGCCTTTTCGGCATTAGGTTGTTTCTACCCCCAGGATAATAAGACTGGTCGAGCATTTTAGCTTCCTCCTGCCCTACCTCAAGGGCGCTGGGCTATCCGCTGATGTGATAATTTACTGCAAGCGCACAGTGTCGGTTGTAGCGCTATACAGATCGTCCCACAGAGATCTCAGGTGTTTTGCGATTCTTACTATTTCTTTAGTTCTAGTGGATTAACAAAGAATTCTAAGCTGGAATTGAGAGTTATTCTAATTAGTTTAGGATCTATATTCTACTAGTTCTAACCATGTATTAACTCTATTATCTTCTTCTATCATAAAAAAGTGATCTTTTAGTTTAATCTTTATTTAAAGTGCCCTATGCATGAGCTATCAAGTGATGTGCAATTATAACTCATCAAAAATATTACTTTTCACAAAAGTAAACTAAATCATTAGATATTTTTTTGAATAAGATGGAAACCAACAACTCCAAATTCTAACAAAGTATAGGATATCAAGAAACTTAACTCAAGTATAATCTATCAAAGTATTAATCTTTGAGTTCTTGTATTTTAATCTTTTCATGGAAATATCATATCTTTATTTATTTTAATTAAGAAGAAAATATTAGAGAGCAATTACATGATAGATTCTAGTTTCATCTACATCCTAGAGCTAAACTAAATTAGCTTCACATGATTCTAGTAAGCAAAATTAAATTTCTTTTCATGAAAGCAATAAAATATAATCTAGAAAGCAAATAAATCAAAACTAGAAAGCAATTAAAATAAATTAAGGAAAAATTGAAGAATATAGAGAATTACCTCTGGAGTCCGGTATTGTAGCCGTCACCTCTTCAGTAAAACCATAATTTTATTAATAAAAAGTATATCTAAAATTACATCTAAAAAGCTCTCCCCAGTTTACAAGGATTCATGAGGTATTTATAATCCAAATACAATCCTACTACTCAAACTCAATACAAAAAATATGATCCTAATCCAAGGCAAACTAATCTCAAGATATATAATTTTAATCCAATCCATAGGTATTAGAAACCAATAGTTGAGATTAGATGGCATAAAATACTAATTTTCGAGTCCAAAATCCGAAATTAAGTTCAACAAACTCGTAGCCCGCTGGATCGGATTTTTTACTCTGCAGTGCTTCAGTAAAATGGTTATAATATTTGCATACGAACTCGGATTAAGCTGTTCTTGGACTCATTTCGAAGATAATTCCGAGATCTATAAATGTTTCCTACATGAAATTTTCAGTTAAACCTTTTTTTTTGCCAAAAATACTCTTGAACTTGCTACTGCTGCACTTGAGTGTCGGTTTTCGCCTTTGTTAACTTTCTTTACTCTTATTCTTGATAAATTTTCATCTTCTTCATCTTTTTCTTGCGAAACCTTTATTACCTATAAAAACACACTAAATATACCTAAGTAGCAATTATTTATATACAAAAATAGATAAAATATGGGAGAAAAAAATGCAAAATATGATACTAATCACACCCCACACCTATCTTTTGCTAGTTCTCGAGTAAAACCTAAAAAGAAAAAGAAAAATCCTAACACTTTTGCAGAAATCGTGATTGCACTTAGCACGTGCAACAAGCTTTTAAATCCCTAGGTTACCCTAGTGGACGAGTGTTGTCTCGTGAGGATTTGCAGTGAATATACCCACAAAATTCATGAAGAAAATAGATTAAGGAATAAAGAAAAGAAAAATAGGGATAACCAAAAATTAAGAAAAATAAAAAATTTATACTAAAGAAAGAAAAATCTTTTTTTTATGATATTTTCATCAATTAATCTCACTAATATACAAACTCAAGAACGCATTTAGATTATCAATTTTCAAATCGAGCGTCATATCAAATACACTTATCATTTTAATAAAAAAATTAAATCCTATCTTTCAATACCCACCAACAGATAATACATTGGCTCTTATACATCTACGTGCACGTGTGATAGTCTACTTCGGTTTTGGACTCCAACTCTAACTCATGATTCATCTCCTCTCTCATAACATTTTTTTTTCTTTTTTCTTTTTTTTTTCTTTTTGTTTTTAAGAATATTTCACCATTCATGCGAATATTCATGTTTGTTTAGGCGCAACGTACCCGATTACTCGGTTCATACTCTTTTCTTTTTCTTTTTTTTAGAATATTTCAACTTTCATGCGAATATTTACGCTTACTTAGGCGGAAAGTACCCGATTACTTGGATCATACTCTTTTTTTCACTCTTGAGACTATTACCTTAATACTAGCCTCACCCCATTATTTTATCACTCTCTTTTTTTTTCGTTGTTTAGAGAGAGAAGACTTATTCAATCGTTATTATTTTTGTTCTTAACCTAATAAACTATTCTGAAGTGAAAAATAGATGTATACTTGTCTCAAAACTACTGTTAGCGGTATTTATTTTTCAGATTTTAATCTTTTTCATAAAATTCAAAGTGTATCATCCAATATACTCTTATATCCAATTTCTACTCTAAATTTATCTCTTTATCTGTAATTAGGTTGATTTACTAATGAAAATATATAAATAATTTTTTTCGTCAGTTTTTATTATTTTTTTCAGTTTTTTTAAAATTTTTTTATTTAGTTACTCCAAAAACTACCCAAAGTATAAAATAAAAAAACCCAAAAATCGAAAAATAAAATAAAATATCTAAAAAAAAAACTAAAAATTCTAGAAAAACACGAAGAATAACCCACTCCCCATGCCTAAACTCGTATATGCACTCATACACAAACCAAGGGTGGTAAAATAAATAAGAAAATTATTATACAAATATTATACACTTATTAGAAAATTCAAACGATTACGACCTCTTCCACTCTCATAATGTGTCTTTTTATGTTTTGATATGGATGAACTTAACCTGTTTGTCAATTTTGCATTTAATCTCTCCATCTTGTTTTTGATTTTTCTCAATTTATTTCTACTTTTCTTTTTTTATTCAATAATAAAATTTTAAAGTTAGAAATCGTACCTTTATCATTAATGTTTGACCCACGAGCATCTTTCATAGCAGTAAGTATTTTGGTTTTATTAACTTGTGAAATAATATACTCACTTTGATGTAGCGGAATCATGAGCTCGATTTTGGATCGTCCTTCTAAATAATTAGGTAGCATAATCTCTTCCTTTTGTAGTTCCTTCCAATCTTCAAGTATTATAGATTTGTCATGCAAATTTTCTTCAATCCTGTCATCAAAATTCTCAAAAGAAAATGCTATAGTAGTGGACTTATTATTAATCAAGTTATTATGAGGGGATAAAAATTCTTCTTCACAAATTTCTTCACAATTTCCATCAAAAGAATCAAATGATTATGTGTCACTAGCAAGCTCATCAAGAGGCAAATCACCAAGCAAAATATTTTCTTTATCACCAGTTTCATCATAATTATTTTTACAATGGTCTAAAATAAGTTGATCACAATGTTGAATTATAGACTCATCATGCATAAAATTATTTAACTCATTTTGAATCATATCTATTTCAAAAGGTGACTGAAGTGGTTGCTCATTGGAGTCAGATATGTTCAAATTATTAGATGGTTGATCTCCAAAAAGTTTAGTTTGAGAAATCGCTTTGAGAAGATCTTCCATACAAGCTGCAATTTTAGAGGATGAATTTTGAGAGGATGATTTTAGCAAAGCTTCTAGACCTTCTCAATTCTACGTCTTCGTTCCTCAGACTCATGATTGTAATTTTCCTTATTTTCTTCAAATGATTGCATCTCAAGATCATGAGTAAAATTTGATGGTGGATATGATAGATCTGTATACATATTTGAAGACAGATATGAAGTGGTTGAGAGTAAATTCTCATGACATACATAGTTTGCTTCAAATCTTTTTTATTTTTTATCTAACATGTTCAATTGAATATTTTGTTCATGATTGAATGTAGAACATGAAGATGAATAATCCATAAAGAAAGGATCAGATGGAGGACTCTCTTGGTATGACTCTTGATTATATGCAGAATTATAATTATTCATCCATTCATAATTGCAATTTTGTGTATAAAAAGTGCTTGTAGGTTTATTATATGTGTTGTGAATTTGATTATGACTTAATCCTAGCGAAATTCCTATCCATGGACACTGATAATAATTATGATATAGATCACGATAATGATAGCAACCAATTTGATTTTAAAATAATTTTTTAATTTTTTTTTGAAAAAGGTGGAGAGAGAGAGAGAGAGAGATGGAAAAGAAATAAAAAAGATTGATTTTTTTTTTGAATTTTTTACAGAATCAGGGAACCAAATCACAGAACAGCGGGAAATTTGGGTTCAGAATCACCTTTACCTGCTACCAATTGACGGTTTTGGCCGCTAAATAGCGGCTAAACCAGAGAGTTTGACTCTCTGGTTTTTACTTCTTAATCCAGAGACTCTTCTAATCCTTTTATCTTCTTGTATATGCAATTACTGTTCCCTGCACACTCAACACACACTGTTAACCCGTAAAACATTAGAAAAAGAAAGAAACACACCGTCGATTCCCGGCAACGGCACCAAAAACTTGATGTGATAATTTACTGCAAGCGCACAGTGTCGGTTGTAGTGCTATACAGGTCGTCCCACAGAGATCTCAGCTGTTTTGTGATTCTTACTATTTCTTTAGTTCTAGTGGATTAACAAAGAATTCTACGTTGGAATTGAGAGTTATTCTAATTAGCCTAGGATCTAGAATCTACAAGTTTCTAACCATGTATTTACTTCTATTATCTTCTTCTATCATAAAAAAGTGATCTTTTAGTTTAATCTTTATTTTAAGTGGCCTATGCATGAGCTATCAAGTGGTGTGCAAGCATAACTCATCAAAGATACTACTTTTCATAAAAGTAAACTAAATCATTAGATAAGTTTTTGAATAAGATGAAAACCAACAACTCCAAATCCTAACAAAGCATAGGATATCAAGAAACTTAACTCAAGTATAACCTATCAAAGTATTAATCTTCGAGTTCTTGTATTTTAATCTTTTCATGGAAATATCATTTCTTTATTTATTTTAATTAAGAAGAAAATATTAGAGAGCAATTACATGGTGGATTCTAGTTTCATTTATATTCTAGAGCTAAACTAAATTAGTTACACATGATTTTAGTAAGCAAAATTAAATTTCTATTCATGAAAATAATTAAATCTAATCTAGAAAACAAATAAATCTAAACTAGAAAGCAATTAAAATAAATTAACTAAGGAAAAATTAAAGAATAAAGAGAATTACCTCTGAAGTCCGGTATTGTGCCCGTCACCCCTTCAGTAAAACCCTAATTTTATTAATAAAAAGTATATCTAAAATTACACCTAAAAAGCTCTCCCCAATTTACAAGAATTCATGGGGTATTTATAATCCAAATACAATCCTACTCCTACTCAAACTCAATACAAAAGATATGATCCTAATCCAACACAAACTAATCTCAAGATATATAATTTTAATCCAATCCATAGGTATTAGAAACCAATGGTTGAGATTAGATGGCATAAAATGCTAATTTTCGGGTCCAAAATTCGAAATTAAGTTCAACAAACCCATAGCCCGCTGGATCGGATTTTTCACTCTGCAGCGCTTCAGTAAAATGTCATAACATTTGCATACAAACTCAGATTAAGTTGTTCTTAGACTCATTTCGAAAATAATTTCGAGATCTATAAATGTTGAAATATTCCTGTTCAAGTTTTATTTTTTCCAAAATACTCTTGAAGTTGCTGCTACTGCACTTGAGTGTCGGTTTTCGTCTTAGTTAACTTTCTTTACGCATATTCTTGATAAATTTGCATCTTCTTCTTTTTTTCCTTGCGAAACATTTGTTACCTATAAAAACACACTAAATATAACCGAGTAGCAATTATTTATATACAAAAATAGATAAAATATGGGAGGAAAAATGCAAAATATGATACTAATCATCCGTATATTCTTTCTTATCATAATATGCATATGTTTAATAGATTGTTGGAGTATGACCGGGTGAGGGTCAAAAATTTATGGTCAGAGGTGTTCAGAAAACATACCCATGGAGTGTTGGTAGGTGTGTTCAGAAAATGTACCGAGCTAACCGAGTTAGGGTCGAAAAATTATGAGCAGAAGTGTTCAAAAAACATACTCATTGGTTCTTGGCAAAGGTGTTCAGAAAATATACTAAGGGATTTTGATAGAGGTGTACTGTTAAACATATCGATAGGGTCTTAGCAGAGGTGTTCAGAAGACGTACTGAGTTGACCGGGTTAGGGTCGGAAAAGCATGAGCAGAGATGTTTAGAAAACGTACCCATGGGGTTTTGATAGAGGTGTTCAGAAAATGTACTAAGGGATTTCGTCAGAGATGTACTGTTAAACATACTGAGATGATTGTATTTAAATCTTAGAGTAGCTCGCCTGGTTGACAGATAGAGCTAGTGACTCGTCTGGCTGATAGGAAGAGCCGGTGACCGTGTTGGGATTATAAGATGTATAATTTGCATGATTGTTCAAATCTTGCTGTTACAGGTAAAATCTTAACATGACAGGTTCAGTTGTTTTTTAGATGAGATGGTTCGAATTTTGCTGCTAGAGGTAAGATTTTAACATGACAGGTGTATGCCCGAAAAATTGAATTTTTCTTGCAAATTTGATTTTGGATTACAGCAATAAAAGAAAATTTTCAAAGAAATCCAAGATTATAAGAATGGGGATTGATTGATTTTGATTCCTTTTTATTTTTGTGGGTTCTTGCAACGGTGGAGTCTTGATTCTGCATTCCGTTGATGATCCGATTTCTCTGGATTGGGAAAACCCTCTATGGATTTTTTTTGACCCTGAGAGGACGTAGATCTCTCCTTTTTGGGCTCCCCATCTCTGAAAAATTGCCTCTAAAAAGAATCCCTCTTGTTTTGAACTCCGCTCCCAATTTTATAGATTGAAGAGCGCTTCCAATCCGGCTCAAAATTTTTCCTTGAATCCGGATTAAATCTACGTAATTAATCCCTAAAAATCTGGATCACCTTGCAAACGGAACGGAAGCGGAATGGAAGCGGAAGATATCTCGCGGGTTGCAATCAACGGGAGCAGGGGCTTCCCGCAGGGTGCAACCCGCGGGAGCTCCCACGGGTGCCCACCCGCAAGAAATTCCCGCGGGTAGCAACCCACGGGTCATTCCCCAATTTTCTTCTTCTTCTTCTTCTTCTTTTGGATGTCGACATAACCCCCTCTAAAGTTTTTGAAATTCTGTATTGAACTGTAATGAATTTCGAAACACTTTGGACTTTTTGATTTTAGCTTTGTAGTCTTCATCGTGATTTTTATGGTATACTGTGAACCATCTTCTGAAATCACTACCTTCTAGCTGTTTTGTTGTTTGAAATATACTATTGAACTTCTTCGATTTATCAGAGATTGCTTCTAGCGAGTTTTCTTGATGCTGGTCATTGGACCAGTACGGCCGAGCCAAACTTTTGCTTGTAGCTTTCTTCAGAGAATTTGTTGTCTACATGCAAAAAAAATTTTGACGTCCGTTCAAAGGCTAAGTGCATGACAGACGTGTAATAGATTTGATAAACAGAGGTAACTATTAACGTGTCTTCTGGAATATGAGTAGAGGTATGATGTTAAAATGCTTATTCGATAACAAGCAGAGTAATGATTTTAACGTGCTCATTAGTTGACAAGCAGAGGTATGATGTTAACGTACTTATTGGGTGACAAGCAGAGGTATGATGTTAACATGCTCGTTAGATGATAAGCAGAGGTATAATATTAACGTACTTATTTGAGGTCAAGCAGAGGTATCATATTTACGTGCTCATTAGAATCCTAACCGTTCAGTGACATCTAGTATGACGGATCAGGAAAAGACAGAGGTGTTATTAAACATGTCTCAAAACTCGACCTATTCAGAGGATCTGGTCATGATAGGAATGAGTTAACTAAACAGAGATAATGGTTAACGTATTTAGCTTTGGAATTTGACTATCACAGGTAACTGTTAATTTGATAGGGAGATGATTTTCGTCAGAGGTAATTTTTAGCTTAACATCAAAAACAAGTTCATCAGAGGCTGTGATATTGGACTTGATGAAGTGTGAGTTTTATTTTCTATCAGAGGTGAAAGCTTAACATGACAGGTGATTTAATCAAATTTTATCTCATTTGATTTTGAATTCTGATGTCAGATGTATGATTTTAATGTGACAAATATTTTGTAGAGTCACCGGTTCTGCCGGAGAAAAGTGATGAGAAAAGTCTTGCTGTCAGAGGTGAAATCTTAACGTGACAGGAGATTTGATTGGACTTGATCTCATGGAGAAAAATGATTCGATTTTGTACTCGGGTATCAGAGGTATGATTTTAACATGACAAATATTTTAGAGACTTACTGGCTCTACTAGAGAAAATTAATGAGGAAAGTTTTACTGTCAGAGGTGAAATCTTAACTTGACAGGGGATCGATCTGATTAGAGTTTTTAGCAAACCCCAACCTATCAATAGATTTGATTAGTTTTTACCAACTACAGTGTGAGTTGTGCTAGCCATACTATTCCTCTCAGTGTGGGGAGTTGTCGAGGAGTTTGTTTGGACTTAAATACCAAACTTTTCCTCTTCTCTTTACCTTAGCAGTTTAGGGCAATGATTTATCCTTATATTCAGATAAGGATACTATTGTCACAGATTTGTCATACGATTTTTAGCAAACTCCCAGCTATCAACGGGTTTGATTAGCCTTTACCAACTACCGTTTGAGCTGGGCTTGCCATACTATTCCCATCAATATGGTGAGTTATCGGGAATTTCGTTTAGGCTTAAATGCTAAACTTTTCCTCTTCCCTTTACTTTAGCAGTTTTGGACAGCTCATGTTTTTACCTATGCATGATGGGTTGGCGAGAAATTTATTCTCTTCACATTGCCTTGATGGCGTTGGGCAACTCATGCTTTTACCCTAGCATGATGGGTTGGCGAGAGATTTATTCTCTTCCCGTTACTCTTGATGGCGTTGGGCAATTCATATTTTTACCCCCAACATGATGGGGTTGGCGAGAAATTTGTTCTCTTTTCTATTGCCTTGATGGCGTTGGGCTGTTCATGTTTTTTATCTCAGCATGATGGGTTGGCGAGAAATTTATTTTCTTTCCATTGCCTTGATGGCATTGGGCAACTCATGCTTTTACCCCAGCATGATGGGTTGGCTAGAAATCTATTCTCTTTCCGTTAGCTTGAAGGTATTGAGCAATTCATACTTTTATCCCCAGCATGATGGGGTTGGCGAGAAATTTATTCTCTTCCCATTGCCTTAATGGCGTTGAGCATTTCATACAAGATTTATTGGTATGGGGTCCACCTCCTATGGGGCCACATTTGAATGGTCGTTGTAATTTAATTGACTGCCTTCTTATTCTTTGAAGTTTACGCGAGGTTGAGAGTTAGCTTCGCATTTTAGCCGTGAGCATAGTCTTGCATTTAAATAACTTTACGCTGACTTGGCCTCGAATTGTACGCGGGGTTTAACCTCGCGTTCTTGCTTCGGTCTTAGCCTCGCAAGTTTATCTGGTTATAGATCTCACCCCCTGTGTCAACCTCATTTGGCTCTTCATAGGGTTCATCATATTGTAACAAATCACTTCCATCTTTGTGGTAGATTATGCGGGACTGGGTCTTAGCCTTTCATTCTGAAGTCTGTGCAAGGTTGAGATTTGTCCTTACATTATAGCACTTTCATGCTAGGCTAAAACTTAGTTTTTTGCATTTTTTTATGCAAGGCTGGAACTTCGCCTCGCATTCAGATTCATCTTCAAACTCGAGATTAGCCTCACACGTTGTATTAATCATGCACGCTGGCTTGGTTTAGTGTACCATAGGTTTCATGCTAGGCTGCAAGTTAGCCTTGTGTTAGTATCTTCTTCCGATAATGGAAATCATGCGGGCTGCCAGATAGTCTCGAGTCCTTATGTTTCAACTGTTTTATGTGAGGTTGTAAATTATCCTCCTGTTTTGGAGCTTTTGCACTTTTGCTGGCTTTACTTTGCATAGTCTTGCGTTGTTCGCAGGTATCAGCCTTACGTTCTTTACACTGGCTTTGCATCGTATTGTATGCAAGTATAATTTTACGTTCTGGCTTTATGCATATCTCTGTTTGGCTGGATGTGGATCTCACCCCCTGCATAGAACTTGTTTGACTGTCCAATGAGTTTGTCATGCAGTAATAGATTACTCTTTTTTTTTTGTAGTGGGCTACACGGGGTTGAACCTTAGTCTCGCATTTCTGTTCACTTTTATACTCCGGATGAGTTTTGTGCACTGACTTAGCCTCACGCACTAGTATAACCATGCACGCTGATTTAGTTTCGAATTAGCCTCGCATCTGATAACTTTACGCTGGTTTAGTCTCGAATTAACTCCATGCACTAGATGACTTTACATTGGTTTAGCTTCACATTGTACGCGGGCATAGCCTCACGTTCTTGCTTTGGGCTTAGCTCGCGTTATATGCGATGTTCTCTAGTTGTGGGTCTCACCCCCTGTGTATACCCCATTTGGCTGATCAGGGAGTCCATCATAGGACAAGGCAGAGCTGAGTGTTAGCCTTGCGTTCTGATACTTCTAGATGGGGATGAGTCTTGGATTCGCATTTTGACACTTCTGCATTATGTTAGACTGGATCTTGGCCTTGCATTCTAGTTGACTTTAGCGAGCTTAGCCTCGACTTTGGATTATGATTTAACCTTGCTTATATGCTGGGTTAGACTCATGTGCTGGCTTAACCTCGCGCATTGAATTTGACTCATGTGCTAGTTTAGCCTTACATATTGAATAAATCTCGCTTTTCACTTGCAGACACAACCTTGCGTCTAGCTGGCTTTAAGCCAGGCCCCGCGCTTTATGCGAGGTTTAGCTTTGCGCTCTAGATGTGGGTCCTACCCCCTGTGTAGATTTCATTCACCACCTCCAATTGAATCAATTCTTAATGCTGAGGAAAGAATCGATTTTTTTTAGTGATTTGCTGAGCCCGTAGTAGGCTGAAGTGTCTTTAAAGACTGAGAGGAAAACTGTCCATTTTTATTTTTTTGAACCATCAGATGTATCATGTATTTGTCCACCACCTCAGAGACGTTGTCAGCATCAATATAACCATCCTCATGAGCTTCTTTATCACATGAAGCCTTTCTAGAAGATGTCCTTCCCCAGCCTCCTTTTTCAACCAGGGTATCCAGCCCAAAGGAGAATTGTTTTTGAGCAAAGAAAATACCAACACCCCAGTTAGTCGTGATAATTAGCATGACTGGGCCTTTGGATTTATTGGCAATGGATGAGCTCGGGTTGGAACCCAAAGAGGAGCATAGTGGTCTTGAGGTTAAAGAGGCCAGGTTCTCAAGGTTCAGACTATGCCATGCTTGCTGATTCCCATATGGACTTTGTCGCCTAGGTTGCTGCCATAGAATTTTTTGCACAACGATATTCATAGTTTACCTTAAGCTTGACATCTTTAAAGGGCATGGGAGCATTGTTTACACCATTAGCCTCATATGCCAACTTCACTTATAAATTAAGAGCCTTCAAGCTTCCATTTTTTTCAAGCTTCCATTTTTTTCAAGCTTATATAGTTTTTTTTTAGAGTAGGAATTGCTACTGTTTAGTAGATGAGGAGCACTTGCAATGTCGAACTATAGTCTTCATTTCAGATGATTCATTTTTTGGTGAAGGTGATGGTTTGCTGGAACAATCACTACAAGAAAATAGGGAATTTGTGACAAGAAAAATCGTCACTAAAAACATGAAAGTCGTAACTAAAACTCTTTAGTGACGACTTTCGTGACGACTTTCAATTGTTACGTATACCTCCGTTACGAAAGCCATCCGTGACGACTTTATGATTTCGTCACGAAAAGTATATCTTTAGTGACGACATTTGATTGTCACTAAAAGGTTCTACTGTGACGATTTTTGTTGTCACTTAATGTCTGCCTTTCGTGACAATGATAATTGTCACCATATACAATACGTGACAAGTAAATATCGTCACTATAAAGTGCCTACTGTGACATTATTAATTGTCACTAAAATGCTTCCTTTCGTGACGACAGTAGTGGTCACCATATACATTATGTGACGATTTACTATTGTCACAACAAATATACATTTTGTTACTTGATACCCTCTTCTGTGAGAAACTTTGTTGTCACGAAAGATAAATAGCAACATGTGATATATGTTGTCACTAAAAACATATTTTGTGACAATTATTATTGTCACTAAATACTCCTTTTAGTGACAATTTTTGTCGTCACGATATATTTTTTTAGTGACAATAATAGAAAATTGTCATTAAAGAAGAGATTTACCCACAGTAAATTTGTCACTTAAAAACTGATTTAGTGACAACATTTTGGTCACAAACTTCTTTATCAGTGACAACACATGGCATATGTCACAAATATACATATTCTGTTACAACATATATCAAAAATACAAATATCATCACATTCAAGAATCACAGTACATTTAATATAATAAAATCTGATCTAATAACAATCACATATAATTTAACAACATATTACGAATCAACAAGTCCAATAATAATAGAAATATGCATATAAAATAACACATTTAACAATAGAAATATGCATATAAAATAACATGTTTAGGTTCATTACAGATATTCAAAAGTTTTGTCCCAATATTAAATAAGTTCACCATTGCAAAAAACAAATAGTTTATGTCCAAATAGTGAATAATACTAATTAACCACTAAACAATTAAGATTTGGGTGGTTGCATAGAATTGAATAAAACAGCCATACGCTCTTGAAGCATTGAATCGAACTCAGTTTGTATTTCAGCTCGAATATGTGACTTCATTTCATCTTGTGTCTGAGCTCGAACCTCGGTTTGTACCTCTCTAATTTTTTCTTCAAACTCCATCCTCATTGCATTCTTGACTTCTTCAAATTCTTCTCTCATCAAATCTTTGACTTCAGTAACAGCCCTCTGTACATGCTCTTCCACATCTTGTCTTGTCCTTTTAGTTGGAGGTTTTTTCCCTGCTCCTTTTCCACGGACATAACCTGATTTTTCTCCCAAAACACTAATCAAAATCTCATCATTAGTCATTTGTGGTTGACCCTCCTGTGTTTGCTGCATAACAAGCTGTTGTAGTTCCTCCTGAATTAAGATAAAAACAATTATAATTTCTATAATGGGAAAACAAATCAACACTATTTATTGCACTAACTTTCAAGAATAGTATTGAAACTTTGCTTATCAAATAATGTCCATTTTAATTAATACAACAACTATAATATCCATTTTATTGCACTAACTTATTTATTGCACTAACTATATAGACATAATATTATGGATATTGCTATCTGCTCCATTTAAACATATGGTATGGATGTGGAGAGTGCTAACTGTATCTCACTTATTCGAATAAGTGGGGCTGTATGTCTATGTATAGGATAAATTTGATTTAATGTGTCATAATGCATTAGGAGGACTTTTCGGTAGTATAGACATAGGCATGAAAATATGTATCATGTTTCAGAGAGAGAGAGAAGAAAACAGAACAATCCCCACACATCAATGATAAGCAAATTTATAATTCAAGAAATGATTAAATACAATCACATACTGCATCTTCAAAACTTTTTTTTCCTAACATTAACACCAGTTACCACACAATATCACTTAAGGTATCCTAAAATCAAATGCTTTATTGTTGGCCACCAGGTTTTCAACAAATTCATAGTTCTCCTGAACTTTCAAATTTGCTTGTATATAACTTTAATTTACTTTACTGTATAGCATCTTTCTAAGTACACAATAGATTTGTCTTCCATGACAGTACTACAGAGTCGCAAGATTAAGAACAGGCCATAAAAATATGTAGGCTAATTATATTGTCTTTGCAGAAAAATACCAGTGTCACATGATTAGGAACTGAAATGTGAGAAATAGCTTAACACATAACAATGAAATGTGAAAAATATATTTCAGTTTTTTTATGTGTTATTCACTAAAGGTGTATTCCCAAATTCATGGTTTTCTATATGCAGTTTATATAAAATGTCAAAAAGACTTACATGGATTTCTTTAGATTTCGAATCCGACCATTGTAAATCTCCATCTTTGGTCACTTTAGTGTGTTGTTTTAGCCAAACTTGATCAGGTCGTGCCTTCTCTCCAGTCTCAAGATCCCTCTACAATAGGTCATTTGACTTAATGTGATAATCATAATTGTCAAGTATAATCGAGTGCATAATTGCTAAGTTAATTATTATGTAAAACTTACAGTTGATTCTTCAATCTCAGCAAATGATTTATTCCCACAAGTATGTTTGGTGAGCAGCTTTGCTCTATTCTCTGAATTTATTTGACTCCTCTTCTGCATTTAAAAAATATATATAAATTCATCAATAACGAAAATAATATTGATATACACACACACACACATACATATATATATGTCCCTATATGTATGTGTGTGTGTGTGTGTGTATATATATGTATGTATTTATATATGTATGTATGTACACACACACACATACATACATACATACATACATACATACATACATATATAATCATATGAGGTAATAACATAACCTGAAATGATTCCAATGAAAAATACTCTATCAACTTAGCCCATCCTTCAGGTGAAATGTCATCAGGCGTATTGGCAAGTCTTTCTTCATCCGTCTCGAATTGCTTATACGTTAAGTATAGACGGCTCTTCCAACATTTGTGTAAACGTTGCATAGTAGACAAGATGAAGGCTTCAAAGCGAAATTCACTGCGTTCGTCAACTTTAAACTTCTCCTATAAAATTATTCGCCGCGTTAAAAAAAATTCTAAAATGTGTAAGCTACTAAATACCTATGTAAATTTAAAAAAAAAAGTTAATTTTTTACCTTAACTTGTTGTACCATTTGGGCCCCCACAGTATTAACCACATCTTGCCAAGTGTTTAGTGTTGTTGGAGCCAAAGTTCTAACTACAAAACCACAATAGTTGACAACATCTCTACTATTTTCTCCAACTGCTCTGAGAATATCATCTGCGATATGAACTTTCAATTTCTGACCAGATATTTTAGTTTTCTCATCAAGTCTATAGCTTTTATATTTTCCTCTAACTGCTCTTTTATTAGCGATACAAGAGGCTGTGATAAATTTTGTAAATGTGAGAACAAAACAAATATGACTATTTTGATCAAACATATAATTCTAGATATTTCTATACTTACACTATTAGGAGAGTAATAATTATATACCTGCACTACTAGGAGAGTCTCTGGTTTGTTGCTCAATATGGTTTTCCTGAGGTAGTTGAGAATTTTGTTCCAACTCGAGATGCCTCGAGTTATTAATATGCTGTTCAGATTGAGATTGCACCGATTGTCGCAACAACAGCCTTTGACTTCTTATCTGCGGTTCCGGTCGTAGTCGTAATGGCGATGTAGCCGCATTAAGAAGAGCCTTGCCCTTTTCCCGTCTAGAAGTTGCATCGTATCCCCATCTTCCTCTTGACCCCATATCCTGCATATTGATAAGTTTTCATCATTTTAGTAACATCATTTAAATTATACGCATTTCTTTCTACAAAAAGTTAATGAGCAAATAATTGATAATAACATAAGAAATAAAAAACTTACCAGATTGTACACCATTTGAAGAATAAGATATAAGTCTCTACTAAGTAAAACAATGAAATATTTATACATAAAAGAACATGAGCTCATCATAAAATTCAAAAACATGACATAAGATCATTCTAACAATAAATGATAAACATAATATGTAACACATTTTGTAATCAAAATTTATTCAGTGGATGTATAACCATCAGATGAAAACTTTTGATGGTTGACATCATCTACATCAAGTGACTCATTGTCTAAATCATTACAAATATCGTCAATAAAATCTTCATGTAAAGCACATCTTTTTACTTTTTCTTTATCAACTGGAAGATATTCAGGTTCTAAGTCATCCCTTGTAAGCATGACTGAAATATCATCATTCTCCATGACTTGATTGACTTCAATGGAATGATAGAGCTCCTCTTCTTGATATGCATCTTCTTCATCTTCAGAAAAATCTGTATTGTTATTGCCTAAACTCTCATTATCTATAGGCATATTATAAAGATCACGAGGACTGGTTCTAACAACAACAAGCCAGTCTTTGCATGAAATATCTTCTACATAAAAGACTTGTTCTGCTTGAGATGCCAACACGAAAGGCTCGTTACTGTTCAAAAACTCATGAATATTTACGCTTGTATAACCATAATTATCAATTTTGTAGCCTCTTCCTAAGCGGGCCACATCCCACCAATGGCACTTGAAAAGAGTGACTCTGCTCTCTCCAACATATAATAATTCAATAATATCTTCCAGAACCCCATAATATTCCTTATCTGGGGATTTATCATCTCCTCTGATAAGAACACCACTATTTTGAGTTCTCTTACCCATTGAACGATATTTTGTGTGAAATCGAAAGCCATTCACAATATACGTTGTATATCGATGACTCAACTTCATTGGACCAATAGCTAAGTTTAGAAGATCTTTACTTGCTTGGCCATCTGAATGAAGCTTTGATATCTAAGACAAAATTAAAGTAATGATAGTTAGACAATCATGTATTTGAAAAAATATAGTGAATTCAAGTTTACTATAATGTAAAGGGATAACTACGAATACATACACGTTTGTAGAACCAGTTAGGAAATTCTTTCTTATGTCTCTCAACTACATTCTTCGGACTCTCTCTCATGATAATATTTTTATGCTCACTGCAAAAGAAATAGATAATGACAATAATTATACCCAAGAATTAATAGATTTTAATATATATTTCAAAAATATTAATTTAAACTTACTCAATAAATGGCCAAACTTCTTCACAGTTTTGGAGTACATATATTCGTGCTTGATCAAACTCATCATTGTTAAGATAGTAAGACTTGAAAGCTCCTTTTGCGGATCCATTTCTTGAAAAAATTGATAACTCATTGTTGTGGATATGTTCATCATCATTTCGAGGCACTTTATTGAATTTAGTTCTAGCATTGTGTAGGTATCTTGAGCAAAATGTTAAACACTCATCTGCAATATATCCTTCTGCAATTGAACCTTCCAGATGAGCTTTATTACGAACATATGATTTAAGTGTCCGCAAGTACCTAAAGTAGAATGTTATAATCAATATATGGTTAATTATGTATTACTGAAATTAAGTAGAATGTTATAGCTTTGAATTATGTATTACTGAAATTAAGTTCCAAAAAAAGTTTTTTACCTTTCAATTGGATACATCCATCGATATTGAACTGGTTCAGCAATTTTAGCCTCTCTTGCCAGGTGGACTGGTAGATGAATCATCACGTCAAAGAAAGAAGGAGGAAATATTGTCTCAAGTTTACACAATATTAGCACAATCTGCTTTTCAAGTCGATCTATATCATCATGTTGTAAGGTTTTTGAGCATAGACACTTGAAAAAATGACTTAGCTCAATCAATGGTTCACATACATCCTTCGGCAATAATCCACGTATGGCAAGTGGGAGTAGTCGCTGCAGAAGAATGTGATGGTCATGACATTTTAGTCCAGATATGCTTTTCCCATTAATATTAACACATCGAGATATATTCGATGAAAATCTATCAGGTACTTTTAGATTTGCCAAAAAATTACAAAATACCATCCTTTCATTGGAAGACAAAGCATAGGAAGGATGTGGTAAACACAAATGACCCATATCATCGATGTAAGGATGTTGCTTCTTTCGTATTCCCAAATCCACAAGATCATACCGACTCTTCAAGGTGTCCTTGGTCTTCCCTTTTATATTCATAACTGTATTCAAAATATTATCAGATACATTTCTTTCAGTATGCATTACATCAATATTGTGACGTAGCATAAGTGTTTTCCAGTAAGGCAATCTAAAAAATATACTTTTCTTTTTCCAATTATAGATAATATTGACATCACTCCTCTTTCTTTTATGTCCCTTACCAAAGATAACATTATTAAAGGGACATAGCTGATCAAGAACATCTTCTCCTTCCAACATCTGTGGAGGAAGTCTATTCTCCTTTTTTCCAATGAAAGAACTTGTATTTTTTCGCCACGGATGATCATGTGGTAAAAAGCGACGGTGATCCATATAACATAATTTGCTCCGAATTGAAAGAGATGAAGTATCTTTGTGACAATAAGGGCAAGCCAGTTTTCCTTTGGTTGACCATCCAGATAAATTGCCATATGCTGGGAAATCATTGATAGTCCACATAACAGCAGCATGTAATTTAAAATTTTGTTGCGTATAGGCATCATAGGTCTCAACTCCTTTTTGCCATAATTCCTTTAACTCCTCAATGAGTGGTTCTAAGTAAACATCGATATCATTTTCAGGAGACTTTGGCCTTGGAATTAGAAGTGACATCATATAGTAAGGTTGTTTCATGCACAACCATGGTGGCAAATTATATGGAACAAGAACTACTGGCCAAATACTGTGTGAAGAACTCATATTACCATATGGCTGAAACCCATCACTTGCCAAACCGAGCCTAACACTTCTTGGATCCGAAGCAAATACAGAGTATCGATCATCAAATGATTTCCAAGCAATCGAATCTGCTGGATGTCTCATTTTGCCGTCATCAAGGCGTTTCTCTTTATGCCATCTCATTTGCTTGGCAATATCTCTACACATAAACATTCTTTGTAATCTTGACTTTAGTGGAAAGTAGCGCAGAACTTTATGAGGAATTTTTGTGCGTTGGTTAACATCTTTCCACCGCGGAAGACTACATGTGGGACATGATTGTGCACTCTCGTGCTCTCTCCAGTACAAAATACAATCATTCTTACATGCATCTATTTTTATATAGTCAAGACCTAAATCTCGAACAGTCTTCCTTGCTTCGTAATATGAATCGGGAATTACAGCATCAGCTGGAAGAGCTTCCTTGAATAGTTTTAATAAATCATCAATTGATGTGTCACTTAAGTTATGGAGACATTTTAGATGTAACAATTTTACTACAAAGGATAGTTTGGACAACTTCTCACAGGTTGGATATAATGGAACATCGGTCTCTCCGAGTAAACGGAAAAATCTTTTGGCTTCTTCATTTGGCTCTTGAGGATAACCATCTTCATCATTTGCTTCAACTGTCTTGTTCGAGTAACCGCATGCATCATGAATTATCCCAATCATATCATCACGATCCATATTATTATCTATAGATTTATCAACATTATTATTAATAGTTGGTGACTTCAGTGTTTCTTCAAACTTTTCCCCATGAACCACCCAAACTTTATAACTTTTTACGAATCCCTTCTGAAATAAGTGAGCTCTCACGTCATGTCTGTATTTGTAAACTATATTCCTGCATTTGTTACATGGACAACGAATTTTGTCTTTAACTCCAGGTTGAGAAAATGCATAGTTGAGAAACTCATCAACTCCTTTTATGTATTCTATATTTGCTCTATTGCTAATGTCTATCCATCTCTTATCTCCCATCTTTTCCTACACAAGTTCAAATACATCCATATTACATATTAATCAGGATGAAAGAAATATTTTAAATAAGAAGAACTACTTTAAATTTATTACTTTAATTAGTTTCAAACATGTCAATTTACTTTTACTTTTACATTCATTAACCTCATATTTTAGAAGATTTTTCCTAAGTGCCTTATCTTGATAGCTTATAAGTGCACTAAGACTACAACTAACCAATAAGTTCTCTAGGAGTTGCCATCACTCAAAGAAAATTACTCACCACATGCAGGTCTGTGGGGGCACAGGCGCTTGTGACTTCCAAAAAATGTTTAGGTGCACATAGTTAATTTTGCACTTCTCTCCCTCTATGAATCTTTGATTACAAAATGCAAGCCTCTTCATACAGAAAAGGAACTAATTAGATTTTTAAAAAATGAAGTAGTGAAGGAGCTCTGAATATAGCCCATGCTAATAGAATTCGATGAATCAGAGGCAATAATAACTACAAACCATTTTATAATAACAAAATTGTTCATATATAGTCCAATTAATTTAATGCATTAAATAGAACACTACTTCAAGAAAACCCAAAAGTAAAATATTTTTGCAGGGCTATTACAGAATTAGATTCTTGGCATGGGCAATTCCTTACCTATATATTTTGAAAACTGTCATGGCAAGTTTTTATTTAATGAACACTGATTTGCTTTATGCATTAGAAAGTTCATTCTTTGGTTTAATTGTAATATATATATATATATATATATATATATATATATATATATATATATATATATATATATATATATTCTGGTTCTGCCCTTGGTTGCATGAAAAACCTAGATTCTAATTTCTAGTTCTGTATACTCATTAGTAAAAGAGGCAGAAAAAAACCAAAACAAAGTGAAATAAAAAAATATAAAATAAAAAAGGAAAAAGGGAGAATAACAGCAGAGTTACAAGTTTTCTTGATGGAAAAGAACAAGTTGCTTGCATTTGGTTTAGAGCTTACCTTGAGGGCGATTCAACGAAAGAGGACGAAGAACGGCTGCAGTTGGGGCTGGTCTCGCTACAGTTGGACAGTCTCGTCGACGACTTGCGAGAGCGAACGAACTGTCTTTGTGGCTTGAGCAAGGTGGCAGCCGATTGGAGAATCGCTGGAAGTGGATATTCTCGACGGCGACTTGCAAGGGAGAGCGGTTCTCTCTTGGTGGCTTGAGCGAGGAGCGGATCTCGCCTGGACTCGCTGCCGAAGTTAGGGCGGTCTCGATCGCCGGCGGATTGCGAGGGCGATCAAGCCTGGGCTCGTTTCGTGGCTTGCGAGGGTGCACCGGTGTCGTGGGGCAGTCGGATGTGGTGGTGGAGGATGACAATGGAGGTTGCGGTTGGGGTGTTCTCGCGGTGGTGGGAGAATTAGGGTTTTGGAGGAGATAAAATCAGTTAACGAATTTTGGGAAGATGAACAGTCGATTTATTCTCCCTGATGCGTGGGGAATTCTACATGCGCACCACATTTTCTATTGAGCACCACATATAAAGTGATTTACAACAAAGGGGAAAGTGCTCACAAGTGATATACTGTGCGCATTTAGAGTGTCCCGAGATCACAGTTAAGTTCGGAAAAATAATCAAAGGGGAAATTCTAAATGGGCACCACACTTAACTATTGAGCACAATTTTCCCCTATTGTAAATGTGGTGCTCACTAGTAAATGTTGTGCGCATTTAGAATATTCCTCAAAAGAGAAATCCAATATTTAATTTAATAATAAACCAAATTATATAACATTCTTATCATTACAAAAACACTTTAATGAAAATTATATAGATAATTATCACAAAATTAAAATATAAATTGAATTTTGTGTCAACTATTTAATTTCGTAGCTAAAAAATTAGGATTTTTCGCGACAAAGTTTATTTGTTGTTGCAAAATGCTCTCTTTTAGTGACAAGTTTTACATTTCTCACAAAAAATTCGCAAATGAAGAACAAATTTGTGACAATTAAAAAAAAATCGTCACTAAAAACAAATATTTAATTGCAATTTTCAGTACGTCAGTAAAAAATTAGGATTACGTGACTAATAATTAATTTTGTCACAAAAAGTCCTTAATTTAAGTGACATAATTTATTTGTTGTCACAAAATACTCCAGTTTAGTGACGAATAATTATCTTCGTCACAAAAAATCCTAAATTTTAGTGACAAAATTTATTTGTTGTCACAAAATACTCTAGTTTAGTGACAATATTTACTTTCGTCACAAAAAAATCGTCATTAAATATCTTTTTTGTGACAACAAATATTTAACGTCACTAAAAACAGATATTTAGTGACGAGATTTAATACGTTGTCACTAAAAACGAGGATTATGTGACGAATATTTTTCATCGTCACAAAAAATCATTTTTCGTGACAAGTTTTCTTTATTGTCACAAAATACCCTTCTTTCGTGACAATTTTTCTAGTTGTCACGAATTTTTAGTCACGAATTCCCTATTTTCTTGTAGTGAATTTCTGTGTTGTTCCACTCAACTTCGACGGAAGCATAATGGCATTAGAAATTTCATTCTCAGTCACCTGCAAGCCTTCATCACCATTCTTGTGTTCATCTTATTTTGATTTTTATAGGTATCAGCGGCAGCTTCCAATAAGTATTATCTGCCTCGCAGTGCTTTGAAAATGGCATTAGCCATAAAGCAGAGCCAAATGAATTGCACGTTGGTCTGTAAGTCAAGAAAGAGTAGTCTTAACTGATAAGATAGCACCCAAAACTGGATACCCGATAAGGAGGATCCACCACAAAGTTCAAGTGCAACCTCAAAAATTAGTTTTAGTAAACGTCTCTCTCCTCAAGTATTGAGGGGGATAGCCTCCAATCACGTGTGCTAGCAATTATCACATTAGAAACTCCATATCCTATCAAGAGGACTAGTAATATAACTAGGATCAAGCTTGTTAATGGAGGATAACCTGCTGTCCAGTCTGGATTTGCACTTGAAATGATCTGTCTAATTATACGGTCCCAGCACCATGTACTTTAGCTAACAATTCATCGCTGATATCAGCTTAGTGTTGCGAGCTGGACGGAATTAAGAGCGTTAAAGTCGAGCGGCGAATAGGCAGTTGAGCATCGACCAAGCCCTCAAATCTGCCGAGAAAGTTTCCACTCTAGTCTTTTCAGGAGTGAATATCAGATCTGGAGGAAAACCTCTCTTTGGGACACATTGTGCGATAGGATATGGCAACAACTTTCTTCCTCTTGTGTGTACTTTAGATTAGCCATGCACTTAGAATCTCAGGTACATTTTTCTGAGGCTCTACTTGAAGTCTTCTTAATTTTTTTTTTGGAGTCACCGCACGTCTTGCATGTGTGCCTATTCTTCAGAGAGTAACAGGATGCTGCTCTGCTGTCGCCTCCCTTCCCGCCGGTAGCGGCGGTGGTGACAAGCTTGTCGTGCTCTAACGTCGTTGTTGCTGATGACAAGGACGAGGGCATCCACATCGTTGTCGGACTGTTAGTACTTGATTGTAACAACGCCGTTGAAGATCTCCCATTCTGTCATCGACGACTCGGGGGAGGACAACATGGTGTAGTGCTTACTATTGTGCTTCTGGTCTTTGAAGATGAAATCCTTGTGATCCCATTTGCTTTGGTTTCAAGAGGTCAAACTTCTTTCAAGTGTTTGATCAAAACACCTCGCAGGCTTCCTCCAAATCGCCCAAGAGCGCACCCATTGTTCGTTGTATTTTTCTGAGACAGTATCTCGGCACTCCATTATATCAAACACTGCCAATGCGAGCATGATCTCTCCGCACTTCACAAGCCCACTGATTATCGTAGTCCAACACATAGTCTGTTGAACAGAATAGCTGTCGAACACCTTGTTGTAATTAACCACATCGAGCTTAATCTCCTTATTTGGCATTTCATCGAGCATTTTGCATGGGGCATCGACATCTCCCTTATCGCACAGTACCCACGTGAGGATGTGCGTCGTAATGTCGGGCGACACTTTGATTGCCTCTGGCAACAGTGGCACGACTGCAAGCGTTGAGGCGGCTGACATCATGAGAGAGGGATTAGCAGTTGGATTTGCTTAATGAGGGATTTAGCCATCGATCGAGACCCCCGGCTGTAATTTCTTCGATATTCAAATAAATTTCAAAACTTTATCCTTGCTTTTTTAAAGCAAGTGCTGCCTCTGCATTTAAATATTCAGACATCAGAAGCCTGAAGTGGTGGAGGTCCTAAACAGAGCTTACCCACATATTTGCTAATTTTAAGCGTCTCAGAACTTCGTCCTTATTTCTTTCCACCAATTCAATTTGAAAGTTTTCAGTTTAATTTGACGAGAAAAGACCAAATTGATTCAAATCGAGTGCTTGAGTTCATCAATCGGTCATCAGAAGCCGAAGACCCGAAGATTGTTGCTTTTGTCGAGGCGGAGTAAGAGGAACGAGGAAGTGCGGCTACGACGCCCAAGGCAAACGATGCCTCATCTGCGGTATTCCGATGGAGAGGACAACGGAGGACGGGGGAACAAGGGGACGAGTGTGGCCGTCCAAGTCTGGTTGAGGACTCCAAGAGCGCAGCAATGCTTTCTTCTCCCTCCTTTTTTTTTTTGGAGAGCACAGAAGCAACTCGCGGGTGCAATAGCTCGGGTACCAATTTTTATTTATTTATTTATTATTGTATTATTATTAATAATATTTTTTTATTTTTTATTTTTTTTATTTATATTTATTTTTTGGTTTTTTATATTTATTATTATTATTTTATAAATTTTATAAATTTCTTTGTTTATATTTTATTTACTTTTTAAATTTTATTATTATTATTATTTGAAATTTATTTTTTATTTATTTATTTATTTTATATATTTTATTATATATTTTATTGTTTTTATTTTTATTTTTTTTTGGCACCCCGCGGGATGTCTCCCGCGGGTTGCATCCCGCTGGTGCCACCCCGTGGGATTGCATCCCGCAGGTTTCACCCCTCACATGAAGTTTTTTTTTAGTCTTGTCAATTTTTGTGGGAGATAACGTCTTACTTTTCTCTCTTTTTTTTTTTGATTGCTGATGACATGTTGTTAATTTTTTTATTTATATTTTTTTTATTTTTTTGGGCGATATTTATTTTTTTTTATCGTAGATGAGGCCTTTTCAATTTATTTTTATTTTATTTTAAATATTATTTTTTATTTTATTTTATTCTATTTATTACTTTTTATTATTTATTTATTTATTTATTGTCTCACGGATTCGATATCCCGCGGGTTGCATCCCGCGATTGTATCCACGGGTTGCATCCTGCGATTGCATCCGTGGGTTGCGTCCCACGATTATATCCCGCGATTGCATCTCGCGAGTTGCATCTGCGATTGCATCCTGCGGGTTGCATCCACGGGTTGCATCCCGCGATTGCATCTGCGGGTTGCATCTCGCGGGTTGCATCCCGCGATTGCATCCGCAGGTTGCGTCTCGCGATTGCATATGTGAGTTGCATCCCGCGGGTTGCTTCCCTCGATTGCATCCATGGGTTACATCCCGCGGGTTGCATCCCACGATTGCATCCGTGGGTTGCATCCCGCGGGTTGTATCCAGTTTTTGTCAATTTTTTTGTGGGTGATAACGCCTCATTTTTTTTTATGGGCGATAACGCCTCACTATATTTTTTTTGACAGACGATGACGTCTTCTTTTTTATTAAGGGTGATGACACCTCGTAATAAAATTTTTTTAACAGGTGATACACCTTTTTAATTTTAGTGGGCGATGACGCCTCATTTTTTTTGGACAGACGATGACGTCTTGTCAATTTTAGTGAGTGATAACGCCTTATATTTCTTTATCGTTACCCGACGATGATTCTTAAGCTCCGAATAAAAAAAATTAAAAGATCGGATTGCGCCACCCAAGCTCCCACTGTGGTCGCTAATTCTTGTATGCCCGAAAAATTGAATCTTTCTTGCCAATTTGATTTTGGATTACAGCAATAAAAGAAAAATTACAAAGAAATCCAAGATTAAAAGAATGGGGATCGATTGATTTTGATTCCCTTTTATTTTGGTGGGTTCTGGCAGCGGTGGAGTTTTCAATCTGCACTCCGTTGACGATCCGATCTCTCTGGATTGGGAAATCCCTTCTGGATTTTTTTTGACCCTGAGAGGACGTAGATCTTTCCTTTTTGGACTCCCCGTCTCTGAAAAATTACCTCTAAAAAGAATTCTCCATATTCTGAACTCCGCTCCCAATTTTATAGATTTAGAGCGCTTCCAATCCAGCTCAAAATTTTCCTCGAATCCGGATTAAATCTACGTAATTAATCCCTAAAAATCTGGATCACCATGCAAACGGAACGGAAGCAGAAGACATCTCACCGGCTGTAACCCGCAGGAGCGGGGGCTTCCCGCGGGGTGCAACCTGTGGGATCCACGGGAAATTCCCGCGGGTGGCAGGAATAATTCTCGCGGGTGGCAACCCATGGATCATTCCCCAATTTTTTCTTCTTCTTCTTCTTTTTTTGGGATGTCTACAACATGTTTGGCTGTTTTTGATATGAGTTGGTTCGAATATCGTTGTTAGAGATAAGAGTTTAACGTGACAGGTTCACAGCATTATTAGAGATGAGATGGTTCAAATCTCGCTGTCAAAGGTAAGGGCTTAACGTGACAGCTTCGGAAGATTTTTAGATGAGATGGTTCAAATCTCGCTGTTAGATGTAAGGTCTTAATATGGCAGATTATAGGATTTTTAGCAAAACTCCAGCTATTAACGAATTTGATATGTTTTTACCAATCGCTGTATGTGTTGCGCTAGACATGCTATTCCCCTCCACATGATGAATTGTTGAAGGTTTTGTTTGGGCTTACATGTCAAACATTCTTTCTTCCCTTTGCCTTTTCGACATCGGCCAATTATGTATCCTTATAGGATAGTATTGCAACAGATTTGTCATGAGATTTTTAGCAAATTCTCATTTATCAACGGATTTGACATGGTTTTACCAATCGCCATTTGCGTTGGGCAAGTCATGCTATTCCCCTCAGTATGATAAGTTGTTGAGGTTTTGTTTGGTCTTAAATGCCAAATGTTCCCTTTTCCCTTTGCCTTAGTGGCTATGAGTTTATTACTACTCCCAGTATAATAGGGTTGGCGAGAAATTTTTTATTTCTCTTTTCATTGCTTTTGATAGTATTGGGTGGTTGATTCATTAGCCATCCCTTTTGTTTTTTTGAAGATGACTATATGTAGTACTTTTTTAAGAACTTGGTGTTGATAAGCATCATCATTCTATCGCCGTCTTGATTTATCAGGCGATAGACTCCATTTGAGTAGACAATTTCTACTACAAAAGGTCCTTCCCACTTAGGTTCGAATTTTTCCTTAGTCATGTGGGTCATGATCATCGGTCTTTTGACAGGTAAGACCAAATCTCTTTCTTTGAAAGTTCTTCATTTAATTTTTATGTTAAATGCTCTTGAGATGTGCGCTTGGTATAACTCAAACTCTTGCTTTGCATTCAGGTGTTTCTCATCCAAGGCTTCTAATTCTCAAAGCCGCTTTTGATATTTTTTTTCAGTCGTTATCTTTGTAGCCAGTGCTACTCGCAGAGAAGGAATTTGAATTTCTAGTGGTAACACAGCTTCGCAACCATACACCAAAAAAAGGGCGTAGCTTTGGTCGGGGGTTCGCACTATAGTACGGTAAGCCCACAAACACTCGCCTAACTTTTCATCCCAATCGCGGTGACTCGAAGAAATAAACTTTTATAGAAGGTTCACAGTAGTCTTGTTGAAGGCCTCAGCCAGTCTGTTGGCCGTCGAATTATAAGGCATTGAAGGCACATCTTGAATTCTGAATTTGCTACAAAATCGCATGAAGCCTTGACTAATGAATTGAGATATATTGTCATGGATGATCCGTCGAGGCATGCCGAAGCGATAAATTACATGGTGCTTGATGAACTTGACCATATCCGCGGTCTTTACTTCTCTCATGGGGACAACTTCTACCCATTTCGAGAAGTAGTCAGTTATCGCTAATATGAACTAATGTCCTTTGGAAGATGGTGGAGTGATTGGCCTGACAACATCCATTCCCTTTGTCTCGAATGACCAATTGGATGTTGACATCTGCAAGTACTCTGGAGGTTGGTATATGAAATTAGTATGCACCTGACAGGCTTAGCAATGCTTTGCTTATGCCACTATGTCTGTGATCATCTTGATCCAGAAATATCCCAATTTCCTAATGTGGTCTCAGAATTTTGGTTCAGGCTAGTGGGCCCCACAAGTCCCGTCATAGGTTTCTTTAACCACTTCCTGGGCTTTACTTTTTGACAAGCAACGAAGTAAGATGCCATCATGAGATCTTCGATACAGAGTTTGGGGCATGGTATTGTAATAAAATTTTGTTGCCTTGTTTCTTATGGAAGTGGCTTCTTAAGGGTCCTCCGGGAGGATGCCGTGCAATGCATAGTCCATAAACGAAAAATACCAGTCTCGTGGCTCAAACTTTACTCCAACTTGGTTCGCTTCGTCTACGTCCATGATTGCTTCTGGATGTAGGAGTTCGTGGCTTCCGATAGTAACATGTTTGGTTGATTCACTTGGTACGGCTAAGGTCGCAGCCAATGATACAAGGGGATCAGCGTATGTGTTCTCATATCTCAACACATGGTCAATATAAAATTTTTTGAACTTGTTCCCTAATCACATTGTTGCTTGATGATACGGTATGAGGATTTCATACTTCACCTCATACTCCCCGATCATCTGGTTAACGACTAGTTTTGAATCGCCATATGCTTCAAAGTTCCTTACCCTCAGTTGCCAAACTATTTGGAAGCTAGTGATAAAGGCGTTGTATTCTACCATATTGTTCGTGTAGGGCCTATTTAGTGAGTATCCTTGAGCTACCACGTGCTTGTGGGAAGATTCCAGGATGACCTCAACACCGGCAGCATCTCTTCTTGCTGCTCCATCAAAGAACAGTTACCATATCTGTTCTTTGATGGCTGCATTAACTTTCGTGATTTCATCTGGGATGTCAGCCTAGAGTTTAGAGCTTTCTGGAGCAGGGTGCTCAATGAGAAAATATGCTATGCCTTGGCCTTTCGTCGCTTTCTAAGGCACAAAATGCATGTCATATGGAAACAATAATAGCGCCCAATTGGCGAGCCGGCCGTTTAGTGATCCGAGCATGGTTATGAGCAATTTCAGTGGGTTTACCTGAGAAATGACATATATCGTCTGGCCGACTAGGTAGTGTCGCAATTTTTGGACTGCGAAAACTAGCGCCAGGCATTTTTTTTTAATTGGGTTGTATCAATGCTCCACACCAATCATTGTTCAGCTCAAATAGTAGATTACCTGCTCCTGGTCTTGATCATTATGTTGAGCCACTAGGGCTCCTAGTACGTGGTCCATTACTCGCACATAGATCATGAAAGGCTTCCTTAAAACAGGTGTTATTAATACAGTCGGCTTTGTGAGGTAGTTTTTAATGTTCTCAAAAGCTCGTTGACAATCTTCATCTCAGACGAATAAAACTCCCTTCTTCATTAACTTCGAGAATTGATGGTACCTTCCTGACAGATTTTCTATGAACCTTCAGATATACATCAGCTTGCCTTGCAACCCCCTAAGTTCTCTCAGGTTCTGGAGTGGCTGCATTTCTTTTATTGTCTTGATCATGTCAGGGTCAAGGTGGATTCCTTTTGAAGTCACCACAAATCCTAAAAACTTCCCACTTGAGACTCCGAGAAAGGACTTGGTAGGATTCATTTTCAGTTGATATTTCATCATAATATTGAACATCACCCTCAATCTTGCAGGTGATCTTTTTTTTGCTTACTCTTAAGGCGAGGTTATCCAAATAACACTCGACAATTTTACATAACTGCTCTCGAAAGATGGCGCTCATAGCTTGTTGGTAAGTAGAACTGGCATTCTTCAATTCGAAGGGCATTACTATGTAGCAATATATTCCTAGCGGCATTCTAACTGCCATATGTTTCTCATCTTTTGGATACATTTTAATTTGGTTGTATTTTGAGAAACTGTCCATAAATGACATCCACTCAAACCCGCATGTTTTATCGATCATAACATCCGTGATAGGGAACGGGCATTCATCCTTTGAGCATGCAGCATTGAAATCTTGGAAGTCTGTGCATATCCTTATCTTACCGTTTTTCTTAAGCATTGGTACGATATTTGCTACCCAGTCAGAGTGTTGCTTTTCGCGGATGAATCTTGGGTCTATCAGCCTCTTCACTTCAGACTCTATGGCTTCTATCAATTCAGGCTTGAAACACCTTTGTTGTTGCTTCACAAGTTTAGCATCCGGCTTAATATTGAGCTGGTGCATGGCAACCTACGGGTTCAAGCCGGGCATGTCTTTATAGTTCCATGCGAAGTTAATGTATTCTCTTATGAGAGATACGAGATTCTCTCTGTCTTGAGGAGATAGACTCTCGCTTATAAAGATGGGATTCAGGTCTTTTTAGTCCCAGTATTGACTTGAACCACTTTGTCTTCAGTTAGTGATTCTTGCTACTCAAATCTGATATCCCATTGGATATCCATATGCTGTGTTTAGGCATCATCTGGTTCTTCATGACTTACTGAAATCATGTTCGCAGCAAAGGCTATAAATACTATACTTATACTAATATCATAATCTCATTCTATTGTTTCTTTATGAATTTCTAGTTTAGCTGAGTCTACGTACTCTCTTTCTAAGGATGCAGAAGTAATGACATATCCCAGCCCCCTGTGGATTTTATGGTAATAATTGGGATTCTTTCCTTGTGGGACAAATAAACATAGAAGGTTTCGTCATCTTCTTCTGAAGTTTAATCCCTGTTTACTATTGAACTCATAACCCATTTTCTTCATCATTCGATGGGAAATTGATTCGTAATGGTCAAATTGAGATGCAACTTGATCATCGCTTTCACTATTTATACTAGGTTTGGGCCGCGACTCAACTCGACCGAATATTATCGGCTGGTGGTCTGGCCATCGAGCAGGCACCTCAAAAGTAGCCCCATCTGTATTGTATATTTTAGTCTATATGACAAACGACGACCGTATTGGCAGATGAAATGCTGCTAGAGCCTCTCACTCAAATATGCTATCCACTTCTGTACTTGTACAAGATGGAGTAGAATCCAAAGCAACAGCAGGAATATAAGTAAAACCTATGCTTTCAATAATAACCCACTCATCCGCCTCATTAGCGGCATTGGTTACATCAACATTATTATTATTGATTACAAGAGGATTTACCTCGAACTCGCAGTTTTCTTCATCTGCTCGTTCGGGCTCAGTGTTTGCTTCGTTGCCACTATCATAGTCCTCCTTGGCACTCTTTGCTAATCCTGCAGATGCCTCTACTGTACGGATTTCTTGTTGCGTGGACTCGATGAGTCCGAAAATATGTAATCTTCGTATTTTTGTTGGTCGATTTTGATTACCAACATCTCCACCGTCTCTCCAATTTTGTTGACGTCAGATTGGACTATCATCTTCTCTTTAGTATAGGAGATTTTTTCTACTGTGGTCATCAGTCTATTTTTGACAAAATTCGGGAATCTTTACATTGCCATTAAGAAAAAATTGAAGATTACAAAAAATTATATTTATTCTTCGATTACAATGAAAAGATCTAAGAAAATAAAAACAGATGAGAGGACCCATAGAATACATCGCTCTATTTTTTCAGAAGATCGTGAGATCGAGACAGCAATGAGGATTGATCCATTACTCGTTGATAATCCGACATCGAAGGTTGGATGCGGTGGAGATTTCTTGATCTCATTCTTCTCTTCTGATCTTGAGAAAGCTTCAAACTCGTGCGCGGGAGAGAGATATGGCCAAAGATTCTTTTTGAGTCCCTCTGAAGGGGTATTTATTGGCTCCAGGTTATTTGAGAGGTTTTTTTGTAGATAAAAATAAGATCTTATTGTAATCTTGATAAAATATTTGAATCTTCTTTTGATTAGATTTGCTTTAAGATTCGTTGTATTTGGTCCTGTTCCTGCACCCAAAATTCAATTAGAGTCTGATTATGATTAGAATCTGATTATAATTTGTAAAAATTGCAAAATAGCCCGAGGTGGGGGCCAAAATATATTATGCTTGACAAAGGTGAGGCTCATTACATGCGAGGCAAGGTCGATTGATTTTTTTTTTTTTTTTCAGTTTGGGTTTGGATCAATGTAGAGATAATTTTCTCGTTCTACAATACTGTAGAGCAAAACTATATATGAAAATTCTGCTTGGTCAACAGTGACGTCACCTATATCCTAAATTTTCTAGAGCCTGGAAGTGAGCCCATGCATGTCACTAGTGACTCAAGGCCATTCGGATCTTTAGTGGGATATGGATTTTGATATCAATGAATTATTGGACCAGTTTTGGAATGTGCTTCTCCCTCAAAGTCCTAACTATTAAATTATCAAAATCCTAACTATAAAATTATCTTAAGGGAATTAGTTTGAGGACTCCTCTGGAGATTTTGGACGTCAAAAGAAAAAGGAGGTTTTGCATCAAAATATTGGTGAAGAATTTCTAAGGCTTGTTCTTGATGACCTTGAAGAAAAAAAATTAAAAAAAAAGATTACTTAAAGCCCATCTTACTAGGAGATCAATTCCTATTCATTGTTTCAATCCTCTGGAGGTCAACTTTTATGTTTTCTAGTAACTTTGTTTGATACCTAGAGTCTTAATGGTCACTTTATTTTCTGAATTGTTAGCAGGTGACGTTGTTTGGGGTGATTTAGAGTTAGGTTTCTGATTTCTAGGTATCGAGCAAGCTAGGGAGAGAATTTAGATCATTGCTAGTTTTTGTGGGAATCTAGTGACTGTACAAGTGAAATTGTGAAAGTTCTCCAATATAGTGTGGTTTCTGACCGTAGTTTTTTTCTTAGAGATTTTTTTTGGGTAAATTGTGTATTTCTTGTGGTAACTTTTTATTATTCAATATGAGTTAATTTAATTAGATATGCCTATATGGATATAATTTTTTTTATTAAATCTCTATGCAAATCAATCAAGTAGTAGTATTTTTTTTTTCACAGAGAACATGTTGACAGTAGTTAACGAGATTCTCTTTAAACGAATCTCTAACCTACGTCCCCGATGGAAAATTCAATCTTCAACTTGTTCATTTTATTTAAATAATGAATTTCAATTCTCTTAAGGCTCTATTCTCTTTTTTTGACCTTTGGAATTACAATTGAATTTGATAAATCTTGAACATTGAATATTGAATCTCCCTTATAGTCGTTAGCAATCAGTTATAATCGGAGTTTTAGTTGAATTAAAATTTCCTTATATTGATAACCACTTCTGTTAAAGAAGAAAAAGCGAACAGAACGAAAAGAGAAAAATTTGGCTCTTCACGACTTCTGATTCGTCACTGTACGAAGCTGAAGCTTCCTTTGTTTGATTCCTCAGCACGTCATAGCAAATTAACTCAGAGATGATATACATAACTAAATTAGGGTTCTCTTGTCATGGGTTGCTATTTAGCCACACTTCTACCATACTAACCCCACGTGGACTCACTAAAAAACTTTCTGGTATAATTATACAGTGTATTTTGATTTGTTTTTGTTGAGGCCAGAGTGCATGTCCCTATGGACATGTCGATAACTAACTATTTAAATAATGGTTGCAAGATCATATCATGATGCTACGACCGGTGGCCATGCCACCCACCAAACTAACAAGTGCGCTAAGATTTCCAATTTGTACCACTTTCGAAGAAATTGAGAGGAATTTTAGACTGTCGATCCGATCCATTTTAGAAAAAAAGTCAAAAAGGTTACGCAAAGTGATGATGCATGGTAGGACAATCCCATTTAGATATGGTGGGCAAATCATGATGAAATGTGAGATCACTTGATACCTATCTATATCATTGTATGCATGTACTTCAATTTAAAAGTCCCATGATTTCAAATGAGAATATTATAAGTCACAAAATACTTTTGCGGTTAATATAAAAAAACATATTACTTATTATATTACTCTTTTGGATCCATTGGGCTCTATAGAGTTGGTAATTAACCTTCGTGGGGCTGCTAATGACCCAATTCAGTGTGCATCACTTATATAAAATATAAAAGTACATGTATAAAATATAAAAGTTTGTTAAGAGGAGCAAGAGAGTTGGAAACTTAATATCACACTAGTTGTCATGCTTTAAGAAAAACGAAAACATAACTTCCGTAATCTTATATTATTCAGGTCACACCGTCTCACTGCACTGCAGTTAAGTTATATTAATGTGATACACTAATGGAAATTGAGCTAGATTCTTCAGTTTTGGTTTCTTGCTAGGTCATGCATTTATGAAAGTGTTAACATTAAGATGAAATATATTTTATTCGTAAGTAATTTTGGAATAGTTCTCAATTAGTGTTGCTAATGGAGTCCTATTGCCGCAGTGGATTTCGGTCTGCCGAAACGGGTCCAAAACCCGTCCAAACCAATTATGATATATATATATATATATATATATATATATATATATATATATATATATATATATATATATAGAGTTGTGTGCTAAGGTTTTGATCGGCCAAAACCAAAAAAGAAAAAACAAATAGCCAAGGGTTTCTCTTGTTGCGGCTAGGTGGTGCCGAGGTTTGTTTTTATTTGAGAAGGGCGGCTGTTGTTGTTTTTTTTTTTGCGGCCCAAAGCAGGAGCAAAAGAAATTATTTGTAGCCAGAAGCAAATAACTGTGGTGTGCTACTGCTGCGAACATTTTTTGGCCGAAGGGAAGAACAAACAAAGGAGGCTGCTGATCTGTTTTTTGGCCGAAGGAACGGAGTAGGTGTTGCTTTGATTTTGGGGTTGTTGCAGCCGAAACAAGAGAGAGGGTAATCACTGTAACAAGAGGCTAAGGTTTGATCTCAAATCTTGTGTGATTTCTTTCTAATTTCTCTTGTGGTTGAGAACTAGAGTGCTGTAATCTCTTTTGATATAGTGGAAGTTTTTTGATCGTGTCCCCGTGGACGTAGGCATTCACGTTAAATCTGCGTGTTCTCTGTCTCTGCTATTTTTCTCTTCAGTTACTTATTTAATTCCGATGGTTGTTGCATTAGTATTATTCCGCTATTTTGCTAACATTTGGTATCAAAGCCCTGGTTCGGGTCAGATTTCACTCAGATTGGTGTTGATTTTGAGTGGGAGTTATGGCAGAAAATTGGAAGAGAAATATTAAAAAATTTAATGGGACATATTTCCAATACTGAATGTTCCAGATAAAATATTATTTATATATCAAAAGAATTTACATCAACCACTGTTTGGAGAAAAGTCAGAAAAGATGACAGATGAGGAGAGGAAATTGTTGGACCTGGCACAGAAAAGAGGGCTTTGGCGCAGGTTCGATTGCACCTGACAAAGCAGGTTGTGTTCAATATCTCCAAAGAGAAAACTACTTCAGGTTTGATATGAGCGTTGGCTAAATTTTATAAGAAGCCGTCTGCTTCAAATAGACTGTTTCTAATGAAAATATTGTTCAACTCGAGTATGCCTTCTAATAGTTCAGTTGTTAATCATTTGAATGAATTTAACACATTTTGGGTACAACTTGAATCCTTAGATTTTATCTTTACTGATGACATAAAAACTTTGATGTTTATGTGTTTGTTACCGGATAGTTGGAGTAATGTTTTTATGGCCATCAGCAATACTTCTAATACTGTTATTAAATTTGATGATGTTATGAGTATAATCATGAATGATGAATTGATGAAAAAGAGTATGGGTGAGAGTATAGTTTCTACAAGTACTGCTCTGTCTGTTGATAATGACAGAAGGAAGGAAAGAGGTAGAAGTTTAAGTAGGGAGTCGAAAAAAAAAGAGAAAGATCAAAATCTAAGGGAAAGTTAAAGAAAAAGTTAGTGTGTTGAAAATATAAGATAGAGGGTCATATAAAGAAAGATTGTCCAAAAAAGCACAAGGAAAGAGCAAATGTGGTGAATCCAAGTAAGGAGTATGATGACTTGTGCTTATCTGCTCGTACAGAATCGAGATCAGATATGTGGTTTGTGAATTCAGGGGCTTCCTTCCATTGCACTGCTCGCAGAGAATAGTTTTAGAATTATGTCCAATGTGATTTTGGACATGTGACTGTTGGTAATGGGTAGAAATGTAAGATTATCGTAAGGGAACAATTCAGTTGAACTTGCACAATAGTGAAAAATTACTTTTACAAGAGGTCAGGCACATACCAGATTTCAAGAAGAATTTAATATCTTTTAGAAGCTGGATGGCGAAGGTTATCAAATCTCATTTGAGAGGAAACAATGGAAGATCAGTAAAGGAGAAATGGTAGTGGTCAAGGGTGAGAGAGTGGGAACTCTATATTTACTCTCAAACTCAGTTGATCATTTTGTTTCTTTGGCCACCGTGAAGAATGAGAAGGCTAACTTATGGTATCAGAGGCTCGGTCACTTGAGTGAGAGCGGCATGAGGGTACTGCAATCCAGAGGTAAGTTGACATATATGAAAGATGCTAACTTTGATTTCTGTGAGAACTGTGTGTTTGGGAAGCAGAAAAGAGTTAGTTTTACGAAGGATGACAAGGAGAAGAAAAACGAGAGATTGGACTTGGTGCATACATACGTATGGGAGCCTTCTTCGGCGAAATCTCTTGGCGGTAATTTTTATTTTGTCATTTTCATAAATGATGCAGGTAGAAAAACATGGGTGTTTGCACTTAAGAAGAAATCTGATATTTTCAAGATCTTCAAGGTATGGAAAGCTCTTGTTGAGAATAAAATAGATTTGAAGGTGAAATGTCTGTTGTCATACAATGGTGGGGAATTTTGCAACAGGGAGCTCGATGACGATTGCTCTACCTACGGGATTACGAGAGTGAAAACTGTACCGAGGACACCGCAGCAAAATAGTATGGCTGAGAGAATGAATAGAACCATTTTGGAGCAAGCTCGGAGTATGAGACTACATGTAGGTTTACCTTTGCAACTTTGGAGAGCTGCTGTAGATACGGCAGTTTATTCGATCAACAAGAGTCTAGCTAGTAGTTTAAATGGAGGAATTTTAAAGGAGGTGTGGTCTGATAAAACTGTGAATTATTCATTCTTAAAAGTATTTGGTTGTATAGCATATGCACATGTGGATCATGAGATGAGAAAGAAGTTTGATTCTAAATCTCAGAAGTGTGCATTCATTGGATACGGTGGCGACGAATATGGTTATCGCTTGTGGGATTATGAGCATAACAAGGTGATTCATAGCAGAGATGTAGTATTCAATGAGGGCTGTATGTGTAAAGACCGAATGGAGAATAAGAGTGAGAAAACAGTTGATAAATAGCACTTGGAGCTGGATGAGCTACAGGATGGGATGGATCCCATAGATAAAAGAAAGGAAGGAATACCTACATCTGAAGGAGAAGAAATGGTTATACTTTCAGATGAGACTGAATAGGAGAGAGAGTCACTGATTGAAGTTGATGGTTCCAGTACTTCATCAGAGAGTGTTCTCATTTGGAGGAGAAGCACGAGGATAAAGAAGCCAACCAAAAACTTTGTTTTCTTTTATATCATGTTTTGTATACTGATGCAGGTGACCAGAGAGTTTCTAAGAGGCTATGTAGGATAAGTTTCGTCTTAAGTGGGAGTAAGCCATGGATGATGAGATATTATTTTTGGAGGAGAATCACACATAAAAATTGGTGAAGTGATCGAAAAAGATGAAAGTATTGCATAACAAGTGGGTATACAGGGTGAAACATGAGGCAGGAGGGACACAAAAATTCAAGGCTAGATTTGTGGTGAAGGGATACGATCAGAAAAAAGGTATTGATTTTAATGAAATATTTGCATCTGTTATCAAGATGACATCTATCAGAACAATATTGAGTATTATGACTGTGAAAGGATTATATTTAGAGCAACTCGATGTGAAAATTGCTTTTCTTCATGGTGATTTGGAGGAGGAAATATACATGGAATAGCCGGAGGGATGTGAAGTTAAAAGAAAGGAGAATTGTGTATGCTGACTGAAAAGAAACTTGTATGGGTTGAAACAAGCGTCGTGGCAATAGTACTTGAAATTCGATAAGTTTATGTTGGATTCAGATTTTTTCAGATGCAATTCAGATTATTGTGTATATCTACAAAATTTAAGGACAGTAAGTTTATTATACTTACTTTGTTTGTGATGATATGCTTGTGGCAGATACTTGCATGAAGAAAATTAATGATCTGAAAAGAAAATTGGTCGGGAGATTCTCTATGAAGAATATGGGTAAGGCAAAATAACTTCTTAGAATGCAAATTATCTGAGATAAGAAAAGTAAGAAATTGTCGTTATCTCAGGAGAGGTACATCAAAAAGGTGTTGGAGAGATTCAACATGGAGATTGCAAAATCTGTAATTATAGCTCTTGGTGATCAGTTTAAACTGTCAAACGAGTAAGGTGGTAAGACAGATAAGGAGATGAGACACATAGAGAATGTGCCTTATTCATCGGCTATTGGGAGTCACATATATGCAATGGTGAGTATAAGACCAGATATTGCACATGCAGTGGGAGTAGTGAGTAGATTCATAAAGAACCCTGGAAATGAACATTGGTAAGCGGTGAAGTGGATTTTCACGTATTTGAAAGGTACTTCAAAATATTGTTTGTATTTTGGGGGTGATAACATTGATGTGCAAGATTTTGTGGATTTAGACTATGTGGGTGATAGAGACAATAGCAGGAGCATCACATGTTATGATATTACTGTAGGAGGGACAGTGGTAAGGTAGATTTTAAGTATACAATCAATTATTTTTTTATTTTCGATAGAAACTGAGTATGTTGCAGCTGCAGAAACAAGTAAGGGGTTTATTTGGTTGCAACGATTTAAGAGTGAATTGGTTTTGATTGAGTGAATTACAGGATGTTCAGTGATAGTCAAAGTGCAATTTATCTTACTAAGAATTTGGCGTATCATTCACGGGCTAAACATATTCATTTGAGGTACAACTTCATTAGATCCTTGTTGGAGGATGGCCAATTGAAATTGGAGAAAATTGAAAGCAGTAAGAATCCTGCAGATATGTTGACAAAACTAGTTGATGGGAAAAAGTTGAGCTATTGCTTAACTTTGGTGCATTTGTGTTGAATGCTGAAATCGGGACTTTAAACGATCAAGGTAAAATTTTTGGACACTAGGATTATTATGTATAGAGATTATAATTTTTTGCAATAGGTTTCCTAGTGGGAGATTATTGCTAATGAAACCCTATTGCCGCAGCGGGTTTCGGTCTGCCGAAACGGGTCCAAAACCCGCCCAAACCCATTATGATTGATATATATATATATATATATATATATATATATATATATATATATATGGGGTTGTGTGCTAAGGTTTTGATCGGCCAAAAGCAAAAAAAAAGAAACAAATAGCCAAGGGTTTCTCTTGTTGCGGCTAGGTCGTACCAAGGTTTGTTTTTATTTGAGAAGGGCGACTGCTGTTGTTGTTTTTTTTTTTTTTTTTTGTTGCGGCCCAAAGCAGGAGCAAAAGAAATTATTTGCGGCCAGAAGCAAATAATTTGTTGTGTGCTGCTGCTGCGAACTTTTTTGGCCGAAGGGAAGAACAAATAAAGGAGGATGCTGTTTTGTTTTTTGGCCGAAGGAAAGGAGTAGATGCGGCTTTGATTTTGGGGTTGTTGCAGCCGAAACAAGAGAGAGGGTAACACTGTAACAAGAGATTAAGGTTTGATCTCAAATCTTGAGTGATTTCTTTCTAATTTCTCATATGGTTGAGAACTAAAGTACTGTAATCTCTTTTGATATAGTTGAAGTTTTTCGATCATGTCCCCGTGGACGTAGGCATATTGTCGAACCATGTTAAATCTGTGTGTTCTCATTCTCAGCTATTTTTCTCGTCAGTTAACTATTTGATTCCACTAGATGTTGCATTAGTATTATTCCGCTATTTTTGTTAACAATTAGTTCATATCATACATCGTGTTAGGGTTTATAAACCAACTTCATAGGGTTCAAACTTTACCTTATGCCTTCTTGAGGGCAAGTTTATGCCTAGTTACAATAACCAACTTCTGCAAAGGAAGAGAAAGTGCAAAGTCTTCGCAGGTTTGAAGTTAAGAATTTTGCCATGATATTTAGCTCACATGGATAATGGAGACCCTTTCGAATGTCTCCATTGTTAGGAATGTCTCGAATTCATTCATTGACAAGTGAGTTACTAAGGAAAAGGCAAAGAGATATTTTGTTTTAATCCCATGATTCGAAAGGTAGTTAGATGAATAGTTGTTTATATATTTAGACTTATGGTTCAATCAAGGGTTAACTTATGAGTTATTACAGTTGTTATCACATAATTTGCACAGCTCAGGCCCAAGGCAAATGGCCACAAGGCGAAGAGCCCATCTCGGGCAAGGCTTGCAAGCTGGTGTGGCCCACAAACTTAGGATCTATCCGAAAGGTAATAGAATCACAAATAAAATCAAACACTTGCCAAATCATTAAAAATAAAAAAATGAATCTCGCCAAGATACATGACTCGTATACTTGGAAATAGAGGATTTTGAGACCTTCTACAACTTCATCTCCTCTAAGATCCTCTACTACAAATTCCCTCCATCTGCTATAAGAAACAGGGATTGAAAAATAACACAGGAGGGATGATTCTTCAACCATCAAGGAGAATCTAAATTTGTATTAAGAGAGGAGAGAGAGAGAGAGATTTGAGAGATTGTAATCTTTCTTTTCTAATAATGTGCTCATCGAACGACTATTCATCCAGAGAATGAAGGACCGAGGCCTTCTCAATTGAATCTCATTAAACTCTACTTTTTTTGGCTCTCTATATTTGATCTCTTTCCCTCTAATCCATCAAAAACACTAAGTTTATACTGAGTCTAGTCTCAAAAATAATCTAGTTGGATAGATTTTTGGATAGCTAGTTGGTGCCATATTTGGGAATGCAGCTTGTCATCCATGGCAAATATGCATTCAAAAGATATATTGAACTGGTCATCTCTCCAAGTTGAATCAGGGCAAGTGATGAATGCCACACTAGAATACTCAAACTCAATTTCTAGTTCTTGCCGACCAAATAGCAACGTTAGCCTGCATGGTCCGGTACAAACAATCTATTTGTGGTAAGCAGTCCCACGGTAAAGAACCCCAAAAGACATAAAGGAATGGAAGAAATTAACCTTGTGCTTCTTGATCTCGTAATAACCAAGAAAAGTGCAGGGAAAGATCGAACATAAGTGCAATAATGATGATGAGGTGCCATCTTCTTATCGCAAGAGCACCAAGCTCGCTTTAGGCGATAAGCTCTTCGAGTATCGCAAACCCCTCTACAATGTAGAACTTTAGTGAAAGTTCAAGTTCTAGTTCCCCAAGGGCAAGAAACATGACAACTCAAGTGACCTCAATAATAAGGTCTCAAACTACCAAGCCCCCATGCAATTGCAAGGTGTTGGGAATCGAATCCCCCATTGAGATCGTAGAGATGAAGAAAACAATTCAATACAAGAAAAATACAAGAATTAACGTGGTTCGGCCAACCAAATTTGACCTACATCCACGGAAATAATGAAAGAAATATCTCTTATGAGAAAAATAGGTTACAAGAAGAGATCTAAGTATCTCTCTATCTCTTTCATCTCTCATAATAACAAAAGTATCTCTCTCATCAATTACTCTCCGCTCTCGTATCAAATACAAGAGATATATATAGTGTTCATATTCTAATCCCATTAGAATAACACTATCACTATCTAATTGGTGTTCCAATCCAATTAGAACTCAGGTTTTCTAATCCAAATCCAATTGGAATTCTTTGTGATTCTTGATCACATCTAGATACTCAACGGATGCGAGACACAAACCCAACAATCTCCACCTTGGCTCGTATCCAATGAGCCATGCATATTAGAAAAACTCCATTGTTCTCGCCATCCACTTCGCAGATATCCACCGCATGATTATCATGCTCTACCGATCGGGAACAACTTGTATAATCATCACCGTCTCTATACTTGAGCACTTATTATCACTAAACCATGCTCTCCTTTGAGCACTCGTGATCACTAAACGTACTCCCTTGAATAGTCATGATTACACACCATGCTTTTCACTAAGCGCTCATAATTGCTACACCGTGATCCACCTCGGTCAAAACACGTAGACCTCCTGAGTACTCACAATCACTTATCATATTGTGCATCACAAAAAAGTGATCGATACACCGTATTCTATCTTGATCCAAAAACTATGACCAACTCTAGAGATAGATAATTATTTATTACTATGTACTTTATCATGTCACGAAGTAACCGTATCCATCAGCATAAAGTACCATGCCATACTTCATCATCGTACGATCAACCAACAATCGACCATCGATCATCTCGGTCAATATCGATCCCTCGATAATCATCGATCACTGCTGATCTACACAAAATCTGCTCCAAATAGTAGATTTTGCCCAATCGGGATTCACAACTACATCCGAAATGCTGAAAAAAATATAAGATTCGACTCCTAGATCACCTTAATCGGACACCGATTCTTCGATCCACGCTCCGATCAACCACAGCTGTCAATCTGTGCCTCAGAATCCATCTCAGTTATTATCCACTCCTTTTGGTGCACATTGTTAGAGCCTCTGGTTGTGCACATCACCAGTTGTATCCTGCTATTTTTCTTCTTCTTCTTATATTTTGCCTTGATAGCTCTGCCAACCTTCTTATCGACTCGACATCAGTTCCACCATCTCACAATCTCGATTCTGGATCCATAATCATAGCTCGGATACCACTTGTTGTGGATCGAATCCCTTATCGAGATTGTAGAGACAAAGAAAATAATACAATACAACAAGAACACAAGAATTAACATGGTTCGGCCGACCAAATTTGACCTACATCCACAGGAGTAACGAAAAAAATATCCACTATGAGAAAAATATGTTATAAGAAGTGATAAGTATCATATATTGTATTTTTTCTCCCATATTTTATCTATTTTTGTATATAAATAAATGTTACTCGAGTATTGTTAGTGTCTTTTTTAAGTAATTAGATTCATACAAGGAGATGGCATGTAATCAGAGCCAAATTAGGAAATCAAGTCCAGAAAATAGTTCAAAGAGAGTAAAATTATAAGATTAAAATACTGCAGAGAGTAAAAATCAAATACAGTTAGGAGAATCAAATGTACAAGATAAGAGACTCGTGCAAGAGAAAAATTAGAATAATTGGACAATTTCTAGTTGCCAAATGGCGGTATTAGCCACCAAATACTGGTTCAAAGTGGGCCCCACAGGCTGATTTTTCTTTCGTGATTTCGTTGTAATTTTATAGTTTTTCAGTTCTGTTAGAATTAGGGTTTGACTTTCGAAGCCTATATATTGGCTGTATCCTTGTATTTTAGAGGAATCCTATAATTTTTATACTCTTTTTTCATTAATAAAATTAGGGTTTTATTGAAGAGGTGACGACCACAATACCGTGCTCCAAAAGTACGCCATTACTTTCTAATCTTTATTTGTTTTTTTAGATAGAGTTAATTATTTTCTAGTATAGATTTATTCGATTTCTAGATTAGATTTAATTGCATTCATAAATAAAAGTAGGATTTTGCTTACTAGAATTATGTGTAACTAATTTTTTTAACCCTACGATGTAGATGAAGTTAGTTTAATAAATTTAATATGGATTTATCTCATCTTCTTCCAAAAAAAAGAAATAAAGTTATGATTTTCTATAAATAAATAAAATATAGAGTTCGTAAATTATAATTCTTTGATAGATTATGCTTAATTAATATTTTGATAATCTATACTTAGATGAGATTTGAAATTCATATTCTTTGTTTATTTCTAGAATCATTAACAAGATTTTCCTATAAATAAATTGAATTGAATAAACTTGTAAATCTAATTTCTTTGATAGGTTATACTTAAGTTCGGTTTTTTGATAGCCAATACTTAGATTAGGGTTTGAAGTTTATTTTTTTGCTTTTGTTTATAAGATTTTCTATTTGATATAATTTGTTTTTAAGAAAGGTATTATCTTTGATGGTCTATACTTGCACATCACTTGATAGGTCATACTTAGGGACACTTAATTAAAATCAAATTAAAAATATCACTTTTTTAATATGTTACTTAACTGTGCATAATTAAAAAATTAGGAAGAAAGAGATAGATCATTATTAGGCTATTATTCTAATGGATTCAAAATCCTAGGCTAATCTTTAGAACTTAAAACCAATCTTCCCTCAATTTAGAAACTCTTAGTTAATCCACTAGAACTAAACAAATAGTAAGAATCATAAAACACCTGAGATCTCTGTGAGACGACCTGTTAAGCGTTACAACTGACACTGTATACTCGCAGTAAATTATCACATCAAGTTTTTGGTGCCGTTGCGGGGATCGACGGTGTTTTTCTTGCTTTTTCTAAAGTTTTATGGGTTAACAGTGTGTGTTGAGTATGCAGAGAATAGAAATTACAGATACAGAAAGACAAAAGAGATTGGAAGAGCATCTAGACTAAGTGGCAAAAATCAAAGAGTTATGCTCTCTGGTTTAGCAGCTATTTGGCGGCTAAACCCGCCAATTGGCAGCCTATCAGGTACAAACTGAGTCCAAATTTTCTCCAATTCTGTAGTTTGGTTCCCTGGTTCTGCAAAAAAAAAAATAGGCACTGTAGTAATCACAGTTTCTATTTGATCATATCTATTCCACCGTTTTTCTCTCCACCACACCCCACTTCTTGCATTAGTTTAGGAAATTCATGCATATACTCACGGTCGCTGGTTCATGCCACATTGGATCCGTGATCAATTTGATCGACTAGTGAGATCAGATTTATTCATGGGGGACAAAATGGACCAGCCGATCCCGATCTTTCAGGATCGATGTTACCCGTTGCGCACATCACTTTCTTCATGCATCAAACTACCACAAGCAGCGGGTAATCACTATGAGTTAAAGCCGCAGTACATCAGTATGCTTCCTAAATTCACTGGTTCTGATTCAGAGGATGCATATCTCTTTATCAGTGAATTTTAGAAAGTATGCATGATGATAAAATTGTAACACTTATCGGAGGACGCAATTAAGCTACGCTTCATCCCCTTTGCACTCAAAGATAATACCAAGAAGTGGTTGTACAGTATGCGTACTGATTCAATCACTACTTGGGATAAATTTATTGCAGTATTTCTCAAGAAGTATTATCCCACGCATATGATGACAAGGATTCAAAATCAAATCAATCAATTCCGTCAAGTGCCGGGAGAACCCTTTTGGAAATACTTGGAACGGTTCAAAAACTTATTAGCTCAGTGGCCCCACCATGTAATAGAAAAGTGGCGGTAATATCAAATCGTGTACGAAGCACTCGATTACACATCCAAAACTCTTCTTGAGTCCATGTGTCAAGGGGAGTTCATGAGAAAGAACGAGAATGAAGTATGGGACTTTTTTGAGGACCTATCATGGAAGACTATGCAGTGGGCGAGTCCCACTGAGAAGCCCAGTGCATCAACTTCTGCGCATAAGGGCGGAATCCATAGTGTCGATAGCTTTATAGCTGTTGAAGCTAAGATTGCAGCCCTTATGAGAAGAATTAAGCTATTAGAGACTACTCGTGCTCCACAGGTAGGTTAGGTAAATCAAATATAAGTTCCCACATGCTTTAATTGCAAAACTCTGAATCATGTTATGGAGGAGTGTCCATTATTAATGAATCCCATGGGTCCCACACTTGAGCAGGCTAACGCCTTGTATCAAGCACTTATGAATAATCCATACGCTCCGACATATAATCCTGGCTGGAGGAACCATCCAAATCTCTCATGGGGTCAGGGGCAAAATCAGGGGCCCCTAACCCTAACGCAAAGTTAGTTCCCAAGACCAAATATGAGTGCTTATCAACACCCAAACGTTTCAAATCATGGGAACAATCAGAATTAACCACCTACACAAAACCACTCACATCTACAATAGGGGTCTAATAATAATCAAGAAAAGCGACTTCAGTCACTTGAGGAAAACGTTGAAAATCTTCTCAAGTCTCATTCCAAATTTGACACGCATATGTCCAACTTTGATACGCACATGCAAAATCTTATGAAAGTGTCAACTGATTTTATTCAAAGTACAGGTTAGCGACTACTCATGAACTCTCAATCTATTAAGAATGTAGAGCAGCAGGTTGGACAATTAGCAAGTCAGATGAGTGAACGTGGCCAGGGTACTTTTCCAAGTCAACCCATAATGAACCCTAATGCCAGTTTCTCAAATCAATCACATGTCCAACAATGCAATGCTATTCACACACTTAGATCTGGTAAGCAAGTGGACAATAATGTAGCCACACCCCCTGATCCCACTCCCTACTATTTTGCAGGCTACACCATCTCTTCCACCCCTTTCTCCACGACTATCTCTATCACCTCCATCACCATCACATACTCATTCAGAAGAATTTGTTTCTGAGCTGAAAGTACCATATCCCAATCGGCTTAGGAAGCCTTCACCGCAAGTAGAAAAGATTCTTAAAATATTTCAACAGGTGAAGGTTAATATTCCACTCCTTAATATTATACAATAAGTTCCTACTTATGCAAAGTTCCTCAAGAATTTGTGTACTAAGAAACGAGTAAGAAATGTTCCTGAGAAAGCTTTTCTTGCTGCAAATATATTGCAAATCCTCTCTAACTCCTTGCCTATCAAGTACAAAGATTCAGATTTCCCTACAATCTCATGCACAATTGGGAACACTATATTTGATAGGGCATTTCTTGATTTAGGGTAAGTGTCAACTTACTTTCTTACACTGTTTATCAACAAATGGGGTTAGAAAAACTTCAACCTACCAAAGTCACATTACAGTTAGTTGATCGTTCGATCAAAAGACCACTTGGTATGGCTGAAGATGCGCTCATTAAGGTTGGCGAGTTTGTCTTTCCTGTAGACTTCATTGTCTTAAAAACTGAGCCGATCTCTAATCCACGAAATCAAATTCTTGTTATCTTGGATAGATCATTCCTTACAATATCAAATACATTAATTGATTGCAGGAGTGGCCTCATAAAATTATCGTTTGGGAATATGACTGTGGCATTGAATATATTCAATATGGATGAGCACACAACGAGCTCCCTTATTAAGACCAACATGATTCACAGTTTGCACTCTCATTTGACCTCTTGCACTAATGATGAACCCTCATTTGAGCAAATATTCAAAGATGAGCTTATATTATCAAATGAATTGGTACATACAAATTCTATGTATGATGATACTTATGCAAGTGTGCCATTGATTTATGAGTAAATTTTTGAGAATTTGTTTGCAGAGGAGCTCGTATTACTTCGTGAGTTAGAAGGGCCACCACCATATTCACTTGATCCTATAGCACTCTTCTCACCTCACGATATTTCTACATGTATGCTTGTTACTAACGATGATTGGCAGGTTTATAATAAAGAATTTTTTAGCTCAATTATTAATGCTTACATATGGACAAAGAAAAGTGAGGACGACATAAGAAGCATATAGGTAATTTCGGAATTTGTAGGAGATTGATGAGATATAATAATGCACCTACTTCACGTTTAAAATGCACACACTATGAACGTGAGAAGTGATCGAGAGGTCGTAACCGTTTTCCATGCGTTAATACGGTGATGATATTGAGATCGTAAGTTTTATGACTCTCATTATTTGTATAGTATTTGTATAATAGTTTTCATATTTATTTTACCACACTTGGTATGCCTATGAGTGCATACACGAGTTTAGGTGTGGAGAAGTTGGTTAGGATATTTTCTTTATATTTTTATAAGATTTTAGTTTTTATTAGAGTTTTTATTTTATTTTTAGATAATTTTTGGATTTCCTTAATTTACACTTTGGCTAGTTTTTAGGGTAACATCTAACTAAAAAAAAAATTAAAATCTAAAAAATAAATAAATCAACCTAATTACAGATAAAGGGACAAATTTAGATTTAAAATTGGATATGAGAGTAGATTGGACGATACACTTTGAATTTTATAAAAAAAGATTAAAATCCAAAAAATAAATACCGCTAACAGTAGTTTTGAGGCAAGCATACATCTATTTTTCACTTCACGATAGTTTATTAGGTTAAGAATAAAGATGATAATAATTAAGTAAGTCTTCTCTCTCTAAATAAAGAAAAAAAGTGAGACTAAAATAATGGGGTGAGCATGGTATTAAGATAATAGCCTCGATAGTGATAAAATAATGGGGTGCGCTTGGTATTTAGGCAATAGCCTCAAGAGTGAAAAAAGAGTATGATCCAAGTAATCTGGTACTTTGCGCCTAAGTAAGCGTGAACATTCGCATGAAAGGTGAAATATTTTAAAAAAAGAAAAAGAAAAGAGTATGAACCGAGTAATTGGGTACTTTGCACCTAAGAAAGCGTGAATATTCGCATAAAATGTAAAATATTCTTAAAAAAATTTGTTATGAGAGAGGAGATGAATCATGAGTTAGAGTTTAAGTCCAAAGCCGAAGTAGACTATCACACGTGCACGTAAATATATAAGAGCCAATGGATTATCTTTTAGTGATTAAATTTCTGATATGATGCTCGATTTGAAAATTAATAATCTAAATGAGTTCTTAAGTTTGTATATTAGTGAGATTAATTGATGAAAATATCATTAAATTTTTTTCTTTCTTTTGTATAAATTTTTAATTTTCTTGATTTTTGGTTATCCTTATTTTTCTTTTCTTTGTTTCTTAATCTATTTTCTTCACGAATTTTGTGGGTATATTCACTGCAAACCCTCACGAGACAACACTCGTCCACTAGGGTAACCTGGAGGTTTAAAGACTTGTTGCACGTGCTAAGTGCAATCGCAATTCCTGCGAAAGTGAGTTAGGATTTTTCTTTTTCTTTTGAGGGTTAGGTTTTGCTCGAGGACTAGCAAAAGATAGGTGTGGAGGTATGATAAGTATTATATATTGTATTTTTCCTCCCATATTTTATCTAATTTTGTATATAAATAAATGCTACTCAGGTATTGTTAGTGTCTTTTTCAGGTAATAGAATTCATACAAGAAGATGGCATGAAATCAGAGCCGGATTAGGAAATCAAGTCCAGAAAAGAGTTTAAAGAGAGTAAAGTTATAAGATTAAAATACTGCAGAGAGTCAAAATCAAATACAGTCAGGAGAATCAAGTGTACAAGACAAAAGTCTCGTGCAGGAGAAAATTCAGATTAATTGGACAATTCTAGCCGCCAAATGGCGATATTAGCCGCAAAATAGCGGCTCAAAGTGGGCCCCATGGTCTAATTTTTCTTCCATGGTTTCTTTGTAATTTTGTAGGTTTTCAGTTCTGTCAGAATTAGAGTTTGATTTTCGAAGCCTATATATTGGCCGTATACTTGTATTCTAGAGGAATCCTGTACTTTTTATACTCGTTTTTCATTAATAAAATTAGGGTTTTACTGAAGGGGTGACAGCAACAATACCATACTCCAGAGATACACCATTGCTTTCTAATCTTTATTTATTTTTTTAGATAGAGTTAATTACTTTCTAGTATAGATTTATTCGCTTTTTAGATTAGATTTAATTGCGTTCATGAATAAAAATAGCATTTTGCATACTAGAATTATGTGTAACTAATTTTCTTTAGCTCTAAGATGTAGATGAAGTTAGTTTAATAGATCTAATATGGATTTATCTCATCTTCTTCCAAAAAAAGAAATAAAATTAAGATTTTTCTATAAATAAATAAAATATAGAGTTCATAAATTATAATTCTATGATAGATTATGCTTAATTAATATTTTGATAATCTATACTTAGATGAGATTTGGAATTCATATTTTTTGTTTATTTCTAGAATCATTAACAAGAATTTCCTATAAATAAATTGAATTGAATAAACTTGTAAATCTAATTTCAATGATAGGTTATACTTAAGTTCGGTCTTTTGATAGCCTATACTTAGATTAGGGTTTGAAGTTTATTTCTTTATTTTTGTTTATAAGATTTTCTATTTGATATAATTTGTTTTTAAAAAAGGTGTTATTTTTTATGGTCTATACTTGCACATCACTTAATAGGTCATACTTAGGGGTACTTAATTAAAATCAAATTAAAATGATCACCTTTTTAATATGTTACTTAACCGTGGATAATTAAAAACTTAGGAAGAAAGAGATAATTCATTGTTAGGCTTTTATTCTAATAGATTCGAAATCCTAGGCTAATCTTTAGAACTCAGAACCAATCTTTCCTCAATTTAGAAACTCTTAGTTAATCCACTAGAACTAAAGAAATAGTAAGAATCGCAAAACGTGTGAGATCTCTATGGGACGACCTGTTAAGCGCTACAACTGATACTGTACGCTTGCAGTAAATTATCACATCAAGAAGAGATCCAAGTATCTCTCTAACTCTCTCATCTCTCATAATAATAGAAGTATCTCTATTATTAATTTCTCTCCTCTCCCGCATCACATATAAGAGATATATATAGTGTTTCTATTCTAATCTCATTAGAATAGCACTATCACGATCTAATTAGTATTCAAATCCAATTAGAACTCTGGTCTTCTAATCCAAGTCTAATTGGAACTCCTTGTGATTTTTATCACATCTAGATATTAAATAGATGCGAGACACAAACCCAACACAAGGTGCAACCAACGATATCATATACCATGTTTTCGTCATGACAATGGAGAGCGGCACATGAACTTGGTGTTTGCCCAAAAGTTTTGCTTCCTCCCATTGAATAAAACTTAGATTACAATAGAAGTGAACAATGTAAAAAGAGAACAAACGAGAGGATTTTATATTTCAATCTCTCTCTTTTACAATATTCGTGTGGGATCTGCAGTGATGGGATCTGTCGAGCAGCTCATTTGGACGATCGGGCGTCGAAGTTTTCTCTCTTGAAGATAACGGCCGACTGTAGATGTTCTTCTCTGGTCTTTCACGAACTCAAGGCTCTATGCGTAACTTGAATTCTCCATAAAGAAAAGATCAATTGCCGAAAAGAAGAAGAACTTCTGCCCTAACCGAAGAAAAGACCCCTAGGGCTTCACCAAGAAGGTATTTATAGCCTTGGGATGATTTGAGAGTTTCTATTTAAATAGAATTTGCTCTCATCAAGGATTCCAATCAAATATCTTAGTTTTGATTTAAATCTCTTGATTTGGAATTCTGATTGGACTTAATTTGGGTATTTGGATAAGCCAAAATCATAATCTCAATCAGTTTGAGATTCTGGTTATCTGCTCACGCGGAGCTAATCGCATCAAAACGCGGCGCTAAATAACCAGAATGCGGAGCTAGCGCGAAGATATTGATAGCCCCGCGTTTTACTCATCACGAGGCTAAAACTAGCCAGACGCAGAGCTACTGAGTTAGCTCCGCGTTCTATTGTGGAAAACTCTATTTACTTAGAAATTTTCACTGCCAACAGAACCCCCTCCAAAGTTTTCAAAATGGCTTAGAACTTAGCAAATTTTGAAATACTTTGATCTTCAAACTAAAAACGCGGAGTTAAAATACCAAGTTTATCTCCCGTTTTGCTCACCTACGCCGAGCTAACAGTTTTTTCTTTTTTCAGTGAAATGAGTAATTGCTTCATTAATTACACTGAACTTCTGTGCCGAATACCAAGCGGCGGATCATCTGTTTAAATAGAGTCTTTGACTCATCTTCTTCTTCATTTCATCTGAAGAATCCAAGAGCTTAGAGCTCAGGTGACTCAGGCAAATCAGTTTGAAGGAATGATCTTCAACCGAACTTCCTTCGACTTTGCAAAGATTTTCCATCACTAGGATGCCATCTAAGAAGAGTACGGCATCGCACGCCTCCTTACCATCGGCGGCCGGCGTTAGCAGCGGGGGCAGCAACCGAGGCAGTGGCCACAATGGCGAGCCAATCCATGCTGCACCAATTGGAGGTAGAAATTCTGAACTTTTAGACTCCTTAAATCAATTTTGGAGTGTTTTGGCTTGGTTTTAACCGACCAGCCAATCAATTTTGAATCAGCGAGATCGTCATTCTCCGGCTGTAAGGCTTGGGAAGAAAGGAGAAGACGGAGAGAAACTATGATCTTCTTCTACGCGAAGTTATCGCGTCATCCTCACGTTTAAAACACGGGGCTATTTTAACTAGCAGTCATGTTTAAATCACGAGGCTATTTTGACTAGCAGTCGCGTTTCAATCGCGAGGCTATTTTGATTTAGCAGTTGCGTTTAAATCGCGAGGCTATTTTCTCAACTGTGCGCGGAGTTTATCCTTAGCTTCGCGTTTTCATACTTAGAAGATTTTTCGAGTTTTCTCTAACTCTTGATTCTTCTTTTGCAGTGAAGTACTTGGACCAGATCCTTTTTGAAGAGGAGTGCATGTGGCTTTACCAGTCTTCGTCAGCAAAAGTAACTCTAAGGAAACCAGAAGCATATGCTTTACAACATAGTTGCAGGTTTCAAGCCCTGGCTCCAAAAGATAAACTTTTTGAAGGAGTTACAAGAACTCTGCGGCAGCTCATTAAGTTTTCTTGAGGACCATTTCTGTTAGATGACAATCTCTGTCGCTTTTCAAAGCAATAGAGATGTTCATCTAAGGGCTTGTAGCATGTCGAATCCAACTTGTGCATCTTCATTAGGATTCTTATAGCAGTATCTTCAGATAATCCACTAAGAACTTTAAACAGATCATAGTTGACATTTGCAGAGGAGATCTCTTGTATATGAACTCTGGAATTGAACTTCAACACCCCGCGGAGGAATCTCGCCGTTAGGTTATTGATGAGTCGATAAATTTGTAGAAGCTTTTGGGAGAGCTATAACTCCATCTTTTTCTTCTATAATCTTTTTCTTTTATGAAATAAAGGCAACTATTTTCCTCTCTATCTGTCGGCTTCAAGAATCTTGCTTGCTCAACAAATAGATGGTTTATAATTTTGGTAAAATAATTTAAGGCTCATTTGTGTAACTTAGACTATCAATACCAAAATGATCGGGTAAACATCATTTTAACTTAGATGGAAGCGCCTAATTGCACTCACTAAAAAAATCCAAGTTCTTCATAGGAGCGCGAATTTAAAAGCCTCACGTTTTGCATAGTTGCGCGGAGTTAATAACTTCGCGTTTTCCATCATCATGCGAAGCTAATAGCTTCGCGTTTTGGACAGTAACTGGTCAGTTATCTTCTCCAAAACTCGCGCCGAATCCCAAGAGGCGGTTCTTTCATTTAAATGGAGTTTTAAACCCTCTTCTTTCTTACTTCATTTGAGAACTTTCCAGAGACTTGGAGATTCAGGCGATCAAAGTTCAGGCGACCCGAGCGTTTTTCCGACCGAGTTTCTCCCGATTTTCCATCGGTTTTTCTCAATTTCTTCAAGCAATGGCACCTAAGACTCGTGCTTCTTCCCGCGTGGCCTCGTCGTCGGCAACTGGCACAAGCAGCGACGACAATGGTCGTGGCAACGGTGAGCCAGTCCATGCTTCGCTTAGCGGAGGTAAGGACCTCACTTTTGGGGCTTTTTAGAACATTTAGAGAGTGATTTGGCTCGGTTCTAACCAATCGATCACCGGCGAGATCGCCGTACTCCGGCCGTATGGCTTGGAGAAGAAGAAAAGCTCTAGCTTTCTTTTTACGCGAAGCTATCGCGTCATCCTCGCGTTTTGAAGCGCGGGGCTATTTTGAGTAGCAGTCGCGTTGAAACGCGAGGCTATTTGATTTAGCAGTCGCGTTGAAATGCGAGGCTATTTGATTTAGCAGTCGCGTTGGAACGCGAGGCTATTTTGAGTAGCAGTCGCGTTAAAATGCGAGGCTATTTAATGTAGCAGTCGTGTTAAAACGCGAGGCTATTTTGAGTAGCAGTCGCGTTAAAACGCGAGGCTATTTAATGTAGCAGTCGCGTTAAAACGCGAGGCTATTTAATGTAGCAGTCGCGTTAAAACGCGAGGCTATTTAATGTAGCAGTCGCGTTGAAACGCGAGGCTATTTTGATTTCTGCGGTCTAATTTTTAGCTTCGCGCGGAGTTACTTTTAGCTGCGCGCGGTCTAATTTTTAGCTTCGCGTTTCCATACTTAGAAAAATTTTCTGTTTTGTAGAAACTTTTCTAACTTTGATTTTCCTTTTGCAGTAGGGTATTCGGCAGAAGCCCTTCCCCATAAGCACTACTTTGGTTTTGTTGGGGGTTCTGATCCATCAGCTCAATTTCGCTTCACCACCATCCTGACCGCGTGCAAACCAGATTCGAGCGAGCGCAGGGAAAAATTGATCAAATATCATCCCACTACTGCACGGGAGATTATAACTGATGCGGCCTTTGAAACCATGAACAGAGAAGCGCTAGAGAAGCCCGCATTTCTCTTCGGAGATATAATAGAGCAATCAGACCATATTCTCTTTGAAGAGGAAAGCAAGTGGCTCTATAATTCTGGCGAAGCTTTAATGTTTCTGCCTAGAATGGAGCATGGCTATCCCCTGATCTATCTCCAGAGACTGGCGGCGCATCATGAATTAGAGTGGGGGTTAACCCAAGAACAGGACGGTGTCCCAACGGGTAAATTGGGCGCACATGCGGCTTATCAAAATGGCCCTACCATATGCATTACTGGTTTGCTTCAAGGCAGATTTAGTAAGGAGCACCCAGTAGGAGAGGTTCCGATCCACGCACGAACTTTCCTGAGTGAGTTCCTGGCGAAGAAGGCCAATACCCGGCTAGCGACTTCAGAATGCCTGGCTGGATTTATTCATCTGGCAACATGTGGTGGGCCCGCCACGTTCAATACATGTTGGATTCCCATGAACCCATTCTGAAGGAGATTGATTTATACAAGGCCATCAAAAATGTTCATATTGGGTTCCCTCAGAGTGCTTTTCACTTCTTCTGCTTTCTGGAGATGTACAATCTCGAAACCTACACCCTTTTTACTCCAGTGAGTAAGCTAGGGTTTGCTCTCCACGAGATGTTTGAGGTATCTGGGCTTTCAATGGGCGAAGTCCCCTGTGAAGAGTATATCCCCACTACCGAAGAGTTGAACATGCTGATGGCGAAGGACGAGCGCATCTATGCTACATACTGGGAGATGATGTGCCATTACCACATCTGTGCTGACCTGGCAGGTGTGCGTAATCAGGGTATCGGTCACAAGAAATGGGCCGATTACCTCTTCGCCAACTTGAACTCCAAGGATAGTTCAACAACTATCCATGGCCATGCTCCTGTCTACGTCACGGAGATCGATCGCCGCATCGCTAAGACCCGGCTAATGTATTATACTACTGAATCCAATGAAGGCGGATTCGGTCCTGACATCTCTTTCAAGAGTTACCACTATCAAGCTCAGTCCTCAATTTCCAACAGAGGCCTTATTACTGGGTTCTTGATGTTGTGGTTAAAAAGGTGTGTCGTGCCGTCTTTGCCAAAGGAAGCAATTGCAATGACTGTGGTATACCCAACAGTTCTCCTTGCATACGGCCGACCTTTCGGGCTTCTTCCCGCCATGGTGTGCAATCTACAGCATGGGTTGCGAACACTCTGTGATGACTTCTTCCCTGCTGATAAGGGCAAGGGGAAAGAAAAAGGCAAGTCAAAAGAAATTGCCCAGGTGAAAACTCCGAACCCTAGGGTGGAGATGCCTTACACCTATCTGATGGCATGGCTCGTCATGCACTGCCCGTCTCTAATGAGTGCTACTTCACACCGCTTTGGGGACAAGTCCTACTTGGTGGAGTTATACGAGCGCTCTTCATGGAAGCATCACTATATGTCTCAAATCCGCAAGACTCTTCGTCATCATCAAAATTATGAGATCTTCCGGTACTTCCCCAACTTTTCTGGTGGTGGTTATGGGTCAAAGTTGAAGGATATTGCGAGAGCAGATAACTTCACTGCCTTATCCTCGGGAGCGTTCTGGTGGCTTCTTAATATCCGACCCGGGCACCTGGTGTATCGTCAAGATGCTAAGTGTCTTATTGAACCGTACACTCCGAGTCGCTTCGCTCGCCAGTTCGGATATTCCCAACTTTATGTGGGTAATCCGAACTAGAATATTGCCCATAAGGGAAATCTATACGATGGCACTCGCGGTTGGTTTCATTTGCAGCTGGTGGGACCGGAGCTGAATTCATCCTGCCACAGAAGTCGCCAGAACTGGCCATGACTCTTAGCTTTTGCACATGGTATAGCGTTACAAATGCTGACGTGCCCGCTTCTCCATCAACCGAAGCTGTTGCAAGGAGATTGAGGCTTTCTACATTAGCCGCCAAGGTGCTTCAAGAGTTAGGGTAAAAGGAATGGATGAATTCCTTGGCGCAGCGGCCGAACCCTCAGACGTCAGCGAGTCTGACGATGATGATAATAATGATGATGACAACCTTTATGTTGGAGGTGCTCCTCAACCGGTCGTCATCCTCCCCTGGAGCTCAACCCTCAAACGCCGTGGTGCCCCAAAGAAAGGGCTTGCCAAAAAGAAGAAGAAGTTGGCTCCCGGAACTCTAGTAGCCCCTCAAGAAGTGGCTATCAAGTTCGCCTCGGATCTGCTGGCTTCAACTCTACCTCCAGCACCGGCAGGGGAGAGTGGACCTGTTGGGACCCCAAGTGCTCCCGAGGTTCCGGCTCCTCCGACGGTAGAACCTGTCAACACCCCGCGAAGCTACCACTGGGTAGTGAGACGGGTATGCTTCTGGAGACAACAGCGGCTCCCCCTTCAAGTCCAACAACTGGACTTGTATCTCCTGGTATAGTTCTCTCAGCTCTTATACTCTGTCTTCTATTTATTTTTCTGTATTTGTATGCAACCTTCTTTGTCTTGCTTTTCTGAGGTACAGGTGGCCACCCTCTCTCGCTGATGCATTCGACCACAAAGGGGGAGTTCGAGGAGAGAGTGGACTATTCGGGCACCACTGGCTCAGCAGGTGGATTAGGTAGTTCTGCAAATGAACTCGATGCAGACTACTTCACAACAACTCCTATCTCTGTTCCTTCTTCAGTTCCCCCTATCGATGAACTTGGGAGCGACGACAGGACAGAGAAGCCACCCCATCTCCAAGCTTGCCGTCTCCAACAGAAAATGTCTGCTCCGAAGAGACTTTTCCAATAGTTGTCGGTGTGCCTTCTGCTCGCCAGCAATACTAACGCCTTCTACCATAATGGCTGTTGAGACACCTGCAACTCCTCCAGCTCCTAGTCTTCCAGCGGGGGATGAGAAAAATTTGAAGTTTTCATTTGAAGCTACTTCTACCACCGAAGGAGCTTCTGGTGGAGACACTCCCTCATCTTCTCCTATTGGTGGCGCTGCCCGGGTGATTTGTACTAGCGACGCTTCTCCTCAGGTTCATAGTTCTGCCAGATCTGCGTTGGCCTTACTAGCCCCGCATATTATGAGCCTGGTATAAGGACGGGCTTCTTCCTCTTCAATTCCAGTGGATACCGTTCCCCCTCTAGCGACATCTTCCTTAGCGCTGCCTCCTTTAAATGCAGACACCGTGGATCCTTTTGAGGAACTCTTCAAATACAGTGTTAATGATTTTATGCGGTTGCTAAGAAGATGCATCGGGATGATTTCTGGTGGAATAGATTTCTTTAGTCTCGGTCGTCCGATGTTATCCAGCTATTTGGATAATATTGAAAGAATCGGGGGATAGAACCGAGCAGCTCCCTACCGGGCCCGCTTTAGAGCTTTAGAAGAGCAGGTGAACACGCTAAACACAGTTCGTCACGCGGACATGGAAGCGATCAGCGAAATCGAGTTAGCGCGGCTTCGGATGGAGTTAGCGGCGCGTCGGGAGGAGTTGACACGATAGGAAGAAGTATGGTCTCGGGAGTTGGCAGAGTTCCAGGCTAGTCGGGAGTCCATTCTTAGGGGTTTGGAGGTAGTAGACTCCAAGATTGAGGGGAGTCAGGCCGCCATCCTCAAAGCCCAGGAGACCATTGCTAGAGCCCGGGCGGTCTTAGTATCCAGCGAGCTTCAATTAGGGGAATCCGTTAAGAAGCGGGAAGCACTGATCCTCCAACGGGGGTAGGTCGAGCAGAAGGAGACAATAAGAAGCGGTGCTATGGTAGAGTCTCGTCAGCATCTAACTCAGCAACTTGCAATGAATGATGATGACTTACGCCGGCAGGCTCAACACTCCGTGGAGGCAACTCATCGTCGAGTGATTAACGAGACGATGAATAAGTTGAAGCTCTTAGGAGATCCATAGTTTTCTTTTGTTCTTTTATTTCTTCATTCTTTTTTTTGTAATAAAAGAGAGAATTTTTGTAACTCCATTCTTTTGTTGATGAAATAAAGATAATCATTTGATTCTTTTACTTGCTAGCCACAAAATTTGTTGGCACAACAGATAACTTGTCATCAAAATGATTTAATTTGTTTAGGTAATGTAGTCCAAGACTCATTTGTGTATCTTGAGCGGAGATGGAAATAATCCAAATCATACTGTCAGAGGTAAAAATTTAACATGACAGGTTTTATGGGATTTTTAGCAAACCCCCAGCTATCAACGAATTTGATTAGCCTTTACCAATCGCCGTTTGCGTTGGGCTAGCCATGCTATTCCCCTCAGCATGGTGAGTTGTCGAGGAATTGATTTCCTCTCCCGTTTGCTTTCGACAGCATTGGGTAGCTAATTTCATACTTTTACCCCCAGTATGATAGGGTTGGCAAGGAGTTTGATCTCCTCTTCCCGTTGCTATAACAGCATTGGGCAATTGATTTTATACTTTTACCCCCAGTATGATAGGGTTGGCAAGGAATTTGATCTCCTCTTCCCGCTGCTATAATAGCATTGCGCAATTGATTTCATACTTTTACCCCCAGTATGATAGGGTTGGCGAGAAATTTTATCTCCTCTTCCCGCGGCTATAACAGCATTGGGCAATTGATTTCATATTTTTACCCCAAGTATGATAGGGTTGGCGAAAAATTTGATCTCCTCTTCCCGCTGCTATAATAGCATTGAGTAATTGAAGGCTCTCGTAAACAAATGGAGGCGGTTCAAGGCTTAATTGCGTAACTTAAACTGGGCACACAACGATGATCAGGTTAGGATTCATCAAATTTAGGTCAGAGGCGCTCAATCGCGCATGCCTAAGAAGAAGGTTGGAGGCGGTTCAAGGCTCAACTACGTAACCTGAACTGGGCACACCAAATTTAGGTCAGAGGTGCTCAATTGCGCATGCCTAAGAAGGAGATTGGAGGCGGTTCAAGGCTCAAATGCGTAACTTGAACTGGGCACACCAAATTTAGGTCAGAGACGCTCAATTGTGCATGCCTAAGAAGAAGATTGGAGGCAGTTCAAGGCTTAATGCGTAACTTGAACTGGGCACACCAAATTTAGGTCAGAGGCGCCCATTTGCGCATGCCTAAGAAGAAGATTGGAGGCGGTTCAAGGCTCAAATGCGTAACTTGAACTGGGCACACCAAATTTAGGTCAGAGGCGCTCAATTGCGCATGCCTAAGAAGAAGATTGGAGGCGGTTCAAGGCTCAAATGCGTAACTTGAATTGGGCACACCAAGTTTAGGTCAGAGGCGCCCATTTACGCATGCCTAAGAAGAAGATTGGAGGCGGTTCAAGGCTCAAATACATAACTTGAACTGGGCACACCAAATTTAGGTCAGAGACTCCCAATCGCGCATGCCTAAGAAGAAGGTTGGCGGCAGTTCAAGGCTCAGCTGCGTAACCTGAACTGGGCACACCAAATTTTGGTCAGAGACTTCCATTTGCGCATGCCTAAGATGTAGATTGGAGGCGGTTCAAGGCTCAACTGCGTAACTTGAACTGGGCACACCAAATTTAGGTCAGAGGCGCCCATTTGCGCATGCCTAAGAAGAAGATTAGAAGCGGTTCAAGGCTCAACTGCATAACCTGAACTGAGCACACCATATTTAGGTCAGAGGCGCCCATTTGCGCCTGCCTAAGAAGAAGATTGGAGGCGGTTCAAGGCTCAACTGCGTAACCTGAACTGGGCACAACAAATTTAGGTCAGAGGCGCCCATTTGCGCAAGCCTAAGAAGAAGATTAGAGGCGGTTCAGGCTGAAATGCGTAACTTGAACTGAACACACCAAATTTAGGTCAGAGGCGCCCATTTGCGCATGCCTAAGAAGTAGATTGGAGGCGGTTCAAGGTTCAACTGCGTAACTTGAACTGGGCACACCAAATTTAGGTCAGAGGCGCTCATTTGCGCATGCCTAAGAAGAAGTCCAAGTGCTCATCTGCGTAACTTGAACAAGTGGAGTCGCGTACTTCCAGGGATATGAAGTATAGTATTTCTTCAGAAACTTGTCGTTGATCGGCATCATCATCCTATCTCCACTCTGATTCATTAAGCGGTAGGCTCCACTGGAGTATACAGTCTCCACGATGAACGGTCCCTCCCACTTGGGTTCAAATTTACCCTTAGTCTTGTGGGTCAGCACCATCGGCCTTTTAACAGCCAGAACCAAGTCTCCTTATTTAAAGGTCCTTGGTTTAACGTTCTTATTGAACGTTTGCGCGATTCAGGCTTGATACAACTCAATTTATTGTTGAGCCCTGAGACGTTTTTCATCTAACGCCTCTAGTTCTTGTAATCTTTGTTGATGGCGCTCTTCTGTCGTCATCTTTGCGGCTAAAGCCACTCTTAGTGATGGAATCTGGATTTCGAGAGGCAAGACGGCCTCGCTTCCATAGACCAAAGAGAATGGAGTAGCTTTTGTCGGGGTGCGAACGGTGGTGCGATAAGCCCACAAACATTCTCCCAGCTTTTCATCCCAGTCTCGTTTATTGGAAGAGACGAACTTCCGAAGGAGTTTAATAATCGTCTTAGGCTTTGGCTAATCCATTTGCCGCAGAGTTATATGGTGTTGATGCTATGTCCTTGATTCTGAATTTATCACAGAATCTTGAAAACCTCTCGCTGACGAATTGCGGTCCATTATCATGGATGATCCTCCGTGGGATGCCAAAGCAGTAAATAACATGATACTTAATGAACTTAACCACATCTGTTGTTTTTACCTCTCTCATGGGCACGGCTTCAGCCCTTCTTGAAAAATAATCGGTTATTGCAAGAATAAACCGATGTCCTCTGGATGACGGGGGAGTTATAGGCCCCACAATATCCATTCCCCATGCCTCAAATGGCCAACTAGCAACAGTATTGTGCAAGTATTCTGGGGGTTGATGAATAAAATTGGCATGAACTTGGCATGCATGGCACCGTTTAGCGTATGCCATTACTTCCGTAATCATGTTCGGCCAGTAGTATCCCAGCCTCCTTATGCGGTCTCCAAGTTTTGGGCCGGGCTGATGAGCTCCACATACTCTATCGTGTGTTTCTCTCAGCACTTCTTCTGCTTCTGCTTTTGATATGCAGCGTAGCAGCAGACCGTCTCTTGACTTTCTATACAAAGTCTGAAGCTTGTGGTCATAATAAAATTTCTGGGCCTTCCACTTTATCGAGGTGGCTTCCTTTAGATCTTCTGGCAAGATCCCATGTAAAGCATAATCCACAAACGGAAATTGCCAATCAGGGAGTTCCAAGATTAAACCTGTCTGGGACACCTCTTTGGCTTGGAATACCATATCTGGGTGGAGGAGTTCTCTGCTACCAATGGTGATGCTTTTAGCTTCACCTGGCGGGATCGTTAATGTTGCAGCTAATGCGGCAAGAGCATCTGCATATACATTCTCATTCCGAGATATATGGTATATATAAAATTGCTCAAAATATCTTGCTAGCTCAGTGGCTAGCTGATGATAAGAGATGAGGGCTTCATGTCTGACTTCATACTCACCCGTCATCTGATTGACGATGAGATTAGAGTCTCCATATGCCTCTAAATGGTTCACCCCCAGCTGCAGAGCTATTTTTAAACCGATAATGAATGCGTTATATTCCGCCACATTATTCGTGCACGGTTCTGTTAATGAGTAACCGTTAGGCAATATATGTTTATGTGGGGATATTAACACAACCCCCACTCTAGCAGCGGATCGTCTGGCAGCACCATCAAAGTACATTTGCCATGGTTGTTCTTTGCTAACTGTGTTGACCTCTGACGTCTGTTTAGACCAGATTGGATGGTCTGCTAAGAAATCGGCAATCGCCTGTCCCTTCATGGCCTTTTGAGGGACGAAGTGTATATCATATGGCGATAGCAATAATGCCCATTTCGCCAATCGGCCGTTTAAGGATCCTAGTTTTGTCATCAGGATTTTCAAGGGGTTAACCCATGATATGACATGAATTGTTTGCCCTGAAAGATAGTGTGGAATTTTCTGAACAGCAAACACTAGGGCTAAACATTCTTTTTTGATCGGGGTATACCGATGCTCGGCTCCGATCATTGTCCTGCTTAAATAATAGAAGGTGTGTTCATGGCCGTGCTCATTATACTGAGCAAGTAATGCTCCTAACGCATCATCCACGGCCCTTACATATATAAGGAAGGTCTGCCCAGGGACCGGTGCCATAAGAACACGAGGCTTAGTGAGGTACTCTTTGAGGTCATCAAATGCCTGTTGACATTCCTCATCCCATACGAAAGACACTCCCTTTTTCATAAGTTTGGAGAATGGCTGGCATCGTCCAGATAGGTTGGATATGAAGCGCCGAATATAGGTAAGCTTTCCTTGTAACTCTATTAATTCTTTAAGGTTGCGGGGCGGTGGCATTTCACTGATTGTTGTCACTTTTTCAGGATCGAGGAAGATTCCTTTTGAAGTTATTACGAACCCAAGGAATTTCCCGCTAGACACCCCCATAAAAGACTTAGTGGGATTCATTTTTAAGTGATGTTTTCGCATAAGATCGAAGACCATTCTTAAATCATGAGGATGATCTTCTTTATTCTTGCTTTTGACCGCTAAGTCATCCACATAACACTCCACTGTTTTGCGCAGGTGTTCTTTGAATATGACACTCATTGCGCGTTGGTAGGTGGCACCGGCGTTCTTCAATCCGAAAGGCATCACCGTATAACAGTAAACCCCCAGCGGCGTTCTGAAAGCTGTATGCTTTTCATCCTCTAGGTGCATCTTGATTTGGTTATAACCTGAGAAGCCATCCATGAAGGACATCCTCTCGTAACCACAAGTATTATTAATTATTACATCGGTGATGGGGAGTGGAAAGTCATCCTTAGGACATGCAGCGTTCAGATCTCGAAAATCGATACATATCCGAATTTTGCCGTTCTTCTTATGAACTGGCACTATGTTAGCCACCCAATCAGGATGCTGTTCTTCGCGGATGAATCCGGATTTTATAAGTTTATTGACCTCAGCAACTATTGCCTCCATCAATTCCGATCGAAAACGCCTTTGCTGTTGTTTAACTAGCTTGGCGTCCTCTTTAATATTTAACCGGTGTGTGGCAATCTGAGGATCAAGACCGGGAATGTCTTCGTAACTCCATGCGAATACGTCAATATACTCTTGATGAGAGATATAAGTTTCCCATTTTCCAAGGGAGTTAGCGTGTCGCTTATAAAAATGGGCTTCGGATTTTCTTCCATTCCCATATTGACCTGTACTAATTTGTCTTCTGTGGGCGGGTCACGCTGTTCAAAGAGGACATCCCAGAGAGTGTCCATATACTTGGCCCAGGAATCATCTTGAATATCAATTGGTTCCTCGTCGCTTTCTGGTGCGGCTGAAACCATATTGGCTGTCAAAGATTGAAACCAAGCACCGGTACTTATATCCGAATCATGGTCGGGTGAAGATGTATCTTCCTTGGCCGAAGAACTCTCTTCATCTTTTAATGGTGATGAGGGTGGAGTAGATATATAACCCAACCCCCTGCGGGTCTTCTGATAATAATCCGGGCTCTTTCCTATCGGTCTAAACGAGGGTATGAGATTTCGTCGCCCTTTTCCAAAGTTTAATCCCGGTTTCTGGGTAAGATTATAACCCATTTTCTCCATCATTTGCCGGGATCTCTGTCCATACAAGTGAAATTGAGGTGATGTTTGCTCATCACTTTCACTGCTTTGTCTTCGTCGAGGTGACGTAATTACTCTGCCGAACATGATCGGCTTTTGGGACTTTTGTCGAGAAGGCACTTCAAAGTAGTGACCTTTTCCCTTAACTATTTTAGACCGAGAGAGGAAGGATGACCTAAGTGGCAAATGGTATGCCACCAGAACTTCAAGTTCGGATAGGTCATCTACTTTAGTAGAAATACAAGAGGGTTCAGATTCAGTAGCTACAGCATGCTCGTAGACTAACTTTATGTTTTCATTAATAGCCCATTCACTCTCTATTACATCAGCCATATTATTATCAAGACTCAAACTAAAATCTAAGTGAGAGTTGATTTCATAATCACCCCCATCGTCTTCTTCAGGAAGCTCGTATTCAGTGTCGGCTTCATTGCCACTGTCATCGGGCTTTTGAAGCCTGCTGCGATCATCGCACGGTATCTCATGGACCGGTTTGTAGAGCCTGGCGTCCGTGAAGTAATTTTCTAGTCCCTTGAATGGTTGCCTATCTGCAACTAGTGTTCGGACTTCTCCTTCTTCATCGCAATATTTCATGCATTGGTGGAGAGTCGACGGGACTATCATGTAAGCGTGGATCCAAGGCCGTCCCTGTAAAATATTTTAGGAGGTATCAGCATCAATAACGTAACATGTGACCTCCGTCCTTAAGTCTCCAATTTGGCACCGCAATCGGATTTTACCAAGAGGATGGCTGTTGTTAGCGTTGAATCCGTAAATAGTGGTGTTTGTAGGCGTTAAACGATGAGAAGATATTCCCAATAGCTGCATTAGCCTTCTGGGAACAACACTTAATGCAGACCCCGGATCAATTTGAATGCGTTCCACCTTGGTGGACCCGACATATCCGGTAAAATATAAAGACCTATTATGCTTTATATTCCTCACCTGCATGTCTTCTGGAGAGAAGATAATTTGTGGGACATGCCTCCTTACCTGATGACAGTTGGGGCAAGGATCCTGTTCCTCGATGGCCGGCTCGACAATCTGAGCTAGGAATGACTCAGAGTCTGCCAAGGCCTCTCTCAACGCCTCACAAGTCGACTTTGATAATCGTAGCAACTCGTATAGTGTAACTCGAGCTGGAATATTTTCCAGCTGAGCTATTATATCAAACTTGAAGGAAGTCTCCTTGGCTCCTTCATCTCTAATAGGATTCTTCTGGAAGCGGAGCCCTTTTTACTTCGCCAGTTTTGCAAGTTCTGCATATATGTCTTTCGGATCAACTCTGGTGTAGTCCTTGAGATATGTCTTCCCAGATCGAGTACCGGAAGGGCCTGCCCCATCCTGGTGAGTGGCCATAGTTTCGGGCTCTTCTTCAGAATCTGTGAAGGCTCCCGAAACTATATATTCTTCCCTTATCTCTGCAGAAATGACATTAACAGTCCGCTTTTTTCCTTGACCTGTGGTAGTCCACTGCTCATCTTCAGGGTGAACCCACATAACTTCCCCCTTCTGGGTTGTTACGGGGACGAGTCCTTCTCGGGCTTTGTTGTGAGGGTCAAGGTTCTTTGTAACCATCTTACCCTTTGGGATTGGGGTCACTCCTGCGAGGAACTCATGGGTTCCAACCACTATAGTTGTCATGTTGGCGGTGACCTTCTTTTGTTCCTCTTTAAGTGTCAGAACTCCAGTTTCTATTAGTGCTTGAATTCTGTTATTAAGAGGGTAACAATCCCTAGTAGGGTGTTCAACGTTCCGGTGATAAAGATAGTAATTGGGGTCGTTGGTCTTGCCAGCGTCCTCTGGCTTCCTATTCTCCGGAAGTTTTAGCATTCCCTTCCTCTGGAGCAAGTAAAAGAGGGTAGGTGTCTGTTCCGCCTTAAAAGTATAGATCTTCTCTTGCTGAGGCCTATTCTGTCTGGTGCCCTGCTGATTTTGGGGCTTCGGATTTGGTGGAGGTTTTGACTCTTGAGGAGCAGCTTCTGATGCCATCACTGCTTTCCCTTTATTCTTGTTGCTATTATTTTGGGTATATGGCTTATTACCCCCAGCACTTCTTGATCCACGATACTCTTCAACTCGACGGATCAAGTCTTCGGCTTGCTCCCCTTGCTTGAGCAGATCTCTCCACGTTTTAGACTCCACGGCCCCCATTTTTAGGAGCACGTTAGTCTCAAAATTATGTCGACATGTCTCGACTAGAGTTTCCTGGATCATTCCGTGTTTGCAATGCACGGAGTTCTCCCGGAACCTTTCTATGAAGTCTTTGACAGTTTCTTGTTCCCCTTGTTTGGTTGCAAGGAGGGAATGAACCGTAATCTCGGTATCATCCTCAAAGAAACATGCGAGATTTAATTTCTCAACATCTAACCAGGTATTAATAGTACCTGGGGGCAACTGCATTAACCAAGTAAAAGCAGGCCCTCGCAAAGTACTTGCGAATATTTTGGTCATAATCGGGTCATTACCCATCAGATGTCCGGCTTGGGATAAGAAGTAATAAACGTGTTGACTGGGCGCCCTTCCCGTCATATGGCTCTAATTTGAGCGGTTTATACTTCTGAGGATATGGTATCATATCCCATTCAGGCGGATATGGTCTTGAGACCCCTGACTCTTTCAACTCCTTTTTATGCATCAAAGTTTTGAGTTGACTTTGTAATTTTTCTATCTTTTCTCTATGAGGATCATGGAAAGAAAATCTATCCTCGTCCTCGTGCATCGAGTGGGCTTTTTCTTCCTTTTTCTCTTCGTTCAGAGTCTCTTTGCCCCTCTTGGCATTATCTCAACAAATTTTGAAAGCATCACTTTAAGGTCTTCAATCGTTTTTTGTTGCTCTGGAATCATTCTTTCTTGAGCTTCAAATCTCTGATTGATGTCGTCAGATTTATCTGCCATATGTGATGCTGACCTTTGTAGCCGAGATGATGCAGAGGAAGGAGGCGAGGCTATAGCTGAATTATCGCTATCATCGTCATAAGATCCTCTTACAAGTCTCTTATAATTTCGAGGTGGGATGGCTCCTGATTTAAGTCGAGTGATGTGAGGAGGTTCTTCATCACTCGATTCTGAATCATCATCCGTCTCTACAATCTTCTTTCCTTTTCCCACCATATTGGAGGTTAAAGCTCTCCATTCTTTTAGGAAAGTGGTTTTTGTCCTCTTAATAGGGCTCTTGTTTGACTCGGTTAATCGGTCGAACACCGATACCCTGCTCTTGCTACAGTCACAGTTGTTCATTACAGCGGATACCGTTGTCAAGCTGCTGGCAGTGACAGACAGGTTTAGCTTGAACTTGTTCTATGCCTTTCTTCTTGGACAGATACTCCCTGAGATCAGTGCCTTTAGCCATGGAGTCGTAGGACCCATTCAACTGTTTAGAGGGTCTAGGAACCCACTGAATCTTCTTAAGATCACTGGAGTCCAGTTCTGGTCTACTGACGCGAGGATCAGCCCTGATTCTGCAGTCGAGTTGATGTACACGGATCTTGGAAGTAGCTTCGCGTCTTATCTAGCGAGGCTGAAGAATAGCTTCGTATTCTGCCATGTTAGCCTCGCGCTTCTCGCTGGCTTGGCGTGTGTTCAAAAGTTTAGCTTCTGGAATAATAGCCCCGCGTGAAAGAAAATTCTTACACGCTGCTTACCCTTGCGATTAACGCAAGTCATGGCTTCGTGCCTAGCGCGATTTTTACGACTGACAATAATTTGCCAATCATCTTTGCGATTCTCGTGGAGAATATTGCGTTTCTCGTAAGTATTACTGGCCTCACTTTTATCGCTTGGCTCAGTATCAGCCTCTCGTGGAGAATCACACGCTGGCTTTGCTGAATTTTTATACTCGCGTTCCTCGCGAGTGTAAGAAGTCTTGCGTTTCTCGCAAGTATTACCGGCCTTGCTTTTATCGCTTGGCTCAGTACCAGCCTCGCATGGAAAATCACACGCTGGCTTTATTGAATTTTTATACTCGCGTTCCTCGTGAGTGTCAGATATTTTGCGACTAGCGCAAATCTTACTGGCTTTGCGTTTCTCGCTAAGCTCAGTAATAGCCTCGCGTGGAAAATCACACGCTGGCTTTTCCTTGCTTTTAAGGCAAATTGTAACTTCGCGTTTAACGCGATAATGACCGATCTTGCAATTAGCACGAGCCAGTTTGCGAGGGACCATAGCCTCGCGTCCATTAGCCTCGCAGCTAAGGCGGGCTTTGAGGGCTTTTCGCCTCGCTCTTCGATTCCTATTTCGGAGTTGGGTTCTGGTCTATCCAATTCCTAGGTCTTCTTCGGCAGTAGGAAGCTCATCCTCTACTAGGATTTCCTATCCGAGCATCGGCCCTATAGCCGCAGTCTCTAAGGATCCTCGTCTCTCGGTGGATACCTTTTTACCCGTTGCTCGGGTATTGGAGAACATGCGACGATAGTGTTGTGTCTCGTCCAAGTCACCTGATTCAGAGGAGAGAAACTCCTCGTACTTCTGCTAATCGATTTCAACGACGAGCATGTCCATGTCGGATCCGATCAAATCAATGTCCGATTGCGCTACAATCTCTTCATCAGTGAAAGAGATGGCTCCCACTGTGGTCGCCAGTTTGTTCGCCGCAAAAGTTTTGCTTCCTCCCATTGAATACAACTTAGACTACAATAGAAGTGAACAATGTAAAAAGAGAACAAATGAGATGATTTTATATTTCAATCTCTCTCTTTTACAATATTCGTGTGGGATCTGTAGCGATGGGATCTGTCGAGCAGCTCCTTTGGACGATCGGGCGTCGAACTCTTCTCTCTTGAAGATAACGGCCGACTGTAGACGATCTTCTCTGGTCTTTCACGAACTCAAGGCTCTATGCGTAACTTGAATTCTCCAAGAGAAAAAGATTAATTGCTGAAAAGAAGAACTTCTGCCCCAACCGAAGAAAAGACCCCTAGGGCTTCATCAAGAAGGTATTTATAGCCTTGGGATGATTTCAAAGTTCTATTTAAATAGAATTTGCTCTCATCAAGGATTCCAATCAAATATCTTAGTTTTGATTTAAATCTCTTGATTTTGAATTCTGATTGGACTTAATTTGGGTATTTGGATAAGCCCAAATCATAATCTCAATCAGTTTGAGATTCTGGTTATCTGCTCACGCGGAGCTAATCGCATCAAAATGCGGCGCTAAATAACCAGAATGCGGAGCTAGCACGAAGCTATTGATAGCCCCGCGTTTTACTTATCGCGAGGCTAAAACTAGCCTGACGCGGAGCTACTGAGTTAGCTCCGCGTTCTGTTGTGGAAAACTCTATTTAATTAGAAATTTTCACTGCCAACACTTGGTATCATGTCCTTTCCTTCAAGTCAATTAAAGAATTCAACCAGCTTCCACAAGCATTCATACTCATATGAAATAATCATAACAAACTAATCTATTTATTATGAGTCAAATAATACTATATTTATAGGCATCTCAACACCATACAAACAATCCAATTGGTGATGTGGGACTAAAACTAAATTAAACCCAAATACAAGAATAATTTTCTAATCTAATACTCACTTTCAAGTTAGAGTATAAATATCAATTATACCCAACTTGTTATATAGATTAGAAAATATTGTATTTCTCTTCACTAGTACAATTAATTTGAAGTAGATTAGCAACAGCAGCAATAGTAATAGCAATAGTAGATGAATCACTTGAATCATCAGTGCACACCCCGTCAACACTGTGGCAACCCTTTATCTTACCATCGAAAGTTGATATGTAGTAGTAGATAAACTTCTTTTTTAGAAACAATAGTAGGCAGTAGATAAATTTCTTTTTTCAAAACAATAGTAAGTAACATGTAAACTTCTTTCTTAGAAGTAGTAATAAGCAGTAGATAAACTTTTTTGTTAGAACCAGTAGTAGACAATAGTAGATAAACTTCTTTCTTAAAAGTAGTATTAGATAGGAGATAAACTTTTTTCTTAGACGTAATATTAGATAGAAGATAAACTTATTTCTTAGAAGTTATAGTAGGTGATAGAAAAACTTCTTTGTTAGAAGCAGTAGTGGGCAAAGGAAGAAATAAAGGGTTACATCAAGTTTGGAGTATACTCTTACAGTTGAGGAGAGACCAACCAGAGTCCCTGTAGTCACAAAGTAGAGAAAAATTGAAATTGAAGTAAATACATAATCAAATTGGCGATGCAATTACGGAGTCAGAATTGAAATCAAAGTTGACATTAAAATTTGCTTTAAATTGATGACATGATTGCGGAGTCAGAATCAAAGTCGGCATCGGAATCAAAGTTGGAGTTGGAATCGGAGTCGACCATCGATTAGGATGGTTGAGATCGACAGTTGAGATTTATTTTGTTACTTTCTCTGATACCATGTTATAAAATAATCAGAACCAACCAATCTATTTATTATGAGTTAAAAAATACATATATTTATATGTGTCTAAACACCATAGAAATAATCTAACAGGTGATGTGGGACTAAATCTAAACTAAATCTAAATATAAGATATTTTTCTAATCTAACACATACAATAGTTCTCGGCAAGAAAATATGAAAATGACTATTGCTTCCCTTCTCAGCGACGAGCGAAAGCAAGGTAAGTCCCTCAAGATTTTCTTGAGGTGATTTTTTGAGGCGAAACTTCAGATCAAAGATTGTTCGCAGATACTATACTGGAGCCACTAGGGACTAGTGTTTGGATTATACACTTGAGGCTTTCTATCAGAAAGCACATACCCACTTTGCTAATTGAGCTATTTGAACTCATTAACAAATATATAGGCCAAAAGAAATCTAAGATGATATTCAATGTTCATGATTTCCAGAAGGTAAAGTAGCCTACTGATCGAAAGGACAAGGCAAGAGAAAAGGATGAGTTCACTAAGATGCTACAAAGACAAAAAGGACGAATGCTAAGGCGATAACCATCAGGATCCAAAGGTGACTTTACTCTCCTTATTCTTCTAGGACCCATGTTCTCAACTAGCTCCAGAAAGAGGGCTCTCTCTCATGGGCTCCTCCCCGATGAAGATGCATATTAGAAAGCTGGACTCGTGACTCTACTATTTCAATGAAGATATGGGTCATACAACCGAAGAGTGTATCCAACTAAATAAAAAAAATTTGAGAAACTCATCTAAAGAGGACATCTCAAAAAGTTTGTAAAGAAGGAATTAGGTCACCGACTGATTGCCTTGATAAAGACAATGATGAAAAATGACTCCACCATGGGCAACGCATGATCCTAAATATTATAGAAGGACCAGCATTTGAATGAAATTCCTACTTAGCTCAGAAGAAATATGTTAGGTCTGTCAATGCCAGGAGCCACCATCCAAAGTGCTTGAAGTGATTGGAGATAACCTTCTCGCTTTTATGGGATCAGAGTCTTGCATGTCTTCACCACAACAAACATAGGGAGTTTCATGGTGAGGAGGATCCTTGTCGATACAGAGAGCTCATGCAATGTAATCTTCCTTAGTACATTCAAGCAGCTGGGGATAAACAAAATGAAACTCAACAGTCGATTGGACCCCCTATTAGGGTTTAACAACACCGAGACTCATACACTGTCTCAATGTGTCTCCACAGCACACTTAGAGAGTTGCTAAGGTAAGCTATATTAAAGATTGAGTATGTCATCATGGACATCAAGTCATCGAGCAACATGATTCTTAGGAGGACCACCCTTAATGCTCTTGGCACTATCATCTTGACTCTTTCTCAGGTGATGATGTTTCCTATTGAAAACAGAATCCGGTGAATACTCAGTAACCAAAAGACTTCATGTAGCCATTACTATATATCCACTAAGAAAGATAGTTGAAGTAATAACCATAAGCTACTGGGAGCGACCATAGCAAGCAGTATATAGAGGACGATGTATAGCATTTAAATAGATATCCTGAGGGATGAATCAAGAGAGTTTCGACCCTCTCCTATAGAGAAAACTTCCCCAATTCATCTACGAGGACCCAAATAGGAGAATAAGATCAGCTCCATCCTCCAAGAACCTTTATGATCTCGATGTATACGTTTTCTCAAGGACAACCCAAATGTGTTTGCATAATCTCTCGTAGATATGCAAAAAAGAGATCGAGAAGTGATCTACCACCATCTAAATATCGATCCTAATTTTTTCCTATTTGAAAAGGAATATCAGACTAGAGAATAAAAAGGTGATTGGAGTGGAGGTCCACAATCAACTTGCCACATGTTTTATTCAGGATGTTGCTATCCTAAGTAGCTGACAAATGCAACACTGGTAATGAAACATAGTTGTAAATGGAGGATGTGTGTGGACTATACTGATCTTAATAAGGCTTGTCCCCTCGATTGCTTTGCCCTTTACCTAATTGTTTGTTGATCTAGCATTGGAATGTCAGTTTCTTAGCTTTATGGACGTCTTTTCAGACATCTAAATCTTGATGGAAAAAGAAAATGTGATAAAAACCTTTCTCATCACTGAACTAAGTCCTACTGAGTTATGACCTTCAGTCTTAAGAATACAAGTGCGACTTATTAGAGACTGGTCAACAAGATCTTTAAGCTTCAAACAAATTGTAATGGAGGTCTATATTAATGATATACTGACCAAATTACCAAAATCAGTTGATCGTATGCCAACCTACATGGGACATTCGCTCTCATAAGGTACAATATGAAATTGAGTCCAGCTTAGTGTGCCTTCGGAGTTACATCAATAAAGTTTCTTAGTTTTATGGTCACATCCTATGGCATTGTAGCCAATCAAGAGAAGTTCGCTTCCAACATAAATATGAAGGAGCTAAAAACCATATGTGAGTCTCAACCATTTAATGACAAGATCACTATCTTGAGTAGATTCTTATACAAGTTGGTGGAAAGATCTATTCCCTTCATCAAAGCTTTGAGAGGCCAAATTTGAAAAATTAAAACATCTTTGAGCAGGTGATCGTGAAATATTGAATGGAATGAAGAAGCAAGAAGAGCTTTCGAGGAGCACAGGGCTTAGCTTCAAACTCCTCCTCTCCTCATTTGACCAGTACTGGGCATGGTCCTCTTTCTCTAATTGGATGCAATTGACGAAGCCATCAGCTCAGTCTTGGTCAAGATAATACAAATATTTAGCAGCTGATATATTATATTAGTAAAATTTTGAAGAATACATAGAAGAACTATTCTCGGATTGAGAAAGTCGCTTATTCACTCATTGTCACAACAAGGAAACTCTGACCACATGGTTATGGTTTTTTATGATAATATTGGCCAAACCAATCTCATCAAGATCAAAAGATCCAGTAAAATTTGAAACTAGGAATGGAACATATAGAGTTCAACATCATTTACCTAACCAACCTTCCAGTAAAGCTCAAACAATTGATGACTAAATGGTGGAAGGCACCATATATATAGAGGACAGATTTAAAGTCGGAGGACTATAAGTTGCAACCAAAATGACATGAACCTAGCAAATGCTTGGACTAGGTATGTTGAATGATCATTATGTGAACTTAGATGTGATGCAAGCAAGATCCTCAAAAAACTAGAAGGATAAGTGTAAGAACATGCGATCAAATTTGCATTCCACATCTTCAACAATCAAGCTAAGTATGAGGAGATCATCGTTGGACTAAAACATGCTTCATGCATGGGGGCTATACATATGATACTTTACAATGACTCCCAAGTAGTTGTCGATCAAATCAACGATGAGTACAAGACTAACGAAGAATAATGAACAAATTATTTTGGCTTAGTCCTAAAGCTCATGAGCAGGTTTGAGGGGGTCTATATCAATCGAATCTCTTGTAAAGATAGAGGTGATCTCTTTCCAAAGTTGTCTTATTAGAAATACTCGAGTTCACTGGCCAAATCTTTGTCAACTTATTGAAGACACTGAGTATCAATGACATAGATGTTACAGCTATTGAGCTAGTTAAAATAAACTAGATGACATCAATTAGATAATATTTGAAGGATAATATCCTACCTAATGACGAGATGGAAGTGCATAAAATCTGATTTAAAGTGGAGAGAGAAGCACTCTATGATGACTCCTTATTGAGGAAATGTTTCACCAAAACTGGCATTGGACCCCTCTTGGTCTACCCATCTTCCAAATGGGCCAACTTGCTTTCATAAGAGATAAATGAGAGAAAGTGCGAAACCATATCAGACAACAACGTTATTGACACATAATTTTTTGGTTATTTCACAGTTGCAAGATATCAAGTTTGCTTGATTATGATGCCCTAGGCTTTTACTCAAGATCCAATCTCCTATTATTTCTATCATCTTTTTAATCTCATCACTTCGTCTCAATCTTTTCCAGTCGATTCTTGTTCAGTTCCATGCCTATTTCTATATATCGATCAAAATATTTTCATACAAGCAAATTACTGCAATCTGATTTTATCATTAAATTTACTAGTCAGAGTAGTCCCAAATTGATTAGTCAAACATAAAATTTCGACTCCGGATGTGGAAGATGTGATCAAAATAAATTACCCTCAAATTTTTTATCAGTCAATCATGCCAATTAACAGTCAAACCTGTTGACAGGGCCATAAATGAGCTCAAATCAATAGTTTTTTGTAATCCAAAAACTCAATTCGAGGTCGAGTGGGCCCACAGGCTCTGGAGAGTCTATAATTGGCTGTCTAGAACACATGGATGGCCTATCATGGATTGTCCAAAGAAGATCCCCTCTGATGGAGGTCTTCTTGAACTCCAATTTATAATATGTTTATCGGTTGATTCGTCACATCATGATTATCAATTAATATATTCATTTGTCTCATTTGGACACTGAATGAGAGAGGGATAGTGTGAAGGAAACTATAACACCCATTTTTTTCACGTCATATTTTCAAATTTTATAATTAATTAAAAATAGTATTTTATTTTAAAAACATATTTTGACCTTATAAATACCCATCTCACATCTTGTCTAACTTGTCTAATTAAGTAATTATGATTAACAAAATAAGTAGGATTTATTTAAATTGATTCTTCAACAAAAAAATTAAGATAATAATTTATTTGATTTCGTTTAACCAATAGAATTCTAATATTGAATCAAAATAGAAACTCAATCCAAATCCTAGTTGAGTTAGTAAAAGAGATTAACCTAATAAATGAAGAATTTAATTATCATCCAATTAATTAGATATAATTTAAATTTAGTTTCTAGACCTATTAGGATTCAAATTCAAATTTGGTTCCTATACCTATTAGGATTATTATTGGCTCCACATCTTTCAGGATTCCTATTTAAATTTAGTTTCCATATATTTTAGGATTCTATACTTAAATAGGATAGCAAATTCGATTAGAATTCATATTGGACTTTTCTACTATAAATAAGAATAGGACTCTAAATCCCCTATAAATAGGCCCCAACAAGCTCTTTTTTTCCCAAACAAAAAAGTAAGAGAAACAAAACATGGGATAAAGAAGAAAAATTGAGAAAGAAAGAGAAGAGGGTTCAACTAATGAGAGTTTTTGAGAAGTTTGGAGATTTTGTCGCTCAGGCCAAAAACTTCATCGTAAATCAAGGCCAAGGTGAGTTTTATAACTCAGTATAGACATGCTACTGATTATATTTTATCTTAAAATGAGTCCAACTCACTCATAAATAAGCTAATATTATACTCTATTTTGTATTTTTTTCTATTTTATTTAATTAAATATTGAAATAAGTACTTGAAATTAAATAAAAACCAAAATGAGACACTATAAAATAGCGACTGAGTGTAAATTGCTATTATAATATAGAATTGGTAATAGAATATTAACTACTGTATTGTTCCTTAATATTACTGTATTGTTACATTATTACTACTGTTACTTAATACTGAACTTTAATAATAATTACCAATCCATATATTAAACTGAATGTACTGAATTGAATAATTGACACTGAAATTGACATATGCTATGTTTATAAGGAAAATTGAGCATTTATATGATTTGATGGTTGAACGTACCTGCACAACTGTTTTCCATTTTTCGGAGGATCAAGATAGGCTCTATCAAAATTGACACTAGTTCCCTTTTTCGGAGGATCGGAATAGGCTCCGATCAAAATTATCATTGTTTTTATTTTTAGGAGGATTGGAATAGTTTCCGATCAAATTACTGTTCTGTTTTTCCGGAGATACATGGGAATGCATTCAGACCAGGCAAGTTTATATTCTCTTAAATTTCCAAATACTGTAACTAAAAGACATTAACTTAAAGACTAATTGATAAGATGCAGAAAGTGTTAAAATATGAGATTTTCTATTGTTTTAATTGTACGATTTTTTTTATTTTCGAGATATTATTGTTTTATAAGTTTTACTATATATTTTGGGATCGTTTTACTAATGATCTGGTTATGAATGGCTAGACACAGATTGTTATCTAGAAGTAGACCCACCAGAGATAAAATAAGATATAATATATTTTCAGAAGCAGACAGAGCTAAAAGATTAACAGCCTTTCTACTTTATAATTTTTTATTAAATTTTATGTAAGGAGGAAAATTAATATTATTTTAACTAAAGAATTATTGGTTATTATTATTTATTGCCCATATTTCTGCTGTAATTAACTGTAATAATTACTAAGACTTGTTGAGTTATCATTCAACGTCGAACGTTCGAGCTTTCCACACTACGAAAAGTGGGGCATTACAGAAATAATCTATCTCAGAAAGAGTATTTGATAAAGGTGTTGAGTAAGTTCGCCATGACAAGATTAGTAAGCAAGTTACTACACCGTTAACCCCTCACCTCAAGTTTAGTACACAATTATCTCTGCATACCAATGAGAGATGGGAGCTTATGGATCGAGTCCATATGCTAGTGCTATTGGTGTTGGCTGTGAAAATTTCCAAGTAAAATGGAGTTTTCCACAACAGAACGCGGAGCTAATAAGTTAGCTCCGCACCTGGTTATTTTAGCCTCGCGTTTGACCAAAATGCAGAGCTAATCAATAGCTCCGCATTCTGGTTTCCTAGGTCCGTGTTAACTCCGCGTGAACAAATAAGTAGAATCTTAAATTGATTGAGATTAAGATTTGGGCTTATCCAAATACCCAAATTAAGTCCGATCAGAACTCTAAATCAAGATATTTAAATCAAAACTAAGATATTGGATTAGAATCCTTGATGAATACAAATTATATTTAGATAGAAACTCTCATATTATCCTAAGGCTATAAATACCCTCTTGAGAAAGCCTTGGGGGATCTTTTGGAAGGTTTTGTAAAGTTCGAGTTACGCGTGAGAGCCTTGACCGATCAAGACCAAAGAAGATTATCCAAAGTCGGCCGGCATCTTCTTCATCAAGAGCATGAAGACCATTGTCATCAGATCGTCCAAAGGAACTACTAGTTAGATCCCATCGTCACATAGATCCCACGTTTCATTGTAAAAGAGAGCGATAGATTATAAATCCTCTCGTTTGTTCTTTTCTTATTCACTTTCATTGTAATTAAGCTATTTCAATGGAAGGAAAGCAAATTTCTGCTGCGAACAAACTGGCGACCACAGTGGGAGACGTCTCTTTCACCAAAGAAGAGATCGTGGCGCAATCTGACGTCGAGAGGATCGGATCCGACGTAAACATGCTAGTCATTGAATTTGACCAGCAGAAGTACGAGGAGTATCTCTCCTCTAAGTCAGGTAACCTGACCGAAACGCGGCACTATCGTCGCGTGCTCTCCAATACCCGTAAATCGGGTAATCGGGCATCAACTGTTAATCAGGGACCCTTGGAGACCGCAACCATAAAGCCGTTGTTTGGGCACGAAACCCTAGGAGAGGATGATCTCTCTCTGGCCGAGGACGGCTCAGAAACTGGATTAACCAGAACCCAGTTCCGGAACAGAAATCGGAGGGCTAGGCGAAAAGTGCTTAAAGCCCGTGTTAAACGCGAGGCTATTCAGGGATCAGAACGCGAGGCTACAACACCTCGCGAACTGGCTTGTGTTAATCGCAAGACCAGTCAGTATCGCGTTAAACGCGAAGTTGCAACTTGCGTTAATTGAAAGTACAAACCAGCGTGTGATCCTCCACGGGAGGCTATTTTATCTAGACTTAAAATCAGAGAAGTTCGCGTTAATCGCGAGGATAAAATTTCCTTAAAGCTAGCATGTGTTTCTCCACGCGAGGCTATTACTGGGCTTAGCGATAAATGCGAAGCCAGTAAGATTTGCGTTAATCGCAAAATTTCTAACACTCACATTAATCGCGAGGATAAAATTTACTTAAAGCCAATGTGTGTTTCTCCACGCGAGGCTAATACTGAGCTTAGCGATAAACGCGAAGCCAGTAAGACTTGCGTTAATCCCAAGAGTCCTTACCCTAGCGTAAATCGCGAAGATGATTAGCAAATTTGCGTTAATCGCAAAAATCACGCTAGACGCGAAGTTATGACTTGCGTTAATCGTAAGAATAAGCCAGCGTGCAAGAATTTTCTTCCACGCGGGGCTAAGATTCCAGAAGATAAACTTTTGCAAAAACGTCAAGCCAGCATAAAACGCGAGGCTAGCGTATCCAAATGCGAGGCTATTTCTCAGCCCCGCATATCAAAACGTGAAGCTACTTCTCAGCTCCGCATAACAAAATGCGAAGCTACTGCTCAGCTCCGCGTAAATCAACCTGAATACAAAATCAGGGTTGATCATTGCACTGTTAGACTAGAACCTGACTCCAATGGTTCCAAGAAGCTCCAGTGGGCCCCTGGACCCTCTCAATGGACGAGTGGGCCCCATAACTCCATGTCTAAAGTCACTGACCTCAGGGAGTATTTAACCAAGAAGAGAAGTATAGAGAAAATTCAATCTGAACCTACTTATCATTGCCAGCAGCTTATGACAGTAGTATCCGCTATAGTGGATAATTGTTGTTGCAACAAGAGCAGGGTATCGGTGTTCGACCGATTAACTAAGTCGGACAAAAACCCTGCTAAGAAAACAAAGGGTACTCCCCGAGAAGAATGGAGAATTGTAACTTCTAACATGGTTGGCAAGGGTAAGAAAATCATAAAAAAAGAATGGTGATTCAGAATCAAGTGATGAAGAACCTTACCATTTTACCCGACTTAAGTCACGCACTATCCCGGTCCGAAATTATAAGAAACTTGTGAAAGGTTCTTATGATGATGATAGTGATAATTCGGCCATAACCTCTCCTCGTTCTTCGGCATCATCTAAATTGAAGTCAGCATCATATATGATGAATAGATCTGACGATATCGACCAAAGATTTGAGGCCCAAGAATAAATGATTCGGGAGTAACAAAAGACAATCGAGGATCTTAAAATGATGCTCGCAAAAGTGTTTGAAAATACTCAAAAAATTATCGAGGATAACACCAAAAAGGGAAAAGAAACTCCGTTCAGCAAAATGAACGAGGAGGATAAAGAAGAAAAAGCTTACTCGACACATGAGGACGAGGATAAATATTCTTTTCATGACCCACATGAAGAGAAAATCGAGAAGTTACAAAGCCAACTCGAAGCACTAATACACAAGGAGTTGAAAGAATCAGGGGTCTCAAGACCATACCCGCCTGACTGGGATTTAGCACCATACCCTGAGAAATATAAACTGCTCAAATTGGAGCCATATGACGGGAAAGGATCTCCCAGTCAACATATTTATTACTTTTTATCTCAAGCTGGGCATTTAATGGGAAATGACCCAGTAATGACCAAGGTATTCGCAAGTACCTTGCGAGGACCTGCCTTCACTTGGTTTATGCAGTTGCCCCCAGGTACTATTAATACCTGGTATGATGTTGAGAAGCAATTTCTCGCACGTTTCTTTGAGAATGATACCGAAATTTTGGTTCATTCTCTCCTTGCAACTAAACAAGGAGAACAAGAGACGGTAAAAGATTTTATAGAAAGGTTCCGGGAGAAGTCCGTGCATTGCAAACACGGAATGGTCTAGGAAACTCTGGTGGAGACATGTCGGCATAATCTCAAGACCAACATGCTCTAAAAAATGGGGGCCGTAGAGTCTAGGACTTGGAAGGATTTGCTCAAACAAGGAGAGCAAGCCGAGGACTTGATCCGTCGAGTTGAAGAGTCTCGTGGATCAAGAAATACTGGAAAAAATGGTCGTATACGCAAAACAATAATAAGAATAAAGGTAAAGCGGTAATGACGTCAGAGGCTGCTCCACAGAAGACAAATCCTCCGAGCCCAAAGCCCCAAAATCAAAAGGGCACGAAACAAAATAGGCCCCAGCAAGAAAGGACATATACCTTTAACGCGGAACAGACGCCTACACTTTTCCACCTGCTCCTTAGGAAGGGAATGCTGAAACTTCCAGAAAATAGGAAATCGGAGGACGCTGGAAAAAACAACGACCCCAACTATTGTCTTTACCACAGGAATGTCGGGCACCCTACTAAGGACTGTTATCCTCTGAAGAACAGGATCCAAGCATTAATAGAAGCTAGAGTCTGGACGCTAAAAGAGGAGCAAAAGAAGGTCACTGCCAATATGGCAACCTTAGTGGTTGGAACCCATGAGTTCCCCGCAGGGGTGACCCCAATACCAGAGGAAAAGCTGGTCATGAAAAATCATGACCCACATAAAAAAGACCAGAAAGGACTTGTCCCCGTAACAACTCAAAGGGGGGAAGTCATGTGGGTCTATCCTGATTTACTACATGATGAACAGTGGACTACCACAGAGGATCAAAAGAAAAAGCGGACTAGCAATACTATTTTCGTGAAAATAAAAGATGGGCATTTACAGACTCTGAAGAAGAGCCCGAAGCTATGACCACTCATCAGGATGGGGCGGGCCCTTCCGGCACTCGATCTGGTAAAACATATCTCAAAGACTACACCAGAGTAGACCCAAAAATATATATGGGGAACTCGCGAAGCCTGCAAAACAAAAGGGACTTCGTTTCCAGAAGAATCCTGTAAGAGACGAAAAATCCAAGGAGGCTGCATTTAAGTTTGATAAAATAGCTCAGCTGGCAAATATTCCAGCTCGAGTCACGCTTTACGAGTTGCTACGATTGTCGAAATCAACTCGCGAGGTGTTAAGAAAGGCCTTGGCAGACTCTGAGTCATTCCTAGCTCAGATTGTCAAGCCAGCTGACCAAGAACAGAACTCTTGCCCCTGCTGTCATCAAGTGAGGAGGCAGGTCCCGCAGATTATCTTCTCTCCAAAGGATATGCAAGTAAGGAATATAAAGTATAATAGGCCTTTATATTTCACCGGATATGTCGGATCCACAAAGGTGGACCGTATTCAAATCGATCCGGGGTCTGCATTAAGCGTTAATCCCAGAAGGCTGATGCAACTATTGGGAATATCTCCCCATCATTTGACGCCGACAAATACTACTATATACGAATTTAACGTTAATGACAGCTGTTCTCTTGGCAAAATCCGACTTCGGTGTCAAATTGGAGATTTGAGGACAGAAGTTACATGCTATGTTATAAATGTAGATACGTCTTATAACATCTTACTGGGGCGACCATGGATACACGCCTACATGATAGTCCCATCGACTCTCCACCAGTGCCTGAAATACTGCGATGATCAAGGAGAAGTCAGGACTTTAGTTGCAGATAGGCAACCATTCAAAGAATTAGATAACTACTTCACGGATGCTATGCTTTGCAAGCCAGCCCACGAAGTCTCCAACGATAGCTGCAAAAAGCGTCAAGAACCCGAAGATAGCGGTAACGAGACCGATACTGAGTACGAATCTCCGAAAGAGGATAATGGGGGTGATTATGAAATTAAACCCTCGCATAAACCTTCAAATGAATTTTGATAATAATATAGCCAATGTAACAGAGGATGAATGGATTATTAATGAAAATATAAAACTAGTTTATGAGTCTGCTGTAGCTACAGAGTCTGAGCCTTCTTGTACATCCACCGAGGCAGATGACCTATCCAAACTTGAAGTTTTGGCGGCATATCACTTGCCAATAAGGTCGTCTCTCATCTCTCGGTCTAAAATAACGAAAGGACAAGATCACTTCTTCGAAGTACCGCTGCAACATGTGTCGCATAAAACGATTATCTTCGGCAAAGTGATCACATCGCCTAACCAAAAACAAAGTAGTGAAAGTGACGAATAAAGATCACCTCAATTTCACTTATATGAACAGAAATCCTGACAAATGGTGGAAAATATGGGTTATAATTTTACCCAGAAACTGGGATTGAACTTTGGGAAAGGGCGACGAAAGCTCATATCCTCGTTTAGACCAAGAGGGAAGAGCCCAGACTATTATCAGAAAACTAGAAGGGGTTGGGCTATGTATCTACTCCTTCCTCATCACCGTACAAATACGAAGAGGATTCTTCAGCAGATGAGGACTTACATCCACTCGACCACGATTCAGATTTAAGTACCGGTGCCTAGTTTCAATCTCTAACAGTAAATATGGTTTCAGCCACACCGGAAAGCGACGAGAAACCAATTGATGTTCAAGATGATTCCTGGGCTAAACATATGGACACTCTTTGGGATGTCCGCTTTGAACAGCGTGACCCGCCTACGGAGGATAAACTATTACAAGTTAATATGGGAACGGAAGAGAACCCGAAACCCATTTTTATAAGCGACACACTGACTCCCTTGGAAAAGGAGGAACTTATATCTCTTATCAAGGAGTATATAGATGTGTTCGCATGGAGCTATGAAGACATGCCCGGTTTTGATCCTCAGATTGCCACACACCGGCTAAATATCAAAGAAGATGCCAAGCCAGTGAAATAACAACAAAGGCGTTTTCGGTCGGAACTGATGGCGGTAATAGTCGCTGAAGTTAATAAGCTCATAAAATTGAGATTTATCCGAGAAGAGCAACATCCCGATTGGGTGGCTGATATAGTGTCGGTTCGTAAGAAGAACGGCAAGATCCGGATATGCATTGATTTTCGAGATCTAAATGATGCATGTCCTACGGATGAATTCCCACTTCCAATTTCCGATGTAATGATCGATAACACCTGCGGTTACAAGAGGATGTCCTTTATGGATGGCTTCTCAGGCTATAACCAGATTAAAATGCACCCAGATGATGAAAAACACACGGCTTTCAGAACGCCGCTGGGAGTGTACTGTTATACAAAAATGCTCTTTGGACTAAAGAACGCTGGTGCCACCTATCAACGTGCAATGAGCGTGATATTTAAAGAACATCTGCGCAAAATGGTAGAGTGTTACGTGGATGATTTGGCGGTCAAAAGCAAGAACAAAGAAGATCATCTTCATGACTTAAGAACATTCTTCGATCTTATGCGAAAGCATCACTTGAAGATGAACCCGGCCAAGTCTTTCATGGGTGTGTGCAGCGGGAAATTCCTTGGGTTCATAGTTACCTCAGAAGGAATTTTCCTTCATCCTGAAAAGGTAAAAGAGATCAACGAGATGCCGCCTCCCCGCAATCTTAAAGAGTTAAGGGGGTTACAAAGAAAACTGGCATATATCTGGTGCTTTATCTCTAACCTATCAGGGCGATGCCAGCCATTCTCCAGACTCATGAAAAAAGGGGTTTCTTTCGTATGGGATGAAGTATGTCAACAGGCGTTCGACGATCTCAAAGAATACCTTACCTAACCTCCTGTTCTTATGGCACCAGTCCCTGGGCAGCTGTTACTCATATATGTAAGGGCCGTGGATAATACGTTAGGAGCATTACTTGCTCAGTATAATGAGCACGGCTATGAACACGCCCTTTATTACTTAAGCAGGACAATGATCGGGGCTGAGCGTCGGTATACCCCGAATGTTTAGCCCTAGTTTTCGCTGTTCAGAAAATGCGACACTATCTTTCAGGGCAAACGATACATGTCATCTCACGGGTTAACCCCTTGAAAATCCTGATGACAAAATCGGGATCCTTAAACGGCCGATTGGCAAAATGGGCATTATTGCTGTCACCATATGATATACACTTTATTCCTCAAAAATCCATGAAGGGACAAGCGATCGCCGATTTCTTATCAGACCATCCAATTTGGTCTCTGAACAGGCGTCAGAGTTTAACACAACAGGCAAAGAACAACCATGGCAGATGTTCTTTGATGGTGCTGCCAGACGATCTGCTGCTGGAGTGGGGTTGTGCTAATATCCCCACATAAACACATACTGCCTAACGGTTACTCATTAACAGAGCCGTGCACGAACAATGTGGCAGAATACAATGCACTCATTATTGGTTTAAAAATGGCTCTGCAACTGGGGGTGAACCATCTAGAGGCATATGGAGATTCTAAGCTCATTGTCAACCAGATGACAGGTGAGTATGAAGTCAGACACGAAGCCCTCATCTTCTATCATCAGCTAACCATCGAGCTAGCAGGATATTTTGAACAGTTTTATATATATCATATATCTCGGAATGAGAACGTCTATGCAGATGCCTTACCGTGCTAGCTGCAACATTGGCGATCCCGCCGGGTGAAGCTCAAAGCATCACTATTGGTAGCAGAGAACTCCTCCATCCAGACACGGTATTCCAAACCAAAGAGGTGTGCCAGACAGGCTTAACTCTGGAACCCCGTGATTGGCGATTTCCATTTATAGTTTATGCCTTATATGGGATACTGCCAGAGGATCCAAAGGAAGCCGCCTCGATAAAGAGGAAGGCCCCGAGATTTTACTATGATCATACGCTTCAAACTTTATATAGAAAGACAAGTGATGGTCTCTTGCTACGCTACATATCAAATGCGGAAGCTGATGAAGTGCTGAGAGAGACGCATGATATGGTGTGTGGAGCCCATCAGCCCGGTCCAAAACTTGGGGACCGCATAAAAAGGCTAGGATACTACTGGCCAAAGATGATTACCAATGCAATGGCGTACGCTAAATGATGTCATGCATGTCATGTACATGCTAACTTTATCCATCAACCCCCAGAATATCTGCACAATACTGTTGCTAGCTGGCCATTTGAGACATGGGGAATGGATATTGTGGGTCCGAAACTCCCCCGTCATCCATAGGACATCGGTTTATCCTCGCAATAACTGATTATTTTTCAAGGTGGGCCGAAGCCGTACCCATGAGAAAGGTAAAAACGACAGATGTGATTAAGTTCATTAAGTATCATGTCATTTACCATTTTGGCATCCCCCGAAGGATCATTCATAATAATGGACCACAATGCATCAGCCAGGGGTTCTCAAAGTTCTGTGATAAGTTCATAATCAAGGACAGCTTCAACACCATACAATCCCGCAGCAAATGGATTGGCCGAAACTTTCAACAAGACGATTATTAAACTCCTTCGGAAGTTCATTTCTTCCAACAAACGGGACTGGGATGAAAAGTTAGGAGAGTGTTTGTGGGCTTATCGCACCACCGTTCGCACCCCAACGAAATCTACCCCTTTCTCCTTGGTTTATGGAAGTGAGGCCATCTTGCCTCTTGAAATCCAGATACCATCATTAAGAGTGGCCCTAGCCACAAAGATGACGACAGAAGAACGCCATCAACAAAGATTGCGAGAATTAGAAGCGTTGAATAAAAAATGTCTCCGGGCTCAACAACAAATTGAGTTGTATCAGGTCCGAATCTTGCAAGCGTTCAATAAGAACGTTAAACCATGGACCTTTAAACAAGGAGACTTGGTTCTGGCTATTAAAAGGCCAATGATTCTAACCCACAAGACTAAGGGAAGATTTGAGTCCAAGTGGGAAGGACCGTTCCTCGTGGAGACTGTATACTCGAGTGGAGTTTATCGCTTAATGAACCTGAATGGTGATAGGATGATGATGCCTATTAACGACAAATTTTTGAAGAAGTGTTATGCCTAAAAAAAAAAAGATAATGATTTACTGTCACATCTGGTTCATAATCCATAAAAGTATAACTATCCACTTGTTCAAGTTACGCATATGAGCACTTGAACTTCTTCATCAAACTAAGGCATGTGCAATTAGGCTCCTCTGCCGAAATCTGATAATCATCACCTGATTATTTTGACATGAGCAGTTCAAGTTACGCATAAAAGCCTTGAACTGACTCCATCAAACTAAGACATGTGCAATTAAGCACCTCTATCTAAATTAATGATCTTGACCCGATCACCCTGGTGTAAGTAGCTAAACACTTTCACCAAACTATCAGTTTGCTCTAATGGAGAGCTTTACCGTGTTCAATAAATTTGATCCGCTTATTTTGGTATTAATCTAAGTTACGCAAATGAGCTTTAGATTATCTTACCAAAACTATGAACTTTTATTTGTTGTGCAAGTAAATTTTGTAGCTAACAGATAAAAAGAAAAAGAATTGTCTTTATTCATAAAGCAAAAAGTTACAAAAGTAGAGGGAGTTATAGCTCTCCCAAAAGTTTCAACCTATTCGTTGACTCATCAATAACTCGACGATGAGTCTCCTCCACTGAGTGTTGAACTTGCCGGCGCAAGTCATCGTCATTTAATGTGAATTGTTGGGTCAACCGCTGATGAGATTCTTCAAAAGCACGGCTCCTTATTATGCCCTCCTATTTTAAACTGTCCTGTTGATTGTACTGTGCCATACGAGGTGCTTTTCCAGCTCAATTCCCTGGTTCACATGCAAAAGATCTCCTCTGCAAATGTCAACGATGATCTGTTTAAAGTTCTTAGTAGATCATCTGAAGATACTACTACAATAATCCTAATGAAAATGCACAAGTTGAATTCGACATAAATAGTCCACAAGAAAACTTAATGAGCTGCCGCAGAGTTTTTGTAACTCTTTCAAAAGTTTACCTTTTGGAGCCAGAGCTTGAAACTTGCAACTATGATTTCAAGCATATGCTTCTGGCTTCCGTAGAGTTACTTTTGCTGATGAAGATTGATGCATGGCTAGCCTTTGAAGATAGACCAGAGGATAGTTGCGCTCCATGCTGGGCAGAAACATCAGCAGGTTGCCAGACTGGTAGAGCCACATGCACTGCTCTTCAAAGAGGATCTGGTCTGAATGCCCCATTGCATCTCCAAAGAGAAAAGCGGGCTTCTCAAACACTTATCGGTTGGTGGCCTTGAAAGTTGCATCAGTGATGATCTCCCGTGCAGTAGTAGGATGGTACTTGATTAATTTCTCCCTGCGCTCCCTCAGGCCCGGCTTGTATGAAGCTAAAACAGTAGTGAAACGGAATTGGGCCGTCAGATCCGTACCCCCAGCGAATCCGAAGTAGTGCCCTTGGGATATTGGATCTACTGAGTAACCAACTGCAAAAGAAGAATCAAGAGTTAGAAAAATTCTTACAAAATCAGGAAAATTTTCTAAGTATGGAAACGCGGAGCTAAAGATAACTCCGCGCGAAGTTAAGAAAATAGCCTCGCGTTTTGATAAAACGCGAGGATGACAACATAACTTCGCGTTTGGATAATAAACATGAAACTAAGGGGATAACTCCGCGTTACAAAATGCGAAGCTAAATTTGTAACCTCGCGTGTTAATGCGACGGTTAATAAAAATAACTTCGCGTGAACAAATGCGAAGATAACGCTATAGCTTCGCGTAGAAGGAGACCAAAAGTCTCTTCTTCTCCAAGCCATTCGGCTAGAGTACGGTGATTTCGCCGGTGAAAGAAGTGATTGGCTGGTTAAAACCGAGCCAAATCACTCTAGAACAGTTCTAAAGAACCCAAAAATTGGGGTTTTTACCTCTGATGGGCGTAGCTTGGGCTGCAGCCGCCGCTGCGACGGCTGCTTGCGCCACCCGCTGACGGCGAGGAAGCGCGAGAAGAAGCACGAGTCTTGGGTGCCATTGTTACGGGGGAAATCGACGGAGAATCGGTGAAAATCCGATCGGATCGTTTGAGGTTGCCTGGATCGCCGGTCGCCTGAATCTCTGGGTTCTTAAAATCTCTTCGAATGAAGTGAGGAAGAAGAAGAAGAGACTCTATTTAAATGAAAAAACCCGCCCCTTGGTATTCGGCGCGAGGTTCGGAGCAATTACTGAGCAGTTACCCATTGAAACGCGAAGCTATTTAGCTCCGCGCAAGTATCCAAAACGCGAAGATAACTTGTTATTCTAACTCCGCGTTTCAGTTTGAAGATCCAAAGTATTTCAAAATTTACTAAATTCTAAGCCATTTTGAAAACTTTGGAGGGGGTTCTGTTTGCAGTGAAAATTTCCAAGTAAAATGGAGTTTTCCACAACAGAGCGCGGAGCTAATAAGTTAGCTCCGCGCCTGGCTATTTTAGCCTCGCGTTTGAGCAAAACACAGAGCTAATCAATAGCTCCGCGTTCTGATTTCCTAGCTCCGCGTTAACTCCCCGTGAACAGATAACCAGAATCTTAAATTGATTGAGATTAAGATTTGGATTTATCCAAATACCCAAATTAAGTCCGATCAGAACTCTAAATCAAGAGATTTAAATCAAAACTAAGATATTTGATTAGAATCCTTGATGAATACAAATTCTATTTAGATAGAAACTCTCATATTATCCTAAGTTTATAAATACCCTCTTGAGGAAGCCTTGGGGGATCTTTTGGAAGTTTTTGTGAAGTTCGAGTTACGCGTGAGAGCCTTGAACGAATCAAGACCAGAGAAGATCATCCAAAATCGGCCGGCATCTTCTTTATCAAGAGCAAGAAGATCATCGTCGTCAGATCATCCAATGGAACTACTAGTTAAATCCCATTGCCACATAAATCCCACGTTTCATTGTAAAAGAGAGCGATAGATTATAAATCCTCTCGTTTGTTCTTTTCTTGATCACTTTCATTGTAATTAAGCTATTCTAATGGAAGGAAAGCAAATTTCTGCTGCGAACAATTGGCAGTTTGATGTACACAACAATGTATACAAGACCCAACATCTCTAAGGTTATTAACATGGTGAGCATATGCATAATCTAGGTAAATGATATTGACTATTGATAGAGTAGATTTTACCGTATTTCTTGGTATCGTAAGTGACGGTTTGAAATTTGAGTAAAATAATAATTTTGGTAAATTGGTAAGATATGTGGATTCCAACATTAATGTAATTTGGGTAAGTGACGTTCAAATACAATGTATTTATTTACTCTTGTTAGAGGTCCGTTAATTGGAAATCGACTTTGCAGTATCCCGTGGCTTTATCTACAATAGGGGCATAGTATATGATTGTGATAGAGGCCTTCAAGAAGCAAATTTGGCTTATATTTTGTTTGATGAGTTGAGTGTCCTTTAGCAACATGTAGATGATCATTGTGATAGTCAAAGTGATATAGAGATAGAAAAGAATCAAGTATGTCATTCAAAGATGAAGCACATTGATATTTGATTTCACTTTATTTAAGGAGACACTAGATGAAGATGATATTCCTCTAAAAATGATTGGTATTATCGATAATCCAACTGATATATTAATCAAGGTGGTGCTTAAAGTCAACTTCCAATATTGTAGAGAGTTGACTAATATCTTACAAGTTTTAAGTATTACATATCAGTGTTACCAACCGACTTTGCTCTCACATTCATGATGATGTTATTTGTATCTTGGATCATTTGATGGAAGCTCATTCAGACATTGGCATTGATGATTGGAAATCTTGTTAACATGAAGATTTGTTACTTTTGTGGCTCAATTTCAAAGGGTTGATGGTCTAAGCCGGTGCCATTGATGGTGCCACTGCCATCGATGTACCAGCAATGGCCTATGTAGGAAAATCCCCCATTTATGGCGGGTCAACCTCATCGACGACAAGGTGTTATTTTGGGTTTTATTTGTGTTGTCTGACTCGGAATTGAGTTAATCAAGCTTTATTTGACTTAGGATTAGGTTCTACTAATTTTAATCTACATAAGGACGTTTTGGTAAGATTTTGGCTAATATAAGTGAATATCTCTTTGGCATGCTCTTGAAATTTTGGAGAAACTCTCTTTTGCAAACGCTTTGAGAGTTTTGTAACCGTTTTCTTCTTAAGAGATCAATTGGTAATTTTGAAAGAATTGAGACATCAAAAAATTATAATTGCAAATATCATCAATGGTGAAATTTGATTCGGTCCATAAATGTAGAATTTAATCCTAACTACATAAATTCTTAGTGCTATCATTTTCATCGATTTATCTTTTTTAATCTCAATAAATCCTAGTTACATATTTGAATTATCAGTTGCACTTCCGTAACCCTCTCGTGGCCAACTCCCAACTCGATGCTTTTCGGATAATTTTAACAAGCAAAGTCAGATAGACATTAATGTGAGATTGTAAGTACCTCTGATTCAAGTCCAATTCATGAATTCCATATAATTCATGAATTGCTTATTTGGGCCGATAAACCGTATGTATGTACGATAATCCACAGCTTAGATGTGACATGATTTTTTTTTTTTTTTTGAAGGCAAAAAGGTTCCAATGATTTCAAGTGAATGTATAAATCCCAAAGTACATACGGGTTAGCTTAAATAATACATTACTTACTATTATTTTGTAGGCATTTAACCATTTCAAGCTGGCCGCAAAAATCCAACTGAGAATGTGTCTCACACCTAGTATGATATAAACATACGACTAGAGTACCAAGGGAAGCTGATAAGTCTGCAGTGAAAATAAAATAAAATAAAATAAACTTTTTAATTTTTAAAATTCATGTTTTATTGTCCTACTATTATTTAGTTATATTCATGTCATTCGCATATGGATATTGTCACTTACTAATGATAATCTACATCTTTCAGGTAATAATTTTTTTTATTAAAGTAATTTTGGATTAGTTCTTCGATAAGTTCACACCAAACTTGTGTAGAGACGTGTAAACGATCTTTAATAAAATTAAAGCTTTATCGGATGTCTTCCTAAAACAAATTTATGCCTCATTATTAAACTTAATTTCTAGTATTTGATTTGGAAGCAAACTTGGAAAAGAAAATTGGGAAAAAAAAAAAGAAAAGAAAGAGAAAATAAGGTATAATATTTTCTCTCTTTTTCACTTTCCAAATTTAGGGAAATGTCACTTTGTAATCCTATCTCATGGAACCATGGTAAGAGAATTGATTGAGTTTGGAGCAAGTCATTTCTTATTTTTTTTTTTTAAATTTTTTTCTTAAATTTTCCTTTTTAGTATTTTTCAGGCTCAAGCAACAAAGAGAATCTTTTTTCTTTTTTTGTCCTTCTCTTTCCCTTTGTCTTTAATTTTCCATTTCTTTTCCTTTCTTTCATTATCTTTCAAACCTAACATAGCATAGCCATAGGGGTCAAGTCCATTTCATAGCTCTAAGAAAATCCATAGGGTAAATAATGCCGCAGGAGTTGCACTAAACAAGTGTTACCATTGTTAGAGATTTTCCTTTGGAGACAACGCAGGCATCTCCATTACCTTTGAGACAAGAAGCAACGAAATCTTCTATTTTATTTTCACCAGGCCAACCAAACCCAGATGTGGCTTGAAAAGGATACATGATAAACGCGAGAGTCAAGGCCAAATTGGACTTCTGTCCATGAAACTACTCAGCTTACTTGTAAAGGATAATCTAAATGAGCACACAACTCGACTTCTGAGCAACATTTTACCATGTGGTGCTTACAAAGTCAAGTGGTATGCTCATTTGGAATTTCCCACTTGTAAATGACAAGCAACGGGACAACGGTGAAGATTCTGAGAGATTTTCCCCGACGTCTCACCATCCTGGAAATGGACCAAATAGAGATATGTCCACTTATATTTTATCAGGGTAAATTGCAATTTGATAATCAAAATTAATATTTGATTTATAAGAGCATGTATTTGGATTACTAATTGAATGCTTGCCTGATTGGACTTTTTGCATAACTAGGATTTACATTTTATCTTCTCAAGTTATACATCCATATAAATATGGTATTACCCTTTTTTTATTTAAGGCTACAGTACAGAAACTCCCCTAGGAAGTATCAAAGTTTTTTATATAAATCCCCACAAATTTTTTTTGTGTTATCTAAACTCCCACCAAATTTCAAATTTCATGGAAACCCATGAAATAAAAATTAATTAATTGATTAAAAAACATAGTGAATGCTCTCTTTCCAACGATTTTAAGATATACATTTTCCTAGTAAAATATACTAAATTAAGAAGTGTGTACTTAGAAAGATCGAAAAGTATGAATTTACTACATTTTTAAATCAGTTTATTAATCTTTTAGCTAACATGGTCTAAGTGCTTTCTTGAAAATTGAAACTCATGTGTGTTTACATAATATAAAATAGTTCCCAGGGGTTTCTGAGAAAAGCACAAAACCCTGTGGAGATTTTTCTACTTTAGCTCTTATTTAATTCACTTTGCTGCAAAAATCATATGGGCTTTAGGGTATAGGCCCCTAATAAGATTATATTTGGATATTAGTTCCATAGAAACCGTTATTTAGACATCATTAATAATATGAGACTCGCCCTTATAATAATCGTTTTCTTAAATATTTTATTTAGAATATCAATCAACCCTGATTGAGTTAGATATATAGTAAATTTAATCAATTATCTTTAACTTAACTACTCAAATTAAATTGCGGATTATTTTTTAGTCTTCTCACTTTTTCTGCTCCAACTTCCTTCTCTTTTTCAACTACCCGAATTATGAAAAGGACGAAAAACTTTCATTAATATAGACATGAATTCCATCTCATATTACAACTAGCAGAAATATTTTGGTTAGTGACAAAAATATCATAATAATCTCTATCAACAACAAAATATGAAAAATAGAACGGGATTCTTAATAAGTTATGTATAATGTAAGTTATTTAATCTATTAGTTGGTAAATTAGTTTGACCTCTTGTAGGTAATTTTTAATGTTTAAAAATTTTAGTTGCCATTACCTACAGTTATATAACAAATAAAGTTAATGGACTATTAATAAATAATCACATCTGTGAAAATATAAAATAATTTCCCTCAATCCTTACTACAACTTCGGAGTTGTGATGTAGTGGAAGGGTCTTTCAATATGAAATCAGAGCAAGCCAGGTTTGTGGCATTGTATATAATGAAATTCCCCCCCGTAAGTTGTACTTGAAACTCTGTTTATTCCCTCTCAAGATGAGGAAAGGTATGTCTATTAAAGACCCCCACCGTGACATGTTCAGTTCTATGTTGTTATATTTGAAGAATGTTAATATCAAGGTTGATGATGAGCACTAAATTCTTATTATGTTGTTTTCATGACCATCTTTTTCAGAAGCCAAAGACATGTCTAAAGCAGATGGGAACGTATTAGATAGAAAAACCTTAGGAGTGGTGCATCTACTGCTGTCATGCAATGTTGCATTCATTCAACAAAGTGAAGAAGATGCCACGGCCTCCTTCCTAGAGGTGCTAGAAAATATCTATGAAAAGCCATCTACAACAAATAGATTGCATCTTATGCATTGTTTGTTTAATTTGAGAATGGAAGAAGGTGGTTTTACGGCAAAGCATCTTAATGAGTATAGCACTTTTACGACTCAAATGACTTCCATTTCTATTAATTTTGAATAATGAAGTAAATACCATAATTTATTTATCTTCCTTGTTCAAGAGTTGGAATCGTACCATCACCATAGTAAGTAGTTCTGCAGGAAAGAAGACATTGAAGTTTAATGATGTGAGGTGTTTGCTTTTGAGCAAAGAAATTCACAAGTGAATTGGGTCTAACATTATGATCGGTTTTCAACACCAAGAATAGAGAAAAGTCAATATCAAGCAAGCAAAAAGTCAAGATAGATCGAAGCCCAAAACTAAGAGGAAGGCGTGTTGGAACTATGGCCATATTGGACACCATAAATATAATTGCCGAGCACCAAAGAAGAAGCCAGATAACAGTGGAGATAAGTAGTCAACAAATGTCATGAAAGAAATAATCAATGCTCTAATCTTGATCGTGGACAATCCAGTGGAATCTTAGATTTTGGACTCTGGAGCATCGTTTCGCTCTTACTTTTGATGTAAAGTCATAGAGAACTATGTTTTTGGTGATTTTGGAATAATGTATATAGCCAATGACGAACATTTGAAGATTGTAGGGGAGGAAGTTTCTGATTGCTCCATTGTGTGAGTCATATTCCTAGTTTGAAGAGGAGTATGATTTTTTTGGATAGCTACACTGTGAAAGGCATTAATGAGCATCATATATTGCATATTTATATCATTTATTTTATCTATTTTTGTATATAATACTATTCAAATATATTTAGTGTGTTTTTCAGATAAAAGCTATTGTTACAAGGATTTGGTATGAAATCAATAGAATACAGAGAAAACTGAGTCCAGAAAAAGCAAAGGAGAAGAAAACTACATAAACGCAGAGCTAGAAGTTATCAAATGAGAACCAGTCATGGATATAAGAAGAGAAGAACCAAAAGAGCAACTAAGCATAAGTTGAAGCCCAGAATCAGAGCTTTTGCAACTAAAAAGCAGCAAAGTGCCCAAACCTAATGCGTTTTCTTATGCTGACTCAGATGCGAAATAAGACTTTAATGAGAAGCTTGGACCACTGCTATTTGGCAGTCAATGTTATTGTTTGGTGTCAAAAAGAGAGAGAGAGTCTAAATCTGAAAATTTTATGAGAGTTTCGTAGTTTTAGTTTCATGATTGGATTAGGGTTTTGAAATTCCGAGGTCTATATATTAATCGTGTCCTTATAAATTAGGGTTCCATATATTTTCTAAGAGATAAATAAAATTATAATTAACCCTAAAGAATGACAACCACCATACTAGAGTTTTAAAGGTGATTTCTTATTGTTTATCGTTGTTCTTCATAGGTAAATTAATTTAATCACTTTATTAGTTAATTTTATTGCTTTCTAGTTATAGGAATAGTAGTAAAAAATAGATTTTTAATGGTTCTCATATATAAAAAGATCATCTAGTTTAATAAAAATATGAGTAATAATCTTTCTTAGTTCTAAGATGCAAATGAAGTTAGGGATCAACCATAATATAATTTTTATTTATCTTTTTTCTGAAGAATTAAAAAGATATGATTTTTCTATAATAAAGACTAAAAGATGATAATTCGTATATCTCATGATTTGATATGTTATGCTTAACTTTGTTTTTGATAGTCAATACTTAGTTAGGATTTAGAATTATTTATTTTGATTTTATTTGTAAAAATATCTATTGATATAGTTTGCTTTTATGAAAGTCATGAACTTCGATGAGTTATGCTTGTACGGGACTTGATAATTCATGCTTAGGTGATTGAGTAAAAGTTAAATTTAAAAGATCTTGTTTTTATATAATCTTAATTGTTTATACTAAGAAGATAGGAGGAAAATAATAAAAAGAGTGCTCAGTTGTAAACTAGTAGATTCAATGTCATAAGCTAACTCTAAAATAACTAAGAAACTCATTTTTTTCATACTATATCATAATAGTTAATGTTGGAGATCGAATCCCTCGTCGAGATTGTATATATGTTTATATATATATATATATATATATATATATATATATATATATATATATATATATATATATATATATATATATATATATATTTATATATTTATATATATGTATATATATATATATACGTATATATATATATATATATATATATATATATATATATATATATATATATATATATATATATATATATATATATATATATATATATATATATATATATATATATATATATGTATATATAAACATATATATATATATATGTATATATATATATATATATATATATATATATATATATATATATATATATATATATATATATATATATATATATACACATATACATATACATATATGTATATATATACACATATACATATACATATATGTATATATATACATATATGTATATATATACATATATGTATATATATATATATATATATATATATATATATATATATATATATATATATATATATATATATATATATATATGTATGTATGTATATATATAACGTGAGCTAGCGGCAAAACTATTATGATCCAATTACTTTTCTTCAATTTTTTTTTTACAATTACTATCTCTACATTCTTAACTTCTTTCGGATTAAATTTCATAAATTTTGGAGTTTATTTACTCTTTCATCAAGTGCGTACAAAATGTTTTATTCATTGAGAACCGTTAATTTTGTGTTAACTTGATGGATGACCAAATCAAAACTAAAACCCAAAAAATTGGGTATGAGTGAACCCTAGGGAGTTGAGATCATAATCCAAAAGAAATTTTTAAGAAAATATTATTGGAGATAGTAGAAATGAACTGCAGCTCAAGTAATTTCCGTGAGATGTCATCTCATTTCCATCTCTCTCTCTCTCTCTCTCTCTCTCTCTCTCTCTCTCTATATATATATATATATATATATATATATATAAAGTGTTCCTATCCTAATCCTATTAGAATAACACATCACCATCTAATTGGTGCTCCAATCTGATTTAAATTTTGCTTTACTTATCCAAGTCCAATTAGGACTCATTGCAATTCTCGATCATATCTGAATACTCAATGGATGCGAGACATAAACCCAAACAATTTTCACCTTGGCTCGTATCGATAAGTCATGCATCTTGGAAAAACTCCATTGTTCTTGCCATCACTTTGCAAATATCCACCACGTGATCACTATGCTCCACCTACCGAGAACAATTTGTACAATTATTACTGTCTCTATATTTGAGCACTCATGATTACTACACCATGGTTTTCACCGATCGCTCATAATTGCTACACTGTGCTCTACCTCAATCAAAACATCTGGACTACCTGAATACTCACAATTACTTAACATATTGTACACTATACAAAAGTAATTGATACACCATATTCCACCTAAATCCAAAAAACTATGACCAGTTCTAGTGATAGATGATTATACATTACCATAAGCTTCATTATATCATGAAGTAACTGTATCCATTACCATAAAGTTATTGGCAGAAATTTTCTTCTTTTTGAGGATCATCTTTCATAAAGAGAGATCCACATATATAAGCTACAAAATAAGACATGACTTTCACAAAAATGTGCTTTATAAAAGATGAGATGCAATTTTTAATTCGCAAAAGAAACTAAAGTGTGAATCTCTTTCTCTAGATTTGAAGTGGGCTCTATAGAGTTTCATCATCGAGCCCAAGCATATTATGTAAGAAGCGAACATGCCATCACAATAACGATGTGAATCTAAAGTCTGAAATTTGCATTCTAGTTGCAGTCCGAAAGAGTCGTGAATCTAAAATTTGAGATCCGCATACCAGCTATAATCCCACCGAAGCTGTGAATCTAAAGTCTGAGATTCGCATTCCAGTTGTAGTCCAAAAGAGTCGTGAATCTAAAATTTGATATTCGCGTTTCAGCTATAATCCCACCAAAGCTGCGAATTTAAAGTCTGACATTTGCATTTCAGTTGCACTCCGAAAGAGCCGCGAATCTAAAATTTGAGATCCGCGTTCCAGCTGTAATTCCACCAAAACTGTGAATCTAAAGTGTGATATTCGCATCCCAGTAGCAGTCTGAAATAACTGTGAGTCTAAACTTTGAGATTCGCGTTCTAATTGCAGTTTAAAGAAAACGTGAATCTAAACATTGAGATTCATGTTTTGCTTTTCAGTTACGATACGGATAATTAAAGACGTCGGTTACAAATTCTAGAAATTTAATACAAATCCACCAGACCAAAAGGCAAGAAATTAATTCTCAGATCGTGGAGACCAACGGTTGAACGGTTACATCAACTCAAAAGTCTCCAAATCTCTATAAATAGCGAAAGCTTAGGCAGAAAAGACATCGGGAGATCAATATTCAAAAAAAACTATTTTTGCTTAAGTGTGCTATCAAAAGTTCAAAATTTTCACCAACTAAAACTTTTATACAGAGTGTCAACGGAGAGTAGGATCATTCTCCACAGCTACTCTAAAGCCCAGTTTTAAACAAAGAGTGAATTAAATTTTTCTCGTCTTCCATAAATAAGAAAACGTTGAAATTGTACTCTTTTTATTGAAAAAGTTCAATAGAAAATTATTTACGATTTTATGGCAAACAGAAGATTGATGAATCCGCTGGGGACACCTATCATCACTAATGATAAAATTATAGCTCAATCTGATAATATTCTAGTTGGCAGTATGGTCAAATCACTCATTATTGAGTTCGACCAGGAGAAATATGAAGAATTCCTCCCCTCTGGATCCAGAAGCCCTACTTTCTTACGGAGATGCCATAAGATTTCTAATAACTCAACCTCTAAAGAGGTTTCGAAGATAAGAGTTTAATCAAAAGACTCTTCAGACCACTCTAGTCTCAAAGGAGAATCATCTCCTTCACCAGTATAAAACTCAGGGTTTATTCAAACCAAGACCCAAGAGGATCTCTTTGAGATGATGGATTAGGATCCCCATAATAATAAGGGGAAACAATCATTTTCTGATTGTCAAGAAAATGACTCAGAAAACAAAGTTTCTCAAACTCGCATGATGAGAAGAAACTTATGAAAAAGCAGGGCTCGCGCTTTTCACAGAGTCATAAAGCAACAGGAGCCTACTGAACTACAATCGCGAAGACATATGATTCAAGTATGGAAACCACAGAGTGAAGTGGTGGTTCCAGATGACACAAAGACAAATCAAGATGCAGATGGATTTACTCGTATTTCTTACAAAAAACACCATTCACCCACCAAATTTATTTATAATTACAAATGTAGGGTTTTGCATTTGCATTCCACCAACTAGGCAAGGACCCCACTCTCATGCCTTGAGAGATAAACGCGATGTTCAAGATAACGTTTTTACAAATAGTTGCGAATCGCAAATTCACATGCCAACAGAAAAGCGTAGTTTTCAAAAATGCGCTTTTAAAAAGAACCAGCCTTTAAAACTTGTGTTCCAGAAGTTCACCCATCCACTACTACGGCTAAAGTAAAATTTTCTCCTGGAATTTTCAAAGGGATAGAAACTCCTATCCCAAAGATATCATTTGGAGGCAATGACACTTCCATTAGCAAAACAATGAGCTCCGATACAACAAATCTCAGGAAACTTCTCAATAAAAAGAGAGAAAAATCCCAAATGTCTCATTATCATTATGAGCAGTTGATCAATGCAGTATTATCACATTGCCAATGTATGGCGGCTCCTGCTAAATAATCAGTTTTCAACCGACTTACTGCGTCTTCTTCTCAACCATAAAAAGGAGACGACATAACAAACAGGAATTTTCTAAGTCTGAGTACCCCAAAGTATCGTCAACGGGAAAATCTCATCTTCTTTGCTAATTCTTAGAGGAAGCATGAATGCTTGTGCGGCAAAGATATCTGACAAAAGTCATTTTTGAGTCCTCTTGGGGGGGTATTTATAGGCCTCCAGTTCTTAAAGAGCTTTCCTTATATATAGGAACAAGATCCGGTTTCCTTTTAGATAGAATCGAAATCTCTTAGTAATCTCGATAAGATATTTGAATCTTTTCTTGATTTGATTTTCTCCAGATTTATTGAATTGGGTCTTGTTTCTGCACTTAAAATCAATTAAATTCAAATTAGAATTTAATTAGAAATTGTAGCAATATCAAACTCTAATGAGATTAATTTAAAATTTTTCATCTAAAAATTAATTTGAGTTTGATTAAAAATTGTAGAATTATCCAAACTCCAATGAAATTAATTTAGAATTTTTTATCCAAAAAATTAATTTGGGTTTGATTAGAATTTGGATGAGAGTTAGAGATTAAAAAATAACTCGAGATGAGACCAAAATATATTATTCACGAGGTTAGGGGCTTATTGTGCGAAATCGAGCAACCGAACGGGGCGAGCGAGTGCTGCCAGCCTCTTGATTGAATTTTTTTCTTGATTGTCGTGGCCTCTTGAGAGCTCCCTGAGCCTTGCTTCCTCGTTTTTTTAAAATCGTTTCTCCTGAGCCTCGCATCCACACGAGGTTGAGCATCGCGTGGGTGCGAGGCTGATGCAAAATTTTTTTTTTTTATTTTTTTGTTTAAATTTTCATTGCTCCTAAGACTCATGCAATTGTTTTTTTAATTTTTTTTTGTTTAAATTTTGCATGGGAGCCTCGCATCCACATGTGGCTGGGCCTCACGTGGGTGCAAGGCTCGCCTCTAATTTTTTTTATTTTTAATTTTGTTCGCTGAGAGTCTCGCCTCCATGCGAGAGCCACGTGTGGGTGCAAGGCTTTATTTTAAATTTATTTATTTATCTATTTTATTAATTAATTACTTATTTACTTTTATTATTATTATTTGAATTTGGATTCGTATTTGGACTTGGGTTTGGACTCGAATTTTGGATTCAAACTTGGATTTTGGATTCGGATTATTGATTATCAAAAATTTGAGTTTAATTGATTTTAGGTGCAGAAACAAGACCCAATTCAATGAATCTGGAGAAAATCAAATCAAGAAAATATTTAAATATCTCATCGAAATTATAAAGAGATTTCGACTCTATTTAAAAGGAAACTGAATCTTATTCCTATCTACATAGAAACCTCTTCAACAACCGTAGGCCTATAAATACCCCCAAGAGGATTCAAAAAGGACCTTTGGTCAGATCTCTCTCCCATGCAAGTATTCGTGCTTCCTCTAAGAATCAACAGAAAAGAAAAAGATAATCGCTGATGAAGAAGAAGATTATCTTGCGTTCCTCCTAGGAATGAGATTGAAAATAATGAGAGGATCGTTATGAAGAAGAAGATAATCGCTCAGTACACTCTCATCATCAAGAAAGAGATCCGAATAAAGAAAGAAATGCAAATACTGCTTGGATGGAGAGTTTTCAAATTCAACTTAATGTTCTCATGCATAAGAATGATTTGCAAGAGTTAGGGGTTATAAGACCATATCTGATAGAATGAAAACGTATACTATTCCCGGAGAATTATAAACTATTAAAACACAAATCATTCGATGGTAAAGGGTACTATTTTAAGTCACAAACGGAATATTTAACTGGAAATGACCCTATCATTATATGAGTCTTTGTTAGTATGTTAACAGGTCTAGCATTTGAATGGCTCCAAATGTCGGAATCGAAAACCATCAATTTATGGAATGATAATGAAAAAGCCTTTCTAACAAGGTTTTATGAAGATGATATGGAAGTTTCAATGCCAACACTCTTGGCCACAAAGCAAAAGAAAAAAGAATCAACTCGAGATTTTATCAAAATATTTAGAAATGATTCTCTAAGATGTCCGCATGAAATGCGAGAGAAAACATTGATAGAAACTTACTGACACAATCTCTCTACCAAAGTCTTACTAGAGTGGGGGTTGTAAAGTCTTCTACTAGGAAAGATCTTTTGCTACAAGCTGAAAAAACTAAAGAAATTACACAAAGACTTGAAGAAGAAGAAAAACGAGAGAAACTAAGGCATAATAATAATTCTAGATCGCACCAATCTTCTTAACCTAAGGAACACAAAAAGAAAGAGACAATGGTGACTGATATACAAAATTCTGCGAAATCTTTTACAAAAAATCCTTCGTAACCACGGTTCCCGTAGAAGCAATATTCTTTTAAGGATTAATATACTAATACTGTCTTCAATCTACTCATGACTAAGTATATGCTAAAACTACCAAAATTGAAGCGACCTGAAGAAATTGGAAAAGTTAATGATTCTAATTATTGTGTGTATCATAGGATTATTAATCATCCCACTCAAAATTGTTATATCCTTAAAGATAAGATTTAGGCTCTGGTGCATGCTAAGGTCATCAAGTTACGAGAAGATCAGAAGAGAGTAACTGCGAATATGGTAACTGCCAGATTCGGAAAAGCTCCATAATAGATAGAGTCGACTGTTCAAGACGGAGTTTAGTCCATTCCCAAAGGCACAATGAGGATTGTTAATTATGATCCTCATTAGTAACAAAAGAAAGGATTACATCCTTTTGAAACCTCAAAAGAATAGATAATGTGGATACATCCACATATCCTTAATGATGAGCAATAGATTTCAAATTTAGCAAAGAAGAAATCAAGAGGAAAGATTTTTACTTTCAATGTTATTACTGCAATTCTTGAGCATGATGCGGAAATTCCTTCTCTATCAGACTCAGAAGAAAAAGAGCAAAAAAATTCTTTTGTAGTTAACACAGATCAACTAAAACCTTCTGGGACTCATTCAGGCAAAGAATACTTGAAAATTTATGATCAAGTAGCAGAGCTTAGTTATCTCCAGAAAAGAATAAGCCAAAAGAGTTTAAATTTGACAAAACTCTTAAAACAAAAGATAAAGAGCCTGCAAAAGTTCTAAGAAACCTTTCAAATTTGATGTGTTAGCGCAATTGGCCAATATTCCTCCAAGAATTACTTTGTATAAACTCCTAAAACTCTCTAGAGAAACTAGAGAAGTTTTAATAGAAGCTCTGCAAGATTTGAAGTATTTTTTGCTCAAATTCTAGAAACATCTGAAGAAGAAAAAGTTTGTACAGTATGTCATCAAACTTCTAAAAAGATTCCTTGCATAACTTTTTCACCAGAAGATATGTAAGCAAAAAATAATAAGTATCATCGTCCTTTGTATTACAAAGATACATAGGGTCATCAGAGATTGACCAAATCTAAGTTGATCCTGAATCCGCCTTAAGTGTTATGCCAAGAAGGATGTTGGGATATCTGGAAATCCCGATGAGCAGATTGGCATCAACAAACACTACTATCTTCGGATTCAATGCTAATGGTAGTAGACCACTTGACAAAATACAGTTGAAACGTCAGATTGGAGACTTGAAGACGGAGGTCACAAGCAATATAATAGATGCTAACACATCTTATAATCTTCTACTCGTAAGACTATGAATTCATATCAACCTCATCGTTTCTTCTACACTTAATCAATGCATGAAATATGTAGACAAAGATGGGAATGTGAAGACCTTGGTGGCAGAAAAGTAACCCTTTAAAGGAGTAGAGAACAACTTTACTGACACTTTACTATACCAAGATACATTTGATGCAGCTAAACAACCTGCTATGGAAGAATCTTTTAACGACAATGAAGCTGATACTGAATCGTGATCCAAAAATTCAGAATCCGATAATGAAATATGGAAAAAAGATCTCATTGTAATAAACCTTGAAGGCCTTGATGTAAATGACACTGCCAATTCTGATGGTAATGGATAATTAATGAAAATATAGAGTTTGCTTATTTTTCTGGTATTGATTCTGAACCCTCAGGTACTAGTACTGATATGGTTAGTGATCACCTAGATAAAATATATTCTTGAACTTCATTTAAGCACCCATTCAATCATCCTTTTACATACAAAGTGATGACGATGGAGATGCAAAAGAAACTATTTTTGAAGTTCCTCCTAAAAATAAAAATAAAAAATCTATGATCTTCGGAAAAGCAAATAACAAGAATAAAGAAAAACATTTAGATTCTGAGAATGAAAAGGAAAATCCTGACTTCTTCTATTATGATGAAAATTCACATAAGTTAACGAGAAAAATGGGATATTGCCTAACCAAAGACAGGTGGTTAAATCTTGGAAAGGGGAGGAAGGTAATTCTTCAACCTTTTATTCCGAAAGGAAAGATGCTTGATTATTGCGATAAAACTAGCAGGGGGTTGTAATATGTTACCACTTCTGAAGTTTTTTTGGATATGAAATCTGAAGAAAGACAACAAACTTATTTGTCAGAATTATCATGTTGGGATTTAGATGTAAGTATTGGAACTATTTTTCAACAAGTCTCCATCAATATGGTCTCTGCAGACAAAGAAGAAGAAGACGATGAATTATCACCAATCAAAAATGATTTTTGGGCAAAACATCTCAATATGAAGTGGGACATTCAATTTGAACAAAGAGAACCTCCAATTGAAGATAAAGTGATCCAAATAAATATGGATGATACAACTAATCTAAAACCCATATTTATAAGTGAAAATTTATCTTCGGAGGAAAAAGAAGGAATGATCTCTCTCATTTGAGAGTACATTGATGTTTTCGCCTAGAATTATGAAGATATTCCAGAACTCGACCCAAAAGTCACAGTTTAAAAATTAAATATTCGGCAAAATGTAACGCCAGTAAAACAACAACAACGAATGTTTCGTCCTGAAATTATAGAGGCAATTGAAGCTAAAATCAAAAAGTTAATTGAATGCTTCATTCGCGAAGAATAATATCCAGACTGGGTCATGAATATAGTTCTCGTAACTAAAAAGAATGGAAAGAACAGGGTCTGCATTGATTTTAGAGATTTGAATGAAGCATGCCCGAAGGATGAATTTGCTCTACTAATTACAGTCGTCATGATTGACAATACTTGTAACTATGAAAGGATGTCATTTATGGATGGATATTCATGATATAACCAAATTAAGATGTACCCTGATGATGAGAAGCATACATCTTTTAAAATGCCATTTGGAGTATACTATTATACAGTCATACCATTTGGTTTGAAAAACGTTGGTGCTACATATCAACGTGCTATGAACATGATATTCCAAGAACATCTATGAAAGACAGTGGAATATTATGTAGATAATCTCACAATTAAAAGTAAGAACAAGAATGATCATTTTCGTGATTTGAGAACCATGTTCGATCTCATACAGAAACACCAGTTTAACATGAATCCTACTAAATCTTTTCTAGAGTTTCCAATGGAAAATTTCTTGGCTTTGTACTTACTTCTCAAGGAATTCTTCTTGATCTAGACAAAGTTAAAGCAATCTAAGATATGCTGCCACCTAAACATCTCAAAGAATTGAGAGGATTGCAGGATAGGCTGGCATACATTCATAGGTTCATATCAAATTTATCTGGAAAATATCAACCTTTTACACTGTTGATGAAGAAATGTGTATCATTCATTTGGGATGATACGTGCTAGAAAGCATTTGAGAAAATCAAGGAATATCTCACCAAACCATCTATTCTTGTAGCTCCAATCTCTGGAATACCTTTCCTATTATATGTGAGAGCTATGGATCATTCCTTAGGAGCATTATTGGCACAAAAGAATGAATTAGAGTATGAACAAGCCATTTATTATCTCAATAGAATGATGATTGGAGCTGAATATTGATATAATCTAGTGAAAAAAGAATGTCTAGTTTTAGTGTTTGCAATATAGAAAATGCGATACTATTTAGTGGGACAAACAATCCATGTTATATTGAGAGTTAATTTTTTAAGAATATTAATGACCAAGCCTAGGTCATTAAATTTCAGACTATCTAATTGGACCACTCTACTGTGATAATATGATATGCATTTCTTTCCACAAAAGTCAATTAAACGACAAGCTATACCTGATTTCTTAGCTGAACACCCAATTCCAGTATCTTCAAAACTGTATGATGATATTCCTGGTGAAGTAGGTGAAGGAAATATAATTTCGAAAAAGGATATTCAACAAGAAACTGCTGAAGTGAATACTATTGAAGAAGAAGTATGACAACTTTTCTTTGATGGCGCTTCTAGAATGGGATCTCAAGGAAAGATGGTAGAAGGAGTGGAGGTTGTGTTTGTTTCTCCCTATAACCATATTATTCCTAGAGCATACTCATTGACAAGTTCATGCTTTAATAATGTTGCTGAATACAATGGCTTAATGGTTGGCATAAAAATAGTCAAACAGTTGTGAGTGAAATATTTAAAAGCATATGGAGATTCCCAACTTGTTATAAATCAAGTTAGAGGAGAATATGAAGTTAAAAATGAAAATCTGATACCATATTACCAAGTAGTAATAAAAATGGCTGATAGCTTTAATGGTTTCTACATCAGTCATGTACCGTGTCACCAGAATGATTATGCAGATGCATTATCTTCCTTGGCTGCTACTTTAGCGTTACCCAGAAATACTAGCAAATGTATAATAGTGTGAAGTAAAGAATTGTTTTGCCCAAAGTATGAGCTTGAGGTGGGACTAAATTCAAATAAGAAACAAGAAGCAAATGAAATACATGCTCTTGAGTCTAATCTTGAACCAAGAGACTGGTAATTTTCTTACAGAGATTATGTTTTTTATGAAATATTGCCAGAAAATCCTAAATAAGTAGTAGCAATCAAACAAAAGTTGTTCGATTCCATTATAATGCTAAACTTCCGACATTATATAGAAAATCTTATGATGGGGTTTTACTTCATTGTCTTTCTAATAAAAAAGCTCAAGAAATACTTGAAAAAGCTCACAGTGGCATTTGCAGAGCGCATTAAGCAGGACCAAAACTCTAGAATAGACTCCGAAAAATAGGTTATTACTGGCCCAAAATGATGACAGATGCAGTCATTTATACCAAGAAATGTAGAGCTTATCAGATACATGCAGACTTCATACATCAAATTCTAGAATATCTCCACCCAACAACTACATCATGGCCATTTGAACAATAGGGAATGGACATTACTGGGTCAATCTTCCTGCCTTCAATAAGGGGTCATCGAGTTATATTGGTTATAACAGATTACTTCTCAAAATAGACCAAAACTGTTGTTTTAACTAAAGTAAAATCTTCAGATGTGATTAAATTCATCAAACAATATGTTATATACTACTTTGGAGTACTTAGAAGAATAATTCATGACAATGGGCCTCAGTTTGTGAGTCATTAATTCTCTAGGTTTGGCAATAAATATCAAATTGAAAGTGTAGTTTCGTCTCAATACTATCTAGTAGTCAATGATTTGGCAGAGGCTTTAAATAAAACTATTGTAAAGTTTCTTAAAAAGTTCGTTTCATCCAACTAATGAGATTGGGATGAAAAATTTAGAGAATGCTTTTGGGCTTATCGAATTGCTATCAGAACTCCTACAAATGCTATGTCATTTTCCTTGGTGTACAGGTCTGAAGCAGTATTACCTTTGAAAATTCAAATTTCGTCATTAAGGGTCGTAGTAACAACCAAAATGACATAGGAAATAGACATCAGCAAAAACTTATGGAGTTAGAAGTTCTTGATAATAAGCATTTGGAAGCTTAACAAAACATTGAAGTTTACCAAGGGCGAATCTCTAAAACCTTTAATAAAAAGGTTAGACAGAGAAATTTTAAGAAAGGAGCTCTGGTTCTTTCAGTAAGAAAACCAATCATAACTAATCAAAAATCTAAAAGAAAATTTTAACCGAAGTGGGAAGGACCTTTCATCATTGATACAGTCTATTCTAATGGTGCATAGCATTTGGCAAAACCAAATGGTGATAAAATAATGATGTCAATAAATGAAAATTTTCTGAAGAAATATTATTCCTAGTTTTTAATTGAAAGGCTAAAAATTTTGCGAACTTGTTCTTATTTGAGATTCACGATTCTGAAATTAGAGTTTCCTAGAAAGCTCGAATTTTGTAAAATCGCATTCTTTTTTATTTTCCTCTAAGTTTTCTAAGTTAAAAATTACCTCTAGCAAAAAAATTTTTCTTTCATCTGAATTTTCTAAGTTAAAAATTATCTCTGGCAAACAAAAATTTTTTTCCTCCAAATTTGCTCAGTTAAAAATTATCTCTGACAAATAAAATTTTCTTTCCTCCAAATTTACAAAGTTAAAAATTACCTCTGGTAAATAAAATTTTCTTTCCTCCAAATTTGCTATGTTAAAAATTACTTCTGGCAAAAACACAAATTTTGTAAAGTCAAGTTCTTTTTGTTTTCTTCCAAATTCGCTAAGTTAAAAATTATCTCTTGCAATTTAGAAGTTGTTATACAATAAGTCACTGAACAGCGCAGTTTTTAACTTAATTAAAAAAGTTAATTGTTACTTCTATCCTGATTAAAAAAGTTTATTCATTCGTAGCAAAATCCATTTTTAGGCATTTGAATAATGACTTTATATTGTCAAGTTAATAATTACTCTGAATAATATTCTGAATAATCAAAATGTTCATCAAATTAATAATTACCTTTGATGATTAAAATCAAAATCATTTATCAAGTTAACAGTTATATCTGAATGAATGATAATAAAATTCTTAAAATGAAAATTTTATTCATTTCCAAATCAATATTACAAAGAGTTCCTTGATATCATAAAATGAATGAAAATAAAGTACAAATCATTGAGTTAAGAGAGCACTAAATTTTTCGTCAACATCTATTATCCCAAATAGGATGGTTTTATAAGTAAAGACAAAAGTTTGCTTCTATAGCCTCCTCCTGCCGATAGTCGAAAACTTCCAAGTTAGTTTGCCTACCAGTGACTTGACTAGTTCAAAACTGGGTATACCAAATGTATGATCCCATGTATACATATTGAGAAACTGCTGAAATTGGGGATTGCTAACAACCATTTACCATCCTTACGTTAAAGGATGTTAGGTAAGAAATAAACAATACCACACACTCGAAATTTTTTATCTCATGAAAAATAAATGAGATCTTCTGATTCTCCAAAAATATTGAAAAATTTTAAGAGCCAGACAAGTGTGGGTCATTGTTAAGGAAAATGACTACGGTTATATCCTATAATAGATCCAAAATCTTGTTAAGAAACAAAGAAGAAAATACCTAATTTATGTTCATAATTAGAAAACTTACTGTAGTTAAGGAAAATGCTTACGGTTATAAGAATCTTTTCAATGGGATACTCCTTCTCTAACAAACCTAGCAAAAAACCAGGCACAAATAGGTCAATATCATTTGGAGGTTTTGTGACATGCCAACCCCAGTCTGTTGCCTTGATCAAGTAAAAGAAAGAATAGAACTCCATAATAGAATTAGTTTTGGGGAGGAATTTTAGAAAAAAAAGAGAAGAATTCTTAAGTCAGGATAGCTTTTTGAGAGAAAGGCTGGGCACTTTATATAGAGGATTTCATGATCGAAATCTTCGGCCAAGAGATTTTATAGACAAAATCTTTGGTTGAGATCTTGACTCAAATCTCAATAAAATTTATTATTATTGCATGGGTCGCTTCGGTATCTACCCTAAGGAAATGAGATCTTCAACTAAAATCTTTGATTAAAATCTTGCCATTAATGGATGCATGCAGCGCTTAGTTCATTGCACCAAAAAGTTAATCAAATTAATGAAAAGTCATTCTATATATGTAAACCTGTAGATTTTAGCTCAGGGTTACACTTATATGTAAATCTACAGATTTTAGCGCAGAGTTATACTTATATGTAAACCTGCGATTTTTAACAAAGGGTTACACTTATATGCGAACTTACGATTTAAATGTAGATTCGCATTTCTGAGCACAAAGTCATGTCTGATATGCTAATTTGTCAAAATCAAGATAAGATTTAAATAGAGTTGGACTCAAATTTTCAATGAGATGACAAATAAAAATTACTCCAAGTTTATATTGGGCAAAATTAGAAAGAAAGTTGCATCCATGAGGTTAATCTGAGCCTACATTTTTTTAAAAAAAAACTGAAAGATTACCAAAGCTCCTTGAAAATGTTTACAATTCAATGATTCATGAGAGCCTTGATTTTCTCTTCTATATCGCCTATTTCCAGCAGAATGACTTCATAAGTTTGAACAGTAACTTCTCTACGTAACTCCTTTTCATTGACAGTTGTATTACTTATTGGTTCAGATTCCAATGCCTCTAATTCCACTTGAATAGTTGAGAGGATTTTGTTCACATTATCAAGCTACATAGACAAATTAGCAAGATTCTTCTCTGAATCCTCTTGCTCCTTAGAAATCTTTTCATAGAAAGCCTGAGTTTTAGCAATGGTTTCCCGAGTTCTCACAATACCCTGATCATGGCCTTCAATGATTGAAGTAATATTCTCTATTTGAATATATAAAGATTGTTTGTCTGATTGATTCTTGTCAACACAGACCTTACAAGCATCAACTTTTTCCTTAATTTCTTTATGGAGCTTGAGTTGTTCCTTCATCAGCTTTTGGAAAGTGGTCTCCACCATTTTTTACTTATCAGCGCTGCGAATCTTCAATAAAGAGTAGGCATAGTTCTGAAGTTGGGCAACCATAAGTCTATACGGATCGGTTTTTCTTCTCTACCAACACTTGCTATGCCAGCCAAATTGATATTGAGAACACTTGTAACTGAGGAAAAAGAATTTCCTTTCAAAATCTTATTGATACAGCTATCCAGAAAATTGAAGAAGACTCTAATAGTATGCTGGAGTAGGTCATCTTCCAATGTATTAATTTCTGCACAACTTGCTGATGGCAGTGAAGAAGAAGTAGTTGCAGTGAAGACAATCTCTGGGGTAGATATGACCTGTTCTGGGATAAAGGGATAGTAGCCTCAGAAGTTCCAACTTCAATAACTCCAACAGTAGCGGTATCAGTAGGAGCAGTAGTCTCAGTAGTTTAATCAGTTCTGACTTCAGTTGTTGAACAATTCCAACTAAGACAATAGCTTCAGTAGTATCAGTAGCCATGGCTTCAACTTCAATAGTTGCAGCAAACTTAACAGACTCAATTTCAATAACCTCAGCGACTTCAATAGAGTCAGTAATTGCAACAATTTTAGATACAATTTTTGGTTGAACTTCAATATCAGCAAATGAAGTATCGCTTTCAGGTACATATTCCAAAGTTGGAGTAGAAGAAAACATTTCTAAAGAAAAAAGAGATAAATGATTAAATGATGATAAAAGAAATGAAAATGGTATAAATGGGTCAAGCTTAGAATAGACCTTGAGGTTGGGAACTAGATTCTCCAGGACCATACACCTCGGCTCTCTCTTCTGCTATTAGAAATGTATACTTACTATGGTCTGATGAAGGAGTAGAAGAGTGAATGATATCACTATCATCATTATCATCATCATCACTCATATCTTGAATTACTGGAGGAATAGAGGCAACATATTTCTCTGACACCAATTGAAGTGGTCATTCAGAAGAAGACACAGCAATAGGAAGAAGCCCAATTGCTGGTGTAGTAGAAGGAATTTCTGTGATAGGATCACTGGGAATAACAGATCCTTGACTTCGATGTTTTTTAGATGAACGAGGAATCAAATTTGCATCATCGTCATCTTCTTGTTCCTCCTCATCACCGTCGAAGGCTGCACTAAGTATTGTAGCGCCAGCCACAGCTAATGCGTCTTGTGGAATGATTGGTAGGTCATTGAGACACTTTAACCTTAGAAGAAGATTTTGATTGAGGAGAGGTTGGAATGGCGGGAGACACAAGTCGATCTATTGAGGCCATTGCAGTATTGTCTTCATCCCTTGATAAGACTTCTTCAATGTCAAGTTCTTCTATTCCAGCTACTTTACTGCTACCTGCTTCTTTCTTCTGAACATACCATGCTCTAATGTCTCTCAAACAAGTAAAGCTTGCATTAAAATTATGAGGCATGGAATGAATAGTAGAATACCATTTGCAAAAACTGAAACTCATAGACGAATTTGGATTCTTGAGTAGAAAATTGAACTTGGCTTTTGTACCACAAGAGATAAAATGAAACCAAGCTCTGGCCCCCTCAAAAAGATTCCCAATAAAACTCATGTTTTTGTATTTGGATTTCCAATATACAACTGATCATACCCAAACTGTAAAAAAAAATGATTTGGGTAATAAGGTTCAATGTAACAAAACCAAGTGTCCTGGACATATATTTATTAAGCACCAGAAGCACCTAGGAGACAGAGTTGTGAATTTTTCAGCACCAGCTACATCTGCGAATTCTTCTCCATAGCCAGTATTTGGAAAATAAGGAAAACACCTGAATAATTCATAATTAGCATGGTATCGAAGTGTTTCGTGAACCGTAACCATGTAACCTCCGTTCTAGTGGGATTTCTCATAATGCTGAACATTTGGAGAACTCAAATCTACTTGAGCATCAATTAGACTCATCAATGAAGGGCAGTGCAGAACTATGCAAGCCATCAAATAAACATATGGAAGTTCCACCCGGGTATTTGGAGTCTTGACAATCAGTTTTCCTCCATTATCATGGTCCTTCTTGACATTGCAGAATCTGATAATTAATTTTCTTAATCTACTTTAGATTCCACAAACCATTGCTAGTAATAAACTAAGTGGATGGCCGAATGCTAACAAGACTACCGGATATACCACTCCGATTGGTAGGATTTCTTGTGAGGGAATTACACACCGTTTCAACCATAATATCAAGACACCCACCAATAAAGTAGGGCATGATATGGGTTGTAAAGCCTGATAATGAAAACTCTCAAAGAATGTCCTATCCTTGAAGACATCTTCATTTGATTCAGCAACATATATATCTGTTTCACATTGGACAATTCTCTATTCAACCTCTTTCTCAGAAATTGGAGAAAGACGTGTTAGGTCTGGATTATTCTTTGAAAACTTTGGAAAAAGATACTGCAACCATTTCTTTTGCTTCATATTTTAAGTGTTAGAAATGTGAGCACAGATATGATAGTGGAAGAGCAATTTTCAATAAATATCATAAATCATGGATCCCGAGTTTTCAATATATGTAGTTCTTCTCCTACAGGGACATATTCTTTATAGGGAATGTCTCCCATGAGTAGTTCTGAAATCTCATACATTTCATGAAGGGCAAACCCTAATTCGTCTCAGGGTGTAAAGAAAGTGCAAGTATTAGGGGGATTGTCCAATTCTAATAAGGAAAAGAAATAAAATCTGCTAGGAAGAATTCCATGTTGAACTGCTCTGATGGCACGATAAAAATTCACGTACTTCAATTGATCCTCAAAAATTTTTAAGAAAAAATTTACCAAGATCGCTCATTCTCCCTTAGGAGAACAATGGATCCATCAAGCGAGGTGAAAGTCTTGAACTGGGAGTTCTCCTGGTGCATCAACAAAGCAATGTAAGAAAGTTCGGGCGATTACTTGAGTCTCACCCACAGGGAGGTCTTGCTTGAAAGATCCTGAAAATAATCTGCAAAAATATTTCCCAGTTAAACAAGAAAATACACCTTGTGCATTTCCACCAAGTTAAACACCATCTTGCGGTTTATTTAAATGTCAATCCATGATTCTAGGAATAGAAAAAGATTGGAAGTACAAGAATAGATAAGATATTTCTATGTTAGGAAGAAATAGGTTGCGACCATTAACTTGATGAAGCCACTTGTAAACCTCATCACCTAAGCAATCATCAGGGATGGGGATATGATCACCGAAAAAAAAGGAGGCTTGTTCAATAAATTCCTATTCTTTCCTTCAAAAGGGACAGTAGTCATAAATTTTCGCAATGTAGAGTGAGTAGGGTTTAAAATTCTACTCTTCCTCTATCGGCCATCAGATACTGCACAAGCTGGAAAGACACGATCGAGCCTATATTATTTCTCGCCATCACATTCTCCTGTATGACCAAAGTAATGATATTTTGGCCAAGGGTTTATAGCGTAATTCACTATATGAAGAGAAGAAGGAGTTAAAATAAAATAGTGAATAGGAAAATGCTATTTTAGGGTTAGAGTATAAATTTCAAATATGATATGAAGCAAGAGAATCACCTCCAACTAAAGGCTCCTGCCAAACCATTATGGTGCTGGAAGTAGCCCGAGAATTTTTGAAACTTGAGGATAAGAGGAGTTTGAAGACGAAGGGTTTTGAAAGTTTGGAGAAACATTTGAAGTTAAAAATTTTCAGAAAGTATTAAAAGATTTTTTAAATGATGAGTTTGAGATTTTATAGCGGATGATTTGACAGACGAGATTTCTAGCCCGAATCTCGTGAGGATTTTCTCATTAATGAAGCTCAGAAAATACGTCGATCTCTATACCAGAAAAGTAATAACTTTTCAGATATACCGCAAGATCTGCGGCTCTAATACGGAGTCGTGCTCTATGAAAAGGCACAAGATCTGTGGCTCTAATACATAGTTGTGCTCTATGCAAAAGCGCAAGATCCATTGCTCTAATACAGTGTCGTGCTCTATGTAATAGTGTGAGATCTGTGACTTTAATATAGAGTCGTGTTCTATGCAAAAGCACGAATACAGCGTCGTGCGCATAAAAAAATTGTATTTTCTCTCAAAATGCAAAGATTGTATTTTGGCCAAAATTATCCAAAGTATTTCAAAACACTTCTAAAATTATAGAGATTTGAAAACTTTGACGAGGATTTTGTTGGTAAAAATTTTCTTTTATTGAGAATCATCTTTCATAAAAAGAAATCTGCATATATAAGCTACAAAATAAGACGTGGCTTTCATAAAACTGTGCTTTATAAAAGAGGAGATGCGATTTTTAATTCACAAAAGAAGCTGAAGTGTAAATCTCTTTCTCTAAATTTGCAGTGGACTCTGAGGGTCTCATCATCACGCCCAAGCATATTATGTAAGAAGCAAACATACCATCACAACAAATATGCGAATCTAAAGTCTGAGATTCGCATTCCAGTTGCAGTCCGAAAGAGCCGCACATCTAAAGTTTGAGATCTGTGTTCCAGCTGTAATCCCACAAAGCTGCGAATTTAAAGTCTGAGATGCGTATTCCAGTTGCAGTTCGAAAGTGCCGTGAATCTAAAATTTGAGATCTGCATTGCAATTGTAATCTCACCAAAGCTGCGTATCTAAAGTCTGAGATTCACATTCTAATTGCAGTCCGAAAGAGCCGCGAATCTAAAATTTGAGATCCGCGTTTTAGCTGTAATCCCACCAAAGCTGTTAATCTAAAGTTTGAGATTTGCATCCCGGTAGCAGTCTGAAAGAACTGCGAGTCTAATATTTGAGATTTACGTTCTGATTGCAATTTAAAGAAAACACGAATATAATATTGAGATTCGCGTTTTACTTTTCAGTTACGATCTATAGGATTAAAGACGTCGGTTATAAATTTTGGAGATTTAAAACAAATCTACCAGATCAAAAGGCAAGAAATTAATTCTCAGATCATGGAGGCCAACGGTTGAATGGTTACAACAAATCAAAAGTCTCCAAATCTCTATAAATAGTGGAAGTTTAAGCAGAAAAAGGAATCGAGAGATCTATATTAAAAAAAAAGCTATTTTTGCTTAAGTGCTGATACTAACAAAAACTCAAAATTTTCGCCAACAAAAAATTTTATACAGAGTTTTAATAGAGAGCATGATCGTTCTCCACAACTACTCTAGAGCCTAGTTTTAAATAAAGAGGGAATTAAATTTTTCTCAACTTCTGTAAACGAAAAATCATTGAATTGTAATTTTTTTATTGAAAATATTCAATAGAAAATCATTTACGATTTTATGGCGAATAGAAGTACCATGCTGTACCTCATTATCGATCAATCAACCAACCATCGACCATCGATTATGTCGGTCAATATCAATCTCTCGATCATCGTCTATCATTGCTGCTCTGCATAAAATCTGCTCCAAATAGTAGATATTGCCCAATATGCATCCACCATTGTGTCCGGATCCATACCTCTGACTCTGATACTATTGGTTAGAGATCGAATCCCCCATCGAGATCGTAGAGGCGAAGAAAACAATACAATCATAAGAAGAACACAAGAATTAACGTGGTTTGACAAACCAAGTTTGACCTATGTTCTTGGAAACAATTAAAGATATTCATTATGAGAAAAAGATTACAAGAAGAGATTTATGTATCTCTCTACCTCTCACATCTCTCATATTAATAGAAGTATATCTCTCATCAATTGCTCATCTCTCCCATAATTATATATATATATATATATATATATATATATATATATATATATATATATATATATATATATATATCAATTGCTCATCTGTCCTAATCCTATTAGAATAACACTATCACTATCTAATTAGTATTCCAATCAGATTAGAATTTTGGTCTTCTGACCCAAGTCCAATTAGGACTCCTTACAATCCTTGATCATATCTGATATCTGGATCTGGATACTCAACGGATGCGAAATATATACCCAACAATTAACTTGATAGGAGAATAGAAAAATTGATATTGCAAAATATTTTAGATTCCTGTGGGAACGACATGTTTTTGCTATAACTATACTGTGCGCTTGCAGTACATTTATCACATCAGGTATGCTTAGGATAACTACACCATGAACGGTATGTAGTATCCATTATAGGTGGTCTTTGGAGGATCACCAAAGGAGCTATAGTTGTGGCACAAAGAAAAAAGCAAGCACACTCTATATGACCATGAGAAATCATGATGCGATTGTACTTGGTAGTACAAGGTCAGGTACAAAATTATGATATAATAGGTTGAATCATATAAGTGAGAAGGGAGCGAAATTACTTTGTCCAAATAGTAAATTGCTAGATCTCAATACAGTCGATACTGGTTTATGTGAGAACTGCATTTTCTGAGAATAGAAAAAGGTTTTTATAAGGCTGATAGAACTTTGATGAGGCAAAAATAGAGTTGATGCACAGTAATCTGTGGGAACCACTCATGTGACATCCATAAGAGACTTTTCTTACTGCATCACGTTCATCAATGATTCAATAAAGAAGGTATGAGTTTATTTCTTGAACTGATGCTTCTGATGTTCTCAAAAAATAAAAGTTTTGGTATAGAATTAATTAAGATTGAAAATCTAATGCTTGCAATCTAATAATAGTGGGAAATATGATCTCAATGAGTTCAAAAAAATTTGTTTTGTGAATGTATTCATACGGAAACGATCATTAAGGAAACACTGCAATAAAATGATATTGTTGAACATATGAAAAAGACTCTCAATGAATATGTTAGTTGTATGAGATTACATGCTAGATTACTAAAAATATTTTCAGGCTGATGCCAACATTTGTGTTAAATCGAGGACTTTTTGTTCATTTGGATGGAGCCATACCATCAGAAACTTGGAGTGGAAAAGAGACAAAATTATTTTTTTCTAAAAGTTATTTATTGCATTTCATGTGTTCATATTGATCTAACTTCTTGAACCAATTTATATGCAGAATATATTAATTATACATTCATTAGATATGGTACTGATGATTTTTAATGTCAATTTTGGAATGAACATAATCATAAAATAAGTAAGGATTTCATATTTAATGAATAGGTTATATACAAGGATCTATTTGGTGCAGCATATACTAACAATGCATCCGCTCAGGTTAAAAACTCCAAGTATGTTGAATTGTATGATATCTTGAATTCTAATATTCACAAGTCCAATCAAAAGGTAACGTAAGAGGAGCCAAGTACATTATTTACTGTATTGAGAAGATCAACTAGTAATACAAGACCCCAAATAGATATTCACCTACTTTATCCTATATTCAATTTGCAAATAATGGTGGACCAAAATGTTATGGTGAGGCTTTGCAAAGTGATCATACAACCAAGTGAGAGTTATCATTGAAGGATAAAATTATATTCCTCAATGGCAAAGAATATATGGGAATTGACTAAGATACCTGAAGGTAAGAAGGTACTATGTAACAATGATATTATAGGGTGAAGCAAGTGGTTGGCAGAAAAAATTACAGGGCTAGATTAGTTGTGAAGGGCAATCAACATAAATATAGTATTAATTATAATATTTCAGTTGTAAAACTAGCTACCATCAGATTAGTTTTATATATAGTTGCTATTGAGAATTTATTATTAGAGCAAATAGATGTAACAGTTTTTGTTTTTTCATGGTGATTTTGAATAAGATATTTACATGAAGTAACCTCAATATTTTGTATCTCAAAGTAACAATAAGTATATACGTAAATTGCAAAAGAGCTTGTATGGCTTGAAACAGGCCTTGAGACAATTGTACAGGAAATTTAGGGATAGAGTGGCTAATACGTTACCTCAGGCGCAGATGAAATATATCAGAAGAATTCTGGAAAGATTCAGTATATTAGATACTAATCTAGTGGGTACCCCTTTGGGTAGTGACTTCTGGCTATCTAAATAACAATCACTCACTTCTAAGACAGAGCATGCCCATATAGATAGGATGTTATATCTTCTATTATTGGTAGTCTTATATATATTATGGTGTACACTAGACTAGATATAACACACACAATGGGAGTTATGAACTGTTACATAATTAATGTAGAGAAATAGTATTTGGAGACTAACAAATGGATCTATCAATATTTAAGGTGTTGCAGGTGTTAGTTCGCATTTCAGAGGAGGAACTTTACTATTGTAAGATTATGTCAATTCTGATTTAACTTGTGATAATGATAATAGCACTAAGGATACGATGGGTTATGTCTATATATTGGAGGTACTGCTATTAATACTATAGGTTCTGTCTATATATTGTGTGATACTACTATTAGTTAGATCTATAAACTATTGCTCTTTCTGGTACAGATGCTGAGTATATGGTCATAATAGAGCCAGTAAGATATGATTTATTGCAAGACTTCTTAGATGAATTGAGGATGAAGCAAGATATTAGTACTTTATACGATGATAGAGTTTATTCATTTTAATAAAAATCTAGCATTTCATTCAAGAACAACACATATAAGAGAAGTATCATTTCATCTGTAATATTTTAAAAGACGAGAAGTTATTACTAGATAAGATTTGAGGAAAGGAAAATCCAACTGATATATTAACCATGATACAAACTGTTGACCAATTGAAACTATGCAAGGCTTCAATTAGAAGCTTGAGACATCAAGATGTCCTACCAAAGCTATGTTTCATCAAGTTGATAAAGTGGAGTAGGGGGGTGTCTTTAGTCTCCAAGTGGGAGATTTTGACTTTTGTGTTTTGTGCAGGCTGAAAATACTGTTCACCAACCTCTCACTCTGTGGTTCGAAGTGTGTATATATATATATGTGTGTGTGTGTGTGTGTAAACATATATACGTATATATATATATATATATATATATATATATATATATATATATATATATATATATATATATATATATATATATATATATATATATATATATATATATATATATATATATATATATATATATATATATATATATATATATATATATATATATATATGGGATTACTGTAAATGAGCCGCCAGCTCAAGAAAATTTACGTGAGTTAGCGACAAAACTATAATAATCCAATAATTTTTCTTCAACTCTTTTTATAATTACAATCTCTACCTCCTTAATTTCTTTTAGATTAAATTTATAAATTTTGGAGTTTATTTACCCTTTTATTAAGTGCATACAATATGTTTTATTAATTGAAAATCGTTAATTTTGTGTTAATTTGATGGAGGACAAAATCAGAACTAAAACCCAACAAATTGGGTATGAGTGAAGTCTAGGGGATCAAGATCATAATAAATTTTTAAAAAAACATTATTAGAGATAGTAGAAATAAACTAAAGATCAGATAATTTGTATGAGCTGTTAGCTCATTTCCATTTTTCTCATATATATATATATATATATATATATATATATATATATATATATATATATATATATATATATATATATATATATATATATATATATATATATATATATATACTACATACACGCGCGCGCGCGCACAAACACACACACACACATATATATATATTATTTTTTTTTCACATAGCATGATTTGCTGTCGGCTCCACTTCTCCTACTCATGGCAGTCAGATACCATGATATTATAGATGGTCAATTTCTGATTTTGTAAAGCTTCCGTAAAATTTCCATTGGATTGAGCCGACATTCGTTACGGTCGTTCATTTTATTTAAAAAATCTCCACTCCATAAAGAATAGAACACTTCAACATGGAAGAAAATAGATAGACAACACAACGACTTAATCAAACAAGAAAAGAATGGGGAGAGATAGGTGGGATCTGCAGACGATTGCCTTCTTTTTGCTCGGGTGGAATTGAAGAGATCCCAGATCTACTTAGAGAAAATCTCCTTAATGATATTTACTAGTTCTAAACTTAGAACTACTAGTGCTGACAACAATTATACACATTGTTCTTGTTTTTAAATTAGATTATGCATCATGCTATTATTGATCCACTAGTGACTCGCATATGCCATGCAAAGTTAAATTTATAAATATTCTAATGGAGTAATTGAATAAACTATCTATATATTATTAGGATTGTAGCACTAATACATCTTTAAGAATTTTATTCAACTTAGTTCCCCTGAAATACCTGGATGAGGAGATAATAATGTAACACAATCATACGTTTCTGAATCATATTAAAATTCCTAAGTAGATGTAAGTGTCATTCTCCTAATAATACAGAAATAGTTTGTAAAAATATGTTAAACTTGTCAATATGTAAACCTTCAAGTGGTTCTAAAGACGCTAATATGTCTTGTCTTTAGCGGTATCACTTTGCTACAATTTGTGAGAGATTACTAGTTCAATTCTCAATAGAAATTCTTCTTGAATAATATTACAAAAAATATGTATGTATGAATTTGACTTGAAAGATTTGTCTATAAGGTAACTAAACTATTAAATTCAATTATTGCTCTCAGAAAATTTGCATGATATATATTAGCTAGCCTTCATACATATGGATAGTGAGACGTAATATTGAGCACTTGACAAGTAATTTGGATCCTTTATTTCAGCTGCAATTCATTTCGTCGTCGCACTTACATCATCTATGATATGCACACTTGAAAACACATTCCATGTTAAAATTAATTTAATCTTGATTGATTCCCTTAAGTTTTTAATAAGTACATTGCATGTTGTGATATTTATTATGTCCTTGAGACTCTAAAGGTCAATAAAGAGAATGCGTCAAGAAAAACTAAGGGTCAATTAGAAAAACTAAGAGTCACTAGAGGAAGAGGATGCATTTGCATTTAATTAAGGATATGAAGGATCATTTGTACCAGGGATTGTGTTTTGTGTGCCAAGAAAATTCAATAAAAGAAGAATATATTTTCTCCTCTTCATACTTTTATAACTATACAATTTATCTTTGTCCCATTGTAGTCTTTGCAATCTAAGCTAACTCTCCTACTCTTGCAGCCTCTCCTCCCTTTTTAACCTCTCCCTATTATTTATATTATCTAATAAACGTGGTCCTCGTCCACTTTCTAAATAAAGATGAAAATAAAATGAGCTTACTGCAGATGCATGCATTGTACTACTTACTCTTTTTGTTACAAACAGTATGCTAAAAATAATTGCTAAAAGACACTAGAGAATGGGAGCTTGTTTTAATAACATGAAATGATCAAGGCCGTCGTTGCCTGCCTACTTGTTCGCTCTACTATTCCATTTTGGGTTGCTTTAGGGGAAGACGAAAGTAAATCGGACGTTAATATATTAGTCATCTTATTTCCTTCTCCTTTTGCTTTTAGCTAAAAGAGTGGAGGAGACTTGTACAATTAAGGACGAAAGTGTAGGTGCACACAATATTATATATTTGGACTATTATTATGTCCATGAGACAATACTAACAGATTGCGACAAGAGATTCCAATCATTCTAAGTTTCAAAAAGTCATGAGAGACTTTCCTTGATTTGTCTCCTTCGCGAGGCCCTTATTAGCCATCGTTGTCGGGGGCGAATGTGATCCACTATCCAGTTTTTTAGTTTTTCATTAGAATATCGTTTCAATTACATTGCGATCTTTGTGCATGTTTCTTTCCTTTTGAGCTAATAGTCTTGTTGATCCAGTTCCTCTGCTCCATCTATCCTCAGTTAATTTTACTCTCACATAGGTTCTCTAAGCATTTTCGTTAAAGGTACATCTGGAGCCCTATTAATTCAAGCAAGCTTAATGATATTAGACTTCATCTTGCTAGTTAACGATATCATATCAGAATGCTTCTAAACCTTTTCCTGTTGGACTGTGACTGTAGGGAAATTCTATTCATGCACACCTCTTTGCTTAATGTCCACCTTTCTATTTACGTCTACTTTTAATTTAATTTTAAATCATCTCATATTTATTCAATATATCTTTTTTTTTTTTCTAATTCTAACTCTTCATGTCTATATCTTTTTTTCTATCATATTTTATTTTGATCAGATATTATTATCCAATCCAAATGAGGTCAGGTATTAATACTTGAACAGTATTCAATTAGGTCGGATATTAATACCTGACTAGTGGATTCTTAGTCAGAAAAAATAATAACGAACTTGTAATTTTTTAAATGTTTAATTTGGAAAGGTAAACGCACTGTTTCCTAAAAAATTATTTAACCATTGCGGTCACTTTTTCATGTTATCGTTGATCTGCGTAATGGAACACATAATATTTGTTCTGCCCAGCTGCACCTGGGTGCACCTGAATGGGGGAGAGTTGTTCTGCCCACCGCTAGGGCATGACCTACGCTAGTCGGGTATGGGCCTAGCCATTTGGACCGGTCGAGGTGTAATGCACCCTTATCCCGAATACGTAATAGCGGAGTCATCGACAGTACACTCGCAAGAGTATGCTAAACCTTACTTTAGTATTATTAAATTTGTTACAATAATATATACATCACATCATTTTCAAAATCGAGTATGCACTTTGCAAAATTATATCACATTAAATAAAATGCTTTCGAAAATAGCCTGCATGCGCATGTTTCTTAATAATTCTCTAAGGTTCAGTCCCATCGTATCAAAATATGGTAAAGGGCAGATTTTACATCTTAATCAGATTAAATAGTATTACGAACTATTTTCAAATTTTGAAAATTTCTTTGAAATTATCCCGTCGCGTGTTTGTTATCAAACATCACTTTGAGTTCAAGACTTTAACTCATTAGTTAACTATCTTCTTCTGACCAAGCACTATATCTTTGCTTGACTCATGAGTAATCTAGCACTATGGCGACACATGCCTCTAGTGTTGCAAAAGGCAGATATCTTCTACGTTTTCGGGCGCCAACGATCAATCCATTATCATCAAAGTTTCAAATTACAAAGATCTCTGATAAATTGGAAAATTCCCTAAGAATTGGAGAATTTTCCCAAAATTACAACTTGGAATTTTTCAGATTTGAAAATTTTCTAAAATAAAAACTGTTTTTTCAGAACAGTTTTATATAATAACTAATTAACTTTGGATACTCAAAACCAAAGACACAAGGAGTTATTTATAGGACTCATGGGTGGTGTCTCTTTAGCGCCCAGGCGATATGGGACTAAAAGAGCCACACCCAAATTCAACATCTAGGTCCTAAAATTTCCAGATATATACACATACTAGATCATGGATGTGCTACCAGTTACATAACCATTCTTCTATTTCAAGGGTATCGATGTAAGTTGTGACGCCCCCACTTCGGCTCTACCCTTTTTTTTTCCTAAGTGGGCGACATTGCTTAAATACTATAAATAACCCAACAGTCCCATGATCTTGGAATAACCGTAACTATTGCCATGTCAAGATGAATAACCATGTCTGAAACTGAAAGGATTTCATTTATACAGAGAGTTGATTACATAAAATGGCACACTGCTTTAAATATTTACACAAAAGAGTTAAATACTACAAGTTAAAGCAGTGCCCAGAAAAAGGAAACAAGAACAAGAAGTGCAAAAGTACCCAAATAGTATTGTGCTAGTATCCTCTACTCGACCTGGTTGGTGAAGTAAGGATCGTTGTCTGGAGCAATCTCCCTTTCTCTACTTTCGTGATCTGGGCTTAAGAAAACCTAGGGGAGTAAACCCAGCAAGTAATGCGAAAGCAAGAAACACGTGTACTATCACAGTACAAATAAATAAAAGAATAAATAAATTACGTTGGTATAAACGTATCTTAAGAATACTGAAAATGAATTGAGTAAGACTATTCATTCAAATAGCAGAAACAAATCATGTAAAGGTGACAAGTGTAAGCGAAGTAAATATCAATTATGTTGCATGTAACCAGAACTATATAAGTCATTCACAAACTTCGTGTAAAATTTAACAGGTCTATATCATGTTAGTGTTGGAATTGAAACTCAATGATGGATAAGATAGCGCGCAGTTTCTCATATTGTACAAGTGCCCGTGCATACCCGGGACCCGGCTTCTAACTCATGGCGCTGAACCATGACACACCGCTAGGTGCTACAAGTCAGACACCGTTAAATGAAACAAGTAACGGGCATCACCCATATGGTGACTCATGTATCAGACGGTGGCTCAGTACCACCCAGTGCTGCTAGTAAAAGGCCCTCAGCACCTAATCAAGAAGTTGGCCAATAAGATCCTTGTACAATACAGTACTTATCTATCCATCATGTAGTTTTTTCCATGTTAGTAATGCATATGATATACGTGAATTAAAGGAAACACGTGGACTTTCATGTCAAATTGTATACATATCATTTCACAAGAATCAAGAGTTTAGGAATCAAGATTTGGATCATGTACACATATATCATAAGAATACTTCATGTCATGTAATAAGGATACTAGAAATTATTATCATGTCTTGTAATAAAGATACTAGAATTTGTTATCATGTCGTGTAATAAATATACTAGAAATTGTTATCATGTCGTGTAATAAAGATACTGGAATTTGTTCTCATGAATAATCTTGCCTTCATGTATCATGTTGATATTCACATGTCATGTTATCATAAATCCGCGAATCATGCCAAGTGTATAAATCCGTATTTATTTTGAACGCGGAGTTTTTTTACGCGAGGTTAAAAATAGCCAAACGCGAAGCTAAAAATTTGCCAAACGCGAAGCTGGAAATATCCATACGCGAAGCTAAAAATTGCCAAACGCGAAGCTAAAAATTTGCCAAACGCGAAGCTAAAAATTGCCAAACGCGAAGCTAGAAATAGCCAAACGCGAAGCTAAAATTTGCCAAATGCGAAGCTGAAAGGTTAGCTTCGCATTCTATTGTGGAAAATCCTATTTACTTAGAAATTTTCCACTACCAACATCCGTAAATCAGGCTAAGTATGCAGATCCGAAGTGATGTAAATTATCCATAAAGAAAAAGGAATCATGTACTCATAATACAAATCAAATAATTTCCAAGACAGATCATACTTGCTGCTTGCACTCAAATATAATTCAAAGAGAGAACAAGAACAAGGTGATACTTGCCTCTATTCCCTTTAATCTCCTCCTTTGTTTTAGCAAAGTCTCCCTTCTATTTCCTTTGCTCAACGAACTAGAAGAACCAAGAGTAAAGAGTGATTTTTATTTTGTTCTTTTGATAAGAATTCTCTTTGAGAGAATAAGGTTATATATATATATATCTAAGGGCATTTTGGTCATCTTGTCCTCTAGCCTAGTCCTAAGGCTTCTTGCATGCATGACAAATTTCAACTAGAATGTCACCTCTCACTCTCTTCTAACAACTCATCCCCACAAAATACCAAGGAGGTGCCCTTGGAAACTTAATTAAATTTGTAGGTGTATAGAAAGAAATTTTTAACTTGATAATTTATAATTTAATAAACATGATAATTTTGGGGTGTTACGTAAGTGGCTAAGACTCCATTAAAATCTGGGAACTCTAAATTTCTTTCTACATTAGAGCCAAATGTCTAATACTGATGAAGTCCTGATTTTAATTTAAATTCATTAGCTTTCCTTCCTTGTATCAGTCTCTCTGATTTCTTCTCATTTAAGATAGGTTTCACTCTATAAAAATTACTTGGCTCATGCCTTAGTTACTCAATTTCACCTGAATCAGATAGTTCGAGGAGATAACTAAGAATGGGTATTATGTTTACACAAGATTTCACAGCAATTTCACGATTGCGAGATTTTTAGTTTGCTTGATCTTGATATCCTAGGATTTCATTGGAGATCCAACTTCTTTGCATTTCTATTACTTTTTTAACCCTATTGCTTCGTCCCATTCATATCCCAGTGATGATCAATCAAAATTTTACCAGTGTCCATGCTTGAATCTATATATTCTAATATAAACTGAATCACTTCGATTAAGTTTTACCACTGGGCTGACTAGTCCGAGTAGCCCAGAATCGGTTAGTTACATATTTGATTCTAACTTCTGATGAAGAAGATGTAATCAAATTAAATATGCTCTTGGATTTCTAATCTTTCGACTACTCATTCTTAGGCATACTCATTCTCATGCCTAACCCTCGCCTCATTGCTACTATAAGAAGGGCCCCTTTCCTGTTGGTGTCGACTTTTAAACAAGAAGGGTTTTATTTTGACCAAAAGCTTATTAGAAAGCCACTTTGCCCAAATGATTTAAGTTTCTGAGTAAAGTAGTGATCTAACATAATATCAGGGATGAAGGTCAATGAGAAATTTATTTGTTAATAAATATTACTACAAGATATTCGTAGAGGGGGGAAATGTTGTTATAATTGAGTGTGTGATTTAGAGATTCCTAACAAGGAACCAAACTAACTTGAAGGAAAGAATTTCCTAACAAAGTGGATTAACCACTTCATTCATAAGCTAAAACATTGACATGGCAAGCGAACAAAATAATGATGAAATTGTGTTGTTTAACAGAATCACACTCCAGAATCAATATGTTTATTTGAGATCTGAAACTCTTTAGAAATAGTATAAAAAGCAGTCCTACTTCACGGACCAATAGCTTTGAAAAGTCGTAATAATTAAGTTGATGATTTTCTCTGTAGAAATTGCATCAACGAGTACTTTCACTGAAAATAGATTTCCATTGAGACCTAAGGAAGATATGGTGAGTTTTAAGTAGTTTGAAATGAAAATCGTCGCTTGTTCAAAGCATGGGTAATTTAACAATTACTTGTCCATGATGCAGTCTATGCTACATCAATTTGTAATGAGCACCATTTTATGAACTGCTTTGGAGATGATAATTGATTTGGAAAATTTGAAGGAGGGAAGAGGGAGGGAGTCGCGGGGGGGGGGGGGGGGGGGGGGGGAGAGAGAGAAGAAATCAAGAATTAGGGTTCTAGGGTTTGGGCTGGAGGACTTGAAGAAAGGAAGAGGGAGGGAGGCAGAGAGAGGGAAAGGAGGAAAGAAATCAATAATTAGGGTTTCAGGGTTTGGGCACTTAGGTTTGGATGAGATAATATGGAGGAAGAAAGGAAGAAAGAGGGAAGATGGGAGAAAGAGAAAATGTTAAAATACAAAATAATTTCCCACAACTCTCACTATAATTTCAGAGTTTTGGTGTAATGGAAAAATCTTTCAACATGGTATAAGTGCAATCCAGGTTCAATTCCTGCTGGGCGCATACTGTACCGCTGCGTAAAAACTAGATTTCTGCAAAAAATGGGTCTTCAACATACGGGGGCATGTTAAAATACAAAATAATTTCCCTCAACCATCAGTATAATTTTGGAGTTTTGATACAGTGGAAGAGTTTTTTAACAGAATAGAAAGGAGAAAGAGGATTTATAGGGGAAAGAGAGAATAGGAAGGGAACAGATCATTGACCTAATCTGTTGGAGGAAGAAATAAGGTGAAGGTATAATAGGAAGGGTAGAGTAAAAAATGAACTTTCTTAATAGAGCTGATCTAGGGGACTAAAGTGGAGAAATTTTGGGGGTCGAAAATCAAAGATTTAAGGGATCAATATCAAAATATTGAATATTTAAGAGATCAATATTCAAAAACCCCAAAATTTTTTTTGTGGGTTTGGGTCTCGACCCAGGCCCAAATCTATTTGACTTCAATCAAGTGGGAACTCTTCGAATATGGGATAAGTGTCCGGTTTGCAATAAAATTGAATTTTTATTGAAAATGTCAATAAAAAAAATTACAATATGAATAGTTTCCGTTTACAGAAAAGAAGGGAGAAAGACGATTTATAGGGGAAAGAGAGAAGAGGAAGGGAACAGATCATTGACCTATTCGGTTGGAGGAAGAAATAAGGTGAAGGCATAATGGGAAGGGTGGGGTCAAAAATGAACGTTCTTGACAAAGCTGATATAGGGGACTAAAGTGGAGAAATTTTCGGGGTCGAAAATCGAAGATTTAAGGGATCAATATCAAAATATTGAATATTTAAGAGATCAATATGTAAAAACCCCAAAAAAATTTTAAAAATGATTAATGGAAAGAAGTACATAAATAGGGTTGTGGGTTTGGGTCTCGACCCAGGCCTAAATCTATTTGACTTCAATCAAGCGGGAACTCTTCGAATATGGGATGAGTGTCCTATTTGCAATAAAATTGAATTTTTATTGAAAATGTCAATAAAAAAAATTACAATATGAACGGTTTCCATTTACACAAGATGAGTAATTTAGTTTTCTCTTTATTTAATACTAGGTTCTATTGTAATCGTGAAGAATGATCTTGCTCTGTTTATGCTCTGAACAAATTCTTTAGTTGGCAGCCTTTTTAAATCTCTTTGATGCAAGGACTCTAAATTCTTAGCACAAGTACTCAAATGGAAATGATTAACTTAGAAATTTACCAACTGATCAACTTAGCGATTCACCAAGTAATCGTGTGTGTAACTAGCCGATTAACCCCTTCTCTAGCCAAGTTTTGGCTATTAATAGAGGTTTGAAAATATTTGAATTAGTGTAACCGTCTAATTAATGGCCTCTTTGATTTGAGCATTGATTCTGTCTTTTTAATCTGTTGGATTTGTATTAAATCTCCAAGATTTATAATTAACATTTTTAATCCTCTGAATTTATAACTGAAATACGAATCCCAGTCTTTATATCTGTGTTTAAACTTCTGGTAGCTCGCATGGCATGCTCAGACCCACGTTTGAGTGTCAATAAAAATAGTTTTTGCCTCTTGAGGCTTTGGAATGAAAACGCAACCCTCTGGGGTTCGCGTGTTGGCTATACTTAACTTCAAATTGCGAATCTCTTTATGATTGATGATCCTCATTTTAACTTTCAGCAACGTGTCTTGCTTGATTAGATCCATATTTAGATACAAATGAGGATAGTTATTATCCTTTGAGACTTTGAAATGAAAATGCAACCCTTTGGAGCTCGTGTTTTAATTATATTTAGCTCCCGTAATGAGCACAAGAGATAGCTAAAAACGTAAATTTTTCTTCAGTTGATGATCCACATGTTAGTTTCTTAGCTGGGTCTGCTTTTGTACTGAAACCGGATTATTTTTGGTTTTTATAAGCCTTTGTGGGGGCACAACGCGACCTTACGCTTGAGTCGATAGTTAGGTCCGCATTTTAGTTAAAATACAACTCGGAGTTTATGTAGACAACCTTGTATTTTTAAAGTTTTGATGACGAAACGCAACCTTGAGGGCCCCACCTTTGTCAGTTTTTACTTAGCACAAGATGCAGATCACTCAGAATGAGGATCTGCGTTTTGGCTATCTTGAGTCTCAAAACGTGACTCGTATTTTAGCCTTTCTTGGCTTAAAACATGGATCTATATATAATAGATGATCCGCGTGTTAGTCATTTTTGGCTTTAAAATGCGAATCCCTCCTTTTCTTTTCTCTTTCCAAAAATTTTACCAACAAAACCTGCTCCAATGTTTTCAAAATTCCGTACCTTTAAAGGTATTTTGAAATATATTGGATATATGAACTAATTCATAATTTTAATTCAAAATGCGACCCTAAGATTAAAAATGCGGGTCTGCACTTGAAGAGAAAAACGTGACCCTGCATTTAAAAGCGCTCTAGGCGGCGTATTTGAAGTGTCGCTGCTTTGCTACCATTTGGCGCAGAGATCAAGGAAAAGATCAAGGCTCTCTTGACTCAGTAGTTTTTTTTTTTTGATATTGTATGATTTCAAGTATTTTGTCAAGGAGCTCTTGTAATGTTAAATTGATAATAAATAAAAAATTTTGAGAAATAGAAATTTTTTTTGTTGTCATTCATTTAGAGGTAGCTATTAACTTGATGAATGAATTTGGTATTGATGATCAGAGTTCTCTGTTAACTTAATATATCAGTGACTCTTTCATATATTGTTTAGAGGTAATCATTAACTTGACAATATACAGTCGGTATTCAAATGCCCAAGTAGATTTGCAATGAATGAAAAACTTTCTTAAACAGGATAGAAGTAATCATTAACTTTCTTGAACAACTTGTGATTTTAGTTGTTCTGTGATTTATAGTATAACAGATTTTTGAATTGTCAGAGCTAATTTTTAACTTAACAAATTTTGGAGGAATGGAATTGGATTTTGTCAGAAGTAATTTTCAACTTGACAAATTTTGGTAGAAATGAATTTCATTTTGTCAGAGGTAATTTTTAACTTGACAAATTTTTGTAGGAAATGGATTTGATTAATAAGAGGTAATTTTAACTTGACAAATTTTTAGAGAAAATAGATTTGGTTTGTCAAAGGTAATTTTTAACTTGACAAATTTTTAGTGGAAATGAATTTTGGATCTATCAGAGATAAGGGTTTAACATATCACGAGATTCTTAGCAAATTTCCAACTATAAATGGATTTAAATAGCCTTTATTAATCGTCGTTTGTATTGGGCTAGCCATGCCATTTCCCTCAATATCAGAAGGTTGGCGAGAATTTTGTTTTGGCGTACATGCCAAACTTTTCCTCTTCTCTTAGCCTTAGCAGCTTAGAACAGCTCATGCTTTTACTCCTAGCACAATGGATTGGCAAGAAACTTGTTCTCTTCACATTGCCTCGACATTTTGCTTCCAACTCTAGAAGTCTTTGCAAATGCTTCTCTTATTGTATCATTTTGCTAGCTAATGCAACTCACAATGACAGAATCTGGATCTTCAAAGGAAGTACAACTTCAGATCCATACACCAAAAAAAGGTGTAGCATTTGTAGGCATCCTTATAGTAGTTCGGTATGCCCAAAGATATTCTCTTAACTTTTTATCTCAATCATGTTAGTTGGATGAAACAAATTTCTTAAGGAGCTTTACAATAGTTTTATTAAAGGCTTCTGCTAAACCATTTGCTATAGGATAGTATGGAGATGAAGCCACACTTTTGATCCGGTATTTGTTGCAAAACATGGAGAATGACTGTCTCACGAATTAAGATACGTTGTCATGAACAATTCTCCTAGATACTCCGAAGCGGTATATAACATGATATTTGATGAACTTGAGCACATATGATGTCTTTACTTTAATTAGAGAACAAATTCAGGCCACTTTGAAAAATAGTCTGTTATGGCTAATATGAACTGGTGACCACTTATTGATGGTGGCGAGATTGTCCCGATAATGTCCATTCCCCATATTTTAAATAGCCATTACGTAGTTGTTGGATGGAAATACTTTGGTGCCTGATGTATGAAGTTTGCATGTATTTGACAGATCCTGCATTTTCTGGTATAAGCAACTGCATCTATCATTATTTTGGACCAACAATATCCCATTCTTTGGAGTCTATCTCAGAGTTTCGATCCTCGTTGATGTGCTCCATAGATACTGCTATGAGCTTCTTCAAGTGCTTCTTGGGCTTCTCAGTTAAAAAGGTCTTGAAGTAAGATCCCATCATATGATTTTCTATATAATTTCCGAACTTCGACATTATAATAAAATCGAATAGCTTTTCTTTGAATTGCTGCACTTCTTTGGGATCTTCTGGCAATATTCTGTAAAGAACGTAGTCTATATAAGGGAATCGCCAATCTGTTGGTTTGAGATCAGACTCAAGAGCATATACTTCATGTGCTCCTTGTTTTCTACCTGCATTTAACTCTACTTTGAGTTCATGTTTAAAGCAGAATAATTCTTTGCTTCCCACTGTTATGTTTTTGCTGGAATCTTTGGGCAAAGCAAAAGTGGCAGTCAATGAAAATAGTGAATCTGTATAGCTATTTTGTTGGCGATGCACATGACTGATATAGAAGCCATTGAAGCTATCAGCAATTTTTGTAACTGCTTGGTAATATGGTAAGAGATTTTTATTCTTGACTTTATATTCTCCTTTAATTTGGTTGATAATGAGGTGAGAGTCTCCACATACTTCTAAATATTTCACCCTAGCTGTTTAGCTATTATTAAGCCAATCATTAAGGCATTGTATTTAGCAATATTGTTGAAGCAGGACTCTATTAGTGAATATGCTTTAGGGATAATGTGGTTGTAAGGAGAGACAAAAACAACTTTCACTCCTGCTACCACCTTTTGTTTGGATTCTATTCTGAAGGCACAATTAAAGAAAAATTGTCAGATTTATTTTGTTGTAGTATTTGCCTCAGCAGTCTCATGTGGAGTACCATCTTCTGGAGCTGTGCTTCCTTTAGCTATTTCTTCAGGGATATCTTCGTACAGTTTTGAAGGTGTTGGGATTGAGTGCTCGGCTAAGAAATCAGTTATATCTTGATCCTTAATCGACTTTTGTGGAATGAAGTGCATATCGTATTGCAATAGCAAAATAGCCTAAGTGGATAATCTTGAATTTAATGACCCTGATTTGGTCATTAATATTCTTAATGGATTAACTCTCGATATAATATGGATTGTTTGACCTACTAGATAGTATCACATTTCTATACTGCAAACACCAAAACTAGTCATTCTTTTTCTACTAGGTTATATCGATATTCAGCTCCAATTATCATTCTAGATAAATAGTAGATAGGTTGTTCGTGTCCGAATTCACAAGGCTCTCAAAGAATGGTCCATGGCCCTCACATATAACAAGAAAGGCATTCCTGTCATTGGAGCTACAAAGACAAGTGGCTTTGTGAGATATTCTTTGATCTCTTTGAAAGCATCCTGACAAGCATCATCCCAAATGAACGATTCTCCTTTCTTCATCAATTGTGTAAATGGTTGACACCTCCTGAATAAGTTTGCTATGAACCTGCATATGTATGCCAGCCTTCCCTGTAGTCCTCTCAACTCTTTGAGATTTCTAGGTGATGGCATGTCTTGAATTGCTTTAATCTTGTCTGGATCAAGATAAATTTCCTGAAAAGTGACTACAAATTCAAGGAACTTTCTACTGGAAACTCCTAGAAAGGATATAGTTAGATTCATCTTAAACTAGTGTTTCTATATGAGATCGAACACCATCTTCAGATCTTGAAGATGATTGTCTTTGCTCTAGCTTTTGATAGCCAAATCATCTACGTAGCATTCTACCATCTTCCTATGAAGCTCTTGGAATATAGTGTTCATCGTACATTGATATGTGTCGCCAACATTCTTTAGGCCAAGGGCATGACCATATAACAGTACACTCCCAATGGTATTCGAAAAGAATTATACTTTTCATCATCAGGATGCATCTTAATTTGATTGCACCATGAAAATCCATCCTTGAATGACATCCGCTCATAGGCGCAAGTATTGTCGATCATGACGTCTATAATTGGCAATAGAAATTTGCCTTTTGGGCATGCCTTATGCAAGTATCTGAAATTGATGTACATTCTAATTTTTCCATTCTTCTTAGTCATGGGGACTATATTTGTGACTCAATTAGGATGTTATTCTTCGTGAATAAAGCCTGATTCGATTAACTTTTTGATTTCAACTTTAATAGCCTCTATTACTTCGGGACAGAACCTCCATTGTTGTTGTTTAATGGGTTTTGCGTCTGGACAGATGTTCAACTTGTGCATTGCCACTTTTGGGTCTAGTCCTGACATGTCTTCATAATACCAGGCAAAAACATCAATGTATTCTCGAACAAGAGAAATCATTTCCTCTTTTTCTTCAAGAGATAAATTTTTACTTAGAAATATGGGTTTAGTATTAATTTCGTCACCCATATTTATTTGGATCACTTTATTTTCAGTTGGAGGTTCACATTGTTCAAACTGAACTTTCCATTTCATATTTAGATGCTTTTTCGAGGAATCGTCTTTGGTGGAAATTCTTCATCATCATCTTCATTTTGGTTTGTAGAGACCATATTGATGGAAACTTCTTGAAAAATGGCTCCAACACTTACATCTGAATCCCAACCTGACAATTCAGATGAATGATTATGTTGAAGCTCTTCAGAGTTTGTGTTTGAAAGGATTTTAGGAGTGGTGACATATCCCAACTCTCTATCAGTTTTATCATAATAATCTAGCATTTTTCCTTATAGAACAAAATGTTGAAGAATAGCTCTTCTTCTTTTTTCAAAATTCAACCCCCTACCTTCGGCTAGCTTATATTCCATCTTTTTCATCATTTTATGGGTATTCTCATCGTAATGAAAGAACTCAGAAATTTCCTGTTCTTCCTTAGAATCTAAGTACTTTTCTTTACTTATCTAAATAATATAGGGCTTTGACTTTTATATTTGGGAGGGACATCAAAGATCCCTTCACTTAGATCTTCATTGTCATCACTTTGTATGCTAAAGGATGAATGAATGAATACTTGGAATGATACTAAGGAGTATATTTTATCAAGTTGATCACTAAGCACATCAGTACTAGTACTTAAGGGTTAGAATCAACACCATACAAATAAGCAAATTCTATGCTCTCATTGATTGCCCACTTGTCATCAAAATTGGCTATGTCATTTACATCAAAATCTTCAAAGCTTTTTACAATGGGTTCCACACACCAATTATCATTATTGGATCTCAAATTTTTGAATTCTGATTCGGTATCGATCTCATTGCCGCTATCTGATTCTTCTTGGCAGGTTGTTCAGCTACTTCAAATGTGTCTTGATATAGCAGCGCATCTGTAAAGTAGTTTTTAACCCCTTTAAAGGGTTGCTTTTATGCCACCAGAGTTTTTACGTTTCCTTCTTTGTCAACATATTTCATACACTGATGAAGTGTAGAAGGGACAATAAGGTTAAGATGGATCCATAGCTTTCCAAGTAAAAACTTATAAGACGTGTCAGCATCTATTACATAGCACGTGACTTCCATTTTTAGATTACCGATTTGGCATTTCAGTTTCACCTTGCCCAAGGGTTTACAACCATTAGGATTGACCCGAAAATGGTTGTGTTTATTGATGCTAGTCTATTCATGGGGACTTAGAGATACCACAGTAACCTCCTTGGTATTATACTCAAAGTGGATCCATGGTCGACTTGAATTCGTTCAATCTCTACCTGTGTAGCCTTTACAGTATAAAGGTCGGTAATGCTTATTATTCTTCACTTGCATATCTTCCGGGGAAAAGGTCATGCAAGGTATCTTTTAGAAACTTGATGACATGCTGCACGAACTTATTCTTCCTCTGTTGTTTCTGGAATCTAGGCCAGAAACACTTCAGAGTTTGCAAAGCTTTTCTTAAAACTTCTCTAGTTTGCTTCGATAGCCTTAGGAGCTCGTACAAGGTGATTCTTGCAGGAATGTTGGCCAATTGTACCAACATATCAAACCAGAAAGGTTTCTTAGAACTTTCTATTGCTTCTTTCTCTTTTCTTTTAAGAGCTTTATTGACTTTAAGCTCTTTCTGCTTATTCTTCTATTGAAGCTGAGGTTCAGCAACCTAATCGTAATTTTCCAAGTAGTTTTTTCGTGAACACATCCCAGAAGGTTATTGTAGGTCTTCATTAACCACCAATGATTCTTTAAGTTCCTCTCTTGAGTCGGAGAGAGAATAAACTGCTGTGTCATCTTCAAGGACTGCAGTGACAGTGTGGGAAGTGCACGCATTTCCCTTAGACTTCTTTTTAGATGACCTAGAAGTCTACTGTTAATCTTTAAGAAAATCTGGATATACTCATATTATCTCTCATTTGGATACTTTAAAGGGAGATAATTCTTTTTTTTGTTACTGATGAGGATCGTAATTTACAATCCTCATTGTGTCTTTAAGAATTGGTTGGACTCCGGCTTAAATGGTTGACTCTATCCAATCTGGACCTTTTCCAAATTTGAAAAACACCATGTTTGCTTTCACTTTCTTTTGCTCTGGCTGCAACTTAATGACATTGGCGTCCACTAGGGTTTGAATTTTGTCCTTTAGAATGTAACAATTCTTAGTAGGATGGTTAATAATCTTATGATATACACAGTAATTGGAATCATCAATCTTTTCTACTTCTTTACAGTGCTTCACTTCTGGTATTTTTAACATATTTCTCTTCATGAGCAAATTGAAAATAGTGTTAGTATGCTCATCCTTGAAGGAATATTATTTCTGATGAGCCCTCAATAGAGGAGGAGTCCTTGTAAGAAGCGGTTTAACTAGTCTGGGGGCATCTATCGCCATCGTTTCTTTCCCTTTAGGTCGAGATGATTGAGGTGTTGCCGAATTATTTCTTCTTGGTCTTCGTCCTTCTTCAACCTCAAGTTTTTGTGCAATTTCTTCGGCTTCTTCAGCTTGTGTTGAAAGTTCTTTCCAAGAAGAAGACATCATAGCCCCCACTCTGGCGAGAATTTTAGTAGAGAGATTATGTCTGCAGGTTTTCATTATAGTCTTTTCTAGCATCCCATGCGGACATCTCAAATAATTATTTCTGAATCTTTTAATGAAGTCTCGAGCTGACTTCCTGATGTGAAATATCTATTGTAAGCGCACAATATCGTGTAGCACTGTACAGGTCGTTCTCACAGGGATTTAAGATATTTTTGTGTTCTCACTAATTCTTTAGTCCTTGCAGATTAACTACGGTTTCTAAGTTGGATCTGAATTATTGTAATTAGCCTAGGATATAGAAATCACTAGTTTCCAACCATGAATTATTTCTATTATCTTCTTCGTATCATAAAAATTTAATTTTTTAGTTTTAATCTTTACTTAAAGTGGTCTAAGCATGTGTTATCAAGTGGTGTGCAAGTATAACGCATCAAAGATACAATTTTTCATAAAAATAAACTAAACCATTAGATAACTCTATGACAAAGATAAAAAGTAACAATCCCAAATCCTAACTAAATATAGGCTATAAAAAAATCTAATTCAAGCATAACCTATCAAAGCATTAATCTACGAGTCGTTATATTTTAATATTTTCATCGAAAAATCTTATCTTTATTATTTTATTTATTAAAAAAACATTAGAGAACAACTACATGGTGGATTTTTAGTTTCATCTACATCCTAGAGTTAGACTAAATTAGCTACTCGTAGTTCTACTTAGCAAAATCATATTTTTCCTAGAAAGCAATTAAAGTTTACACTAGAAAGTAAGATAAATCTATCTAAAAAGTAATTAGAAGAAGCTTACTTAAGAAATATTGATGAACAGTAAAGATTACCTCTGGAGTCGGTATGGCGACCGTCAACCCTTCAGCAAACCCTAATTTTATTAAATAATTTTTTAGTACAAAATTACATCTTATTATATATTACAAGGATATGGCCAATATATAGGGTTCAAAAAATCAAACCCTAATTTGGGTACAACCCCCGTAGAAAAATCACCCATATTGGGGCCTATTTGACTGCCAATTGGCTGCTAATTCCGCCAAATAGTGGCAAAAAGTATGGATATTTTATCTGATTTTTCTTCTGCATAAGTCTCTTGTCTTGTTATTTTGATTTTTATGATTATATTGAACTTTGACTCTCTACAGCATCATAGTTTTATAGTTTTGATCACTTTTAACTCTTTTTTGGATTTGGTTCCTAATCCGGCTCTAAATTTACGCCATCTCCTTGTAGAATAGGTTTACCTAAAAAACACACTAAAAATACCCGAGTAGCATTATTGAAATATAAAAATAAATAATATGGAGGCTATAAATATACAATATATGACACTCATCACACCCCCCACACCTATCTTTTGCTGGTTCTCGAGCAAAATCTAAACCTAAAAATAAAAAGAAAAATCCTAACTCACTTTCGCTGGAATCACAATTGCATTTAGCACGTATAATAAGCCGTTAAACCACTAGGTTATCCTAGTGGACAAGTTGTGTCTCGTGAGAGTTTGCAGCTAATATACCCACAAAATTCGTGAAGATAATTAATTAAGGAATAAAGCGTCATATCAAATACACTTATCAATTTAATCAAAAATTCAAATCATATCTTTCAATACCCACTAATAGATAATTCATTCGCACCTATACATCTACGTGCGCGTGTGACAGTCTACTTCGGCCTTGGACTCCAACTCTAACTCATAATTAATCTCCTCTCTCATAACAATTTTTTTAAGAATATTTCACCTTTAAAGCCAATATTCACGCTTGTTTAGGCGCAAAGTATCCGATTACTCGGATTATACCCTTTTTTCTCTCTATTTTTCATTTCTGAGGCTACTGCTTAATACCAGGCTCACCCTTTTTTTTTTCTTCTCTCTTTATTTTTTATTTCTGAGCCTATTGCCTTAATACCAAGCTCACCCTTTTTTTCTTTTTTTCTTGTTTAGAGAGAAAAGACTACTCAATCGTTATCATATTTATTCTTAAACTAATAAACTATTGTGAAGTGAAAATAGATGTATATTTACATCAAAATTACTGTTAGCGGTATTTATTTTTTGAATTTTAATATTTTTCATAAAATTCTTAGTGTATCATCCAATCTACTCTCCTATCAAATTTTAAATCTAAATTTATACTTTTATTTGTAATTAGATTGATTTATTGAAGAAAATATATAATAAAATATTTTTTACTTTTGATTTTTTAGTTAGTTACCCTAAAAACTATCCGAAGTGTAAAATAAAGAAACCCAAAAAATTAAAAATAAAATAAAAAATCTAAAAAAACTAAAAATTCTAGAAAAATATGAAGAAAATATCATAACCTACTCCCCCACACCTAAACTCGTGTATGCCCTCATACACGAATAAAGAGTAGTAAAATAAATATGAAAACTATTGTACAAATACTATACAAATAATGAGAGTCATAAATAGTTACGATCTTAATATTACCACCCTATTAATGTATGGAAAGCGGGTACGATCTCTCGATCACTTCCCACTTTCATAGTGTGCGTATTTCAAAAGTAAAGTGGATGCATTATTGTATCTCATCATTCTCCTATAAGTCACGAATTTACCTGTCTATATCTTATGCCGTGCTCATTTTTTCTTTGTCCACATGTAAGCATTAATAATTGGATTAAAGAATTCTTTATTATAAACCTGCCAAGCACACATGTAGAAATATCGTGAGGTAAGAAGAGTGCAATATGATCAAGTGAATGTGGTGGTGACCCTCCAAACTCATGAAGTAATGCGAGTTCCTCCGCAAACAAATCCTAAAAAATTTGCTCATAAATTAATGGCACACTTGCACAAGTATCATCATATATAGAATCAGTATACGCCAATTCATCTAATAATATGAGTTCATCTTCGAAAATTTGCTCAAATGAGGGTTCATTATCAGTGCAAGGGATAGAATGAGAGTGCAAACTATGAATCATGTTTACCTCAATGAGGGAGCCCGTTGTGTGCTCATTCATATTGAATATTTTCAATGTCACAGTGATATTCCCAAATGATAGCTTCATGAGGCCACTCCTACAATCAATTAATGCATTTGATGTTACAAGGAATGGTCTGCCCAAGATAACGAAAATTTGATTATGTAAATTGAAAATTAGCTCAGTTTCTAAGACAATTAAATTTATAGGAAAGATGAACTCGCCGAGTTTAATGAGCACACTTTAACCATACCAAGTGGTCTCTTGATCAAACGATCATCTAGCTATAATGTGACCTTAGTAGGTTGAAGTTTTCATAATCTCAGTTGTAGAAGCAAATTGACACTTGCCTCTAGATCAAACAATGCCCTGTCAAATATAGTGTTTCCAATAGTATATAAGATTGTGATAGAACCTAGATCATTGTATTTGACAGGTAAGGAGTTAGAGAGAATATGCGATATATTTGTAGTAAGAAAAAAAATTTCAGCAACGTTTCTTACTCGTTTCTTAGTATACAAATTGATATGATAATTTACTGCAAGCGTACAGTACTATCGGTATAGCACTATAAAGGTCGTCGTACAGATATCTCAGGTGTTTTTCGATTCTCACTAATTTTATAGTCTAACGGATTAACAAAGGATTCTAGGTCTGATTTGAGATATATTCTAATTAGCTTAGGATCTAGAATCTATTAGTTTCCAACTGTATATTTACTTCTATTATCTTCTTCTATTATAAAAATCTGATCTTTTAGTTTAATATTTATTTAAAGTGCTCTAAGCATGAGCCATTAATTGGTGTGTAAATATAACTCATCAAAAATACTACTTTTCATAAAAATAAACTAAATCATTAGATAAATTTATGATAAAGATGAAAACTAATAACTCCAAACCCAAACTAAGTATAGGCTATCAAGAAATCTAATTCAAGTATAACCTATCAAAGTATTAATCTACGAGTTCTTTTATTTTAATCTTTTCATGGAAAAGTCATATATTTATTTATTTTAATTAGGAAGAAAAATAATAGAGAGCATTTACATAGTGGATTCTAGTTTCATTTACATCCTAGAACTAAACTAAATTACCTACACATGATTCTAGTAAGCAAAATTAAATTTCTATTCATGAAGGCAATTAAATCTAATCTAGAATGTAAATAAATCTATACTAGAAAGCAATTAACTCTATCTCAAAAGCAAATAAACATTTCAAAGCAATGGTTTACCTCTGAAGCACAGTATTGCGGCTGTTACCCCTCCAGTAAAATCATAATTTTACTAATGAAAAATTCAAGTACAAACTATATCCTAATTCTATATTAAATACTGCTTTTTAAAAACCCTAGAATATAATGATACGGCCAATATATAAGTTTCGGAAATCAAACCATAATTCTAATACAACTGGAAAACTACAAAATTAAATCGAAGACCTCAAAGAAAAATCAGCGTGTGGGTCCACATTGGAGCCGCTATTTGGCGGCTAATGCCTCCATTTGGCGACAAGAATATGTCTAATTGTTCTGATTTTTCTACTACACGAATCTCTTATCTTGTACACTTGATTCCCCTGACTATATTTTATTTTGACTCTCTGCAGTATTTTAATCTTATAGCCTTACACTGTTTGAGCTCTTTTCTGGACTTGATTTCCTAATCCGGCTCTGATTTCATGTCATCTCCTTATACGAATCAGATTACCTGAAAAAGACACTAAAAATACCCAAGTAGTATTTATTTATATACAAAATAAGATAAAATATGAGATGAAAAATACAATATATGAAACTCATCACACTCCCACACCTATCTTTTGCTAGTCCTCAAACTAAACCTAACTCTAAAATAAAAATGAAAAATCCTAACTCACTTTCGTAGGAATCGCTATTGTACTTAGTACGTGCAACAAGCTTTTAAACCCCTTAGGTTCCCAAATAGACGAGTTGTGTCTCATGAGGAATTGCAGTGACTGTATCCACAAAATTCATTATGAAAATAGATTAAGGAATAAAGAAAAGAAAAATAAGGATAACCGAAAATTAAGAAAAATAAAAATTTTATACAAAAGAAAGAAAAATATTTTTTTAATGATATTTTCATCAATTAATCTCACAAATATACAAACTCAAGAACGCATTTAGATTATCAATTTTCAAATCGAGTGTCATATCAAATACACTTACCATTTTAATAAAAAATTTAAATCCTATCTTTCAATACCTACTAACAGATAATTCATTGGCTCCTATACAACTACGTGCACGTGTGATAGTCTATTTCGGCCTTGGACTCCAACTCTAACTCATGAGTCATCTCCTCTCTCATAACAATTTTTTTTCTTTTTTTAAGAATATTTCACCTTTCATGCGAATATTTACGCAAAGTACCTGATTACTTAGATCATACTCTTTTTTCACTCTTGAGACTATTGCCTTAATACCAGGCGCACCCTATTATTTTATCACTCTCGAGACTATTTCCTTAATACCGGGCGTACCCTATTATTTTATTCTTACTTTTTTTGTTTAGAGAGAGAAAACTTACTCAATCGTTATCATCTTTATCTTTAACCTAATAAACTATTGTGAAGTGAAAAATAGATGTATAATTGCCTCAAAACTACTGTTAGCAGTATTTATTTTTTGGATTTTAATATGTTTCATAAAATTCAAAGTGTATCATCTAATCTACTCTCCTATCCAATTTCAAATCTTAATTTTTTCTTTTATCTGTAATTAAGTTGATCTATTGATGAAAATACATAAAATTATTGTTATAATTTTTTTCTGTTTTTTTTTTTTAAATTTTTTAGTTGGTTAAGCTAAAAACTATCCAAAGTGTAAAATAAAGAAACCCAATAATCTAAAAATAAAATAAAATTTCTAAAAAAAACTAAAAATCCTAGAAAAACAAAAAGAAAATATGCTAACCCAGTCCCCCACACCTAAACTTGTATATGCCCTCATACACAAATCAAGGGTTGTAAAATAAATAAAAAAAACTAGTATACAAATATTATACATTTATTAGAAAATTCAAACGATTACGACCACTTGATCGCTTTCCATTCTCATAATATGTCCTTTTACATTTTAATATGGATGAACTTAGCCTTTTTGTCAGTTTTGTATTTAATTTCTCTATCTTATTTTTGAATTTTCTCAATTTATTTCTACCTTTCTTTCTTTTATTCAATAGTAAAGTTTTGAGGTTAGAAAGCATATTTTTACTATTCATATTCGACCCACAAGCATCTTCCATGGCAGTAAGTATTTTGATTTTATCAACATGTGAAATAACATACTCATTTTGATGCAGCGGAATCATGAGCTCGATTTTCGATCGTCCTTCCAAATCATTAGGTACCATGACCTCTTCCTTTCGATGTTCCTTCCATTCTTCAATTATTATGGGCTTGTCATGCAAATTTTCTCCAATCTTGTTATCAAAATTCTCAAAAGAAAATGGCATACTAGTGAACTTATCTTTAGTCAAGTTATTATGAAAGGATAAAAAATTTTCTTCACAAATTTCTTCATAATTTTCATCAAAAGAATCAAATGATAATGTGTCACTATCAAGCTCACCATGAGGTAAATCATCAAGTAAAATATTTTTTATCACTAATTTCTTCATAATTATTGTCACAATGGTCTAAATAGGTTGATCACAATGTTGAATTATAGACTCATAATGCACAAAATTATTTAACTCATTTTGAATCATATCTATTTCAAAAGATGATTGAAGTGGTTGCTCGTTGGAGTAAGATATGCTCAAACTATTAGATGGTTGATCTCCAAGAAATTTAGTTTGAGAAATCGCATTGAGAAGATCTTTCATACAAGATTAAATTTGAGAGGATGATTTTTGAGAGGATGATTTTAGCAAAAATTCTATATTTTCCTCTATTTTACCTCTTCATTCCTCAAACTCATGATCATAATTTTTCTTATTTTCTCAAATGATTGCATCTAGAGATCATGAGTTAAATTTGAAGGTAGATATGATGGATCTGTATATATATTTGATGATAGATATGAAGTGTTTGTAGGTAAATTTTCATGACATGCATATTTTGCTTCTAATCTTTTTAATCTTTCATCTAACATGTTCAATTGAATATCTTGTCTATAATTGAATGCAGAACATGAAGATGAATAGCCCATAAAGAAAGGATCAGATGGAAAACTTTCTTGGTATGGCTCTTGATTATATACAAAATTATAATTATTCACCATTCATAAATATATTTTTGTGTATAAGAAGCGCTCATAGGTTCATTATATGTGATGTGAATTTGATTATACCTAATCCTAGCGAACTTCCTATCTATGGACACTGATAATAATTATGATATGGATCACGACAATGATAGCAACCAGTTTGATTTTGAAACATTTTTTTTAATTATTTTTGAAAAAGGTGGAGAGAGAGAGATGGAAAAGAAATAAAAAAGATTGATTATTTTTTTATTTGATTTTTTTTAGAACCAGGGAACCAAAATATTGAACTGGAGAAAAAGTGGACTCAGTTTGTACCTGATAAGCTGCCAATTGGCGGGTTTAACTGCCAAATAGCGGCTAAACCAGAGAGCTTGACTCTCTGATTTTTGCTGCTTAGTCCAAAGGTTCTTCTGATTCCTTTTGTCTTCATGTATCTGTAATTTATATTCCCTGCACACTCAACACACACTGTTAACCCATAAAACTTTTAGAAAAAGCAAGAAAATCACTGTCGATCCCCGACAATGCACCAAAAACTTGATGTGATAATTTACTGCAGGCGTACAGTGTCGGTGTAGTGCTATGCAGACCATTCTACAGAGATCTTAGTTGTTTTGCGACTCTCACTAATTCTATAGTCTAACGGATTAACATAGGATTCTAGGTCGGATTTGAAATATATTCTAATTAGTTTAGGATCTAGAATCCACTAGTTTCCAATCATATATTTACTTCTATTATCTTCTTATATCATGAAAATCTGATCTTTTAGTTTAATCTTTATTTAAAGTGCCCTAAGCATGAGCTATCAAGTGGTGTGCAAGTATAACTGATCAAAAATACTACTTTCATAAAAATAAACTAAATCATTAGATAAATCTATAATAAAGATAAAAACCAATAGCTCCAAACCCTAACTAAGTATAGGCTATCAAGAAATATAATTCAAGTATAACCTATCAAGGTATTAATCTACGAGTTTTTGTATTTTAATCTTTTCGTGGAAAAATCATAACTTTATTTATTTTAATTAGGAAAAAAAATACTAGAGAGCAATTACATGGTGGATTCTTATTTCATCTACATCGTAGAGCTAAACTAAATTAGCTACACATAATTCTAGTAAGCAAAATTAAATTTCTTTTCATGAAAGCAATTAAATCTAATCTAGAAAGCAAATAAAGATTTCAAAGCAATGTCTTACAACAGTATTGTGGTTGTCACCCCTTTAGCAAAATCCTAATTTTATTAATGAAAAATTCGAGTACAAACTATATCCTAATTCTATATTAACTACTGCTTTTTAAAAAACCCTAGAATACAAGGATACGGCCAATATATAGGTTTCGAAAATCAAATACTAATTCTCATACAACTGGAAAACTACAAAATTACATCGAAAACCTCGAAGAAAAATCAGCGTATGGATCCACATTGGAGCCCCTATTTGGCGGCTAATGTCGCCATTTAGCGGCTAGAATATGTCTAATTGTTCTAATTTTTCTCATGCATGAGTCTCTTGTCTTATATACTTGATTTTCCTGACTGTATTTGACTTTAACTCTCTGCAGTATTTTAATCTTATAGCTTTACTCTCTTTGAACTCTTTTCTGGACTTGATTTCCTAATCCGGTTCTGATTTCATGTCATCTCCTTGTATGAATCAGATTAGCTGAAAAAGATACTAAAAATACACGAGTAACATTTATTTATATACAAAAATAGATAAATTATAGGAGGTAAAATACAATATATGAAACTCATCACAAATCCTTGAGAAATTTGGCATAAGTAGGAACCTATTGTATGATATAAAGGAGTAGAATATTAACTTTCATCTGCTGAAATGTTTCAAGAATCTTTTGTACTTGCGGTGAAACTTTCCTAAGCCAATTAGGATATGGTGCTTTCGGCTTAGGAAAAGATTCCTCCAAATGAGCATGTGATGGTAATGGAGGTGATAGATATAGATGTGGAGAAAGAAATGGAAAAGATGGTGTAGCCTGCGAAATAGTAAGAGTGAGATCAGAGGGTATGGCTACATTATTATCCACTTACTTACCAGATCTGAGCATGTGAATGGCATTGCATTGATGAATATGGGATGAAACAGACTGAGATGAGTTAGAGTTGGAATTAATTATTGGTTTGCTCGGAAAGGTACTTGCCCTAACTCACTCAGCTGTGTGGCTAACTATCCAAACTGCTACTCTATATTCTTGATTGACTGAGAACTTGTAAGAAGTTGTTGGTCGGTCCGTTGTATAAAATCAGTAGACACTTTCATTAAATTTTGAATTTGTGTGTCTAAATTGGACGTCGTCTTGAAAAGGCTCTCCACATTCTTTTCAAGTATTGTTAGCCATCTATCATAATCATTGTTAGACCTCTACTATGGATATGATTGATTATATGCAGATAGTCTATTCTGTTTGTTCCCTTGATTTGAAATATTTGGGTGTTGATAAGCACTCACATTTGGTCTTAGGAACTGACCAGTGGCTGGAGGCTATATATTAATGTTGAGAGCTCCATGATATTGCCCTTGACTCCGTGTGAGATTTGGGTGATTCCTCTAACCAGGATTGTATAGGAGCGTAAAAATTGTTCATGGGTCATTGATACAAGGCGTTAGCTTGCTCAAGTGTAAGACCCATGGGATTCATTAATAATGGACACTCCTTCATAACATGATTCGGAGTTCTGCAACTAAAGCATGTGAAAACTTGAATTTGATTTACTTGACCCACCGGTGGAGCGCTAGGAGTCTCCAATGCCTCAATTCTCCTTATAAGGGCTGCAATCTTAGATTCAGTAGTTATAGAGCTGTCAACGCTATTAATCCCATCCTTATGAGCAGAAGTTGATGTATTGAGTTTCAAAGCGGGGTTCTCCCACTGCATAGTTTTCCACGATAGGTCCTCAAAAAAGTCCCACGATTCATCCTCATTCTTCCTCATGAACTCCCCCTAACACATGGACACAAGAAGAGATTTTGATGTGTAATCGAGTCCTTCGTACACGATTTGATACAACTGCCACTTTTCTATCTAATGGTGGGGGTACTGAGCTAATAGATTTTTGAACCGTTCTAAGTATTTCCAGAAGGGTTCTCCCAGCACTTGACGGAATTGATTAATTTGATTCCGAATTTTTGCCGTCTTATGCGTGGATAATACTTCTTAAGAAATACCGTGACGAATTCATCCCAAGTAGTGATTGAATCAGTAGGCATATTGTACAACCACTTCTTGGCATTATCTTTAAGAGCGAATAGAATGAAGAGGAGCTTAATTGCATCCTCAGACAAGTACTGCAGTTTAATCATCATACACACTTCCTGAAACTCACTGATAAAGAGATATGCATTCTCAAAATCACAACTAGTAAATTTCGAAAGCATGTTGATGTACTGCAGTTTCAATTCTTAGTGTTACCCGCTGCATGTGGAAGTTTGATGCATGATGGTGGTGATGTGCGCAACGGGTAATATCGATCCTGAAGGATCGAGATCGGTTGGTCCATCTTGTCTCTCATGAGTAAATCTGATCTCGCTAGTCGACCAAATTGATCACGGTCCAATATGGCATGAACCAGTGACCATGAGTGGATGCGTGAATTTCCTAAACTAATGCAAGAAGTGGGGTATGGTGAAAATGAAACGGTAGAAGAAATATGATCAAAGAAAAATGTGATGTCCTACAAGTTCTAATTTTTTTGTATTTTTTTTTACAAAACCAGAGACCCAAAATACAGAACTGGAGAAAAATAAGGGGAGAGACTCACCAACTTTGCCACTAAATAGCAGCAATTGCCGCTGTTTAGCCGCAAAACCAGGGAGTTTGGCTCCCTGGATTTTGCAGTGTAATTATGAGACTTTTCTCATCCCTTTTTGCTTCATGTATCTGAACTTTCAGGTCCCTGCACACTCAACACACACGGTTAATATGTAAAATGTTAGAAAAAAATAAGAAAAACACTGTCGATTCCCAGTAATGACGCCAAAAATATGATGTAAAATATCTACTGTTAGTACACAGTATCGCTATAGTGCTGTACAGGTCGTTCCCACAGGAATCTAAGGTGTTTTTGCATTCTCACTAATTCTTTAGTCCTAGCAGATTAACTATAGTTTCTAAGTTGGATTTTAATTATTCTAATTAGCTTAGAATATAGAATCCGCTAGTTCCAGCTATAAATTACTTCTATTATTTTCTTTCTATCATAAAAAATTGATCTTTTAGTTTTAATCTTACTTAAAGTGTTCTAAGTATGTGTTATCAAGTGGTGTGCAATCATAACGTATCGAAGATATAACTTTTCATGAAAATAAACTAAATCATTAGATAACTCTATGACAAAGATGAAAAGTAACAATTCTAAATCCTAATTAAATATAGGCTATCAAGAAATATAATTCAAGTATAACCTATCAAAATATTAATCTATAAGTTGTTATATTTTAATATTTTCATTGAAAATTTTTATCTTTATTATTTTATTTAGGAAGAAAACACTAGAGAGCAACTATATGGTGGATTTCTAGTTTTATCTACATTCTAAAACTAAACTAAATAAGATCATATTTTTCCTAGAAAGCAATTAAAGTTTACACTAGAAAGTAAGATAAAACTATGTAGAAAGTAATTAGAAGAAGATTACTTGAAAAATATTGATGAACAACAAAAATTACCTCTGGAGTAGATATGGCGACCGTCATCCCTTCTGCAAACCATAATTTTATTTAATAATTTTTTACCACAAAATTACATCCTATCATAGATTACAAGGATATGGCCAATATATAGGCTTCGGAGAATCAAACCCTAATTTGAGTATAAGTGAGAAACTACAAAATTATATCGAAATCTCCGTAGAAAAATTACCCATATTGGGGCCTGTTGGGCTACCAATTGGCTGCTAATGCAACCAAATAGCGGCAAAAGTACGGATATTTTATCTGGTTTTTCTTCTGCATGAGTCTCTTATCTTGTTCTTTTAATTTTTATAAATTTATTGAATTTTGACTTTCTACAGTATCTTGGTCTTGTAGTTTTACTCACTTTTAACTCTTTTCTGAACTTAGTTTCTTGATCCAGCTCTGAGTTTATGCTATCTCCTTATAGGAATAGGTTTACCTGAAAAACACACTAAAAATACCCATGTAGTATTATTTAAATATAAAAATAGATAATAAGGATGCTATAAATATGCAATATGTGGTGCTCACCACTCCCCCTTCTCTTTTTTTTATAGTAAAGAGTGTTAGCATTGAGATCTCTATATTATCTTCATAAAACCTTGTCAAAATGGCTTTTTCCATATCGCTCCATGAGTTAACGGTTTCTGGCTCTAGTCTTTGGAACCATTCAAATGCTAGACCCTTGAGGGCACTAACAAAGATTCGCATGATGATCGGGCCATTTCCAGTCAAATGGCTCATCTGTGACTTGAAATAGTAAAAGTGTTGATTCCTTTACCATCTAAGGACTTGAGTCTCAGAGCCTTGTAATTTTCGGAGAATGGTATATTCTCCCACTCCACCTAAAACGGCCTTACGTCCCCCCAGCTTCTGCAAGTTGCACTTATGAACCAGAGCATTGAGCTGATTCTGGAAGCTCAACATCAAGGCAATATGTAGATTGCCATTATATTCTGAACTCTCAGATTGATGGCGCGAGTGTTTAGAATGATTATCTTCTTCTTCTTCGGGCAGTTCCTCACCATCAGTGCTTCTTAGAGGAGTACGAGGTTCATTTTCCTTTCTTTCCCCTTTATCCTTCATCGCAGTGTGGGAGCCTTTGGAAAAAAATTCTCCCTTATTTTTTATTTGCTTACTGATCAGAAATTGGAGCATTCCCCTGATCTCGCTTATAGTCTCCTGATATTGCTGGATGATCTTTTCTTACTCATCCATTCTCTTTATAAATTCTTCAGGATTTTTCTGTACCATATACGTAGAGGCAGACTCTTCAAGGAATGAGTCAGAAGTCTGAGATTCTGCAACAATAGAATTTCTTATTTCTTCACCATCAGATGATATTCTGGCCATCTTCTAATAATCCAATGGTACTGTCACTCCTTCTGAAGTTGGGTGTTTTGAAAGACACTCCGAATATTGCTGAACACACTCTTCAGACTAGAAGAATATTCAGAGTCTGAAGAGTTTGATCGAGGAACGCTCGTCTTATTTTCTTTTTCTTTCCTCCCAAAGTTAGCATGTTGGACGATACTTCGAAGTACTTTGGTTCATAGAATTCTTGTTTTATGGTGCGTCATCTTTTTTTTGAAGGTTGGACTAGAGACGGCGCTAGTATGTTGAAGACAGACGGTTTTGTAGGTGTTGCAATGTAGCGGCAATGAGACAACACTGTGTTGATAAATTGTTCATAACGATAGTGAGACAGTTGGGATTTTTCTCTTTTCTGATTGATAAATTCCCTAAGGTCTCTTGCATTAGAACTCGTGGGACTATTGGCAGAGGCAATATCTCATCCAAATAATATCTTCGGTATAGGAGAATCTGTCCCCTTAAAAAAATTAGGAGCAAATTTAACTTTAGCCTTTTCGGTTGGAGATTAAGCTTCTAATGAAAGTGGTATGACTGAAATTGATAGTCTATAAGCCTTAGAGGCTAAATTTTCTTTCTGAACGCAGATTTAAGGGCTGCGTTTGGCTTTTGTTGAGACACATATTTGAGCTATGCGTTTATCTTCAAGAATGCACGTCTATGGCCTGCGTTTAGCTTTCTGAAACACGATCTTGAGATCCATGTTTTGCTTTTGAAATGCAAGTCTGGGACCCACATTTAGTCTGTGAAACGTAGATGTAAACTTCATATTTGTAATCAAACATATACTTGGTGGGTGAGCAGAGTTTCTTATAAGACATGCGAATGAACCCATCTACATCTTAGTCTAGCTACTTGTTGGGGACCGCGACTTCGCTCTTTGGTCGCCATATGCAAACTAGAACTTTGCTTGGTTATTCCACGACAGTTGGTTTTTTTTTGCGCATGGTTCTGCGAAAGGTGTGAGCTTACTTCTTCTCAGATTCCTCCTCATGGTACGGGTAAGGGGAATCTTGTCTTCAGTATCATCTCCTTATAGATCAGAGAATAGTCATTTTTATTGTTGTTGTAGGGACCTTGATCCATCCCCTTGGGATCAATTCTTCGTAATTCTAAACAAAGAATTATAATATGAATGGTTTTTTGTTTACAAAAGATGAGAAATTTAGTTTTCTCTTAGTTTAATGCTAAGTTTTATTGCAACTGTGGAGGATGGTCCTGTTCTCCGTTAACACTCCAAACAAGTTCTTTAGTTGACAACCTTTTTAAAGCTCTTTGATGCAAGAGCTCTAAATTCTTAGCATAAGTACTCAAATAGAGATGATTAACTCAGAAATTTACCAACTAATCAACTTAGTGATTCAACAACTAATCATATGTGTAACCAATCAATTAGCCCCTTCTCTAGCCTAGATTTGGCTATTTATAAAGGTCTGGAGACTTTTGAATTAGTGTAACTGTCCAATTAATGACCTCTTTGATTTGAGAATTGATTCTTTATCTATTTAATCCGTTGGATTTTTGTTAAATCCCTAAGATTTGTAGCTGATGCCTTTAATTGTATAGATTTATAACAGAACACGGATCTCAGCCTTTAGATCTATGTTTTGTTCGCCATAAAAATTATAAATGATTCTCTATTGAGCCATTTCAATAAAGGATTACAATTTCAATGGTTTTCCGTTTACAGAAGATGAGGAAAAAGTCAAATTCCTCTTTGTTTAAAGCTGAGTTCTAAGGTAGCTATGGAGGACGATCTTGCTCTCCGTTGACACTCCGAACAAACTCTTTCAATTGGCAGAAAGGCTCTGGACTTCTGATCACAAGGGGTAATTCTAGAAGAAGATGATCTCTGATCCTTTTTCTGTTTTTTCGCTTTTTATAGGAGTTTTAGGGCAACGTCCCCGTTCCATTCGTTCAACCGTTAGCCCCATTACTCAAGAAGTGCCGTCATGCTCATCAGGTAGTTACACCTACGATCGAAATAATGACGCTACATTCATTTGGCAGTTGGCTCCACGATCCGAGGTGGCAACTCCTCTTGTCCAGGTTGGGTGACTTTGTATTAAATCCCTCCCCGAAAGCTATGAGTAGTATCGTGAATCTCAGCATTAGATTTGTAGATCTGTTATGTCATAGCTTGGTCGCGAATCTCGAATTTTAGATTCGTGGATCTTGCTGAGTTGCGGATCTCAAACCCTAAATTCGCAGATCTGCTTCATTTTTGACATATGACACCAGAATTTTTCACCGACAGAATCCCATCCAAAGTTTTCAAAACTCTCATGATCCTCTGAGGTGTTTTGGAATACTTTGGATATAACATTCTCCTTTGATGTGACGTAGAATTCTGTATTAGAATCTCCATCTTCTATATTTCCGAGAGTGCAATTTTGTATTAGAACTTTCAATTGAGGACAGCATGACCCTGTCTCAATGTCTTGAACTCCCGTTTTGAAAGGAAAACGACTTTGTATTAGCGCCGTGAACTTGCTGCTTTTGAAAGAAAATACGACTCTGTGTTAGGACCACAATTTTCAACTCTTAAAGAAAATACGACTCTGTTTAAGGTCGCAAATTTTCATTTCGAAAGGAACACGACTCTGTATTAGAGTCGCGAGCTTTAATATTTGAAGGAGAGAATAACTCTGTATTAAGGTTGCAAACTTTCATTTTTAAGAAGAAAACAACTCTGTATTGGGGTCGTGAACTTCATTTTTAAGAAGAAAACGACTCTGTAATAGGGTCGCGAACCTTCATTTTAAAGAAGAAAATGACTCTGTATTAGGGTCGCGAACCTTCATTTTTGAAGAAGAAAACGACTCTATATTAGGGTCTAGTTGCGGAAAATCCGGAAGGTGCTTATTTTATACGGCGTAGGAATTGAGATTTTCTCTGAGCCACATTAAATGAAAAGGTACTTCACGAGATTCAGGCCAGAGATCACGTCCATCCGAAGATCTCGGCTGTCAAATCACCTGCTATATAACCTCGATTTCATGAGATAGGTCATTCAAAATTTTCTTTCTGAGAAATTTGAAATCCAGGCTTTTCTTCAAGGTTTTCAAGACCTTTCATCTTCGACTTCCATTAATCCTTGATTTTTCTCGTGAAAGATTTCTTTAATATGAAAAAGATGTCGAAGAAAGCTTTCTCATCTAATGCTTCTGCCAGTGGCCATCGAGACCTTCAAGCAACTTCTAGTTCGATAGTGGTTCGGCAGAAACCCTTCATTGGAATTAATTTTCTTAACACATATTCGAAAGGCTGTCCCTTTCTTAATTTTTGTCTTGAATCCGAATGTTTCTTTTGCAGTTGATGACGCCTTGAATCCTTGGCCAAAGGATCATTATTTTGGATATTCGGGTGGCTATGACGGGAAGGAGTTTAGGCTTGGCCAAGTTTTCCCGTATTGCACCGCATTCGATAGCCAGGAAAGGAAAAACAAAATTCTCAATCCTTCTCGCTCAATATTTTGAAAGCTGATGACCACTGCTCGTTTTGAAGGAGACAATCGATCTTTATTGAATAAACCTGCCTTTTTATTCAGTGATCACGTTTTGGTGACTGACAGTGGTTTGGATGATGGAGATTACAAGTCGCTTCGCCAGGTTGAAGGCCGCAACTTGTTTCTTCCTAACATAGAGAGGTCCTACCCATTTCTATTTCTCCAATCCCTTTCTGTACCCAGACGAACGGACGGGCATTTAAACAAGCCTCAAGACTATGTAAGGTGCATGCCCTCGTTCCACTGGGAAACACTTTTGTGGGTTGTTCCCGGGGTTCTTTAAACAAGACTTTCCAATAGGTGAAACACCCATAGTCGCTCAGACATTCTTTCATCGATTCGTCAATGCGCAAGAGTAGTTCCCAGTTCAAGACTTTCGTCCCCCGGGATGGGTTCACTGCTCTTCAAAAGGAGAGTGGGCAATTCTGACTGATTTCTTTTTGAACGCTTTCAGAGACCAGCTTCATCATGCGAAACTGTATCGTGCTATCAGGGCGGTTCAGCACGGTATTCCTGCTAGCAGATTTTATTTCTTTGCTTTATTGGAGTTATACAACCCTGATACTTGTACAGTCTTTTCCCCTCGAGGCGAATTGGGTTTCGCCCTTCATGAAATGTATGAGATTTCGGGACTACCTATAGGAGACATCATACGAAGAGTATGTCCCCACTGAGAAAGAACTTCATTTGTTGAAGACTCAAGATCCTATGGTCTTTGATACATATTGGGAATTGATCTGTCATTACCACATTTGCACCCACACCTCCGAAACTCACAACATGAGGCGGAAGAAGTGGTTGCAATACCTTTTGCCTAAATTTTTGAAGGATAAGCCTAATTTTACTCGCCTTCCTCCGATTTCTGAAAATGAGGTTGAGAGGAGAATTGTGAATTTCGGGATAGATGCTTACATCGCCGAGTCTGATGAGGATGCCTTCAAGGCTGAACGTCCTTTGAAAGCTTTCATTACCAAGCCCTCCAACCTTTATCTGATCCAGCCTTTCTGGCGGGCTACCTGATAGTCTGGTTGAAGAAATGGGTTATTCCTTCGCAGGAAAGCATACCCATTAGGGCCATATACCTAGCCGTCTTACTTGCATTCGTAGACGGCTCAGTCTACTGCCCGTGATGGTGTGAAGTATTCAAAGCGGGCTAAGGAGATTGGTTGACAAGTTTTGCAACGTCAAGAAGGAGCAGAGCAAGAAAGGAGAATCAATCATTAAGACTCCTAACCCACATGTAGAACTTCCCTATACTTATTTGATGGCCTGGTTAGTTCTACACTGCCCCACTTTGATGAGTCCCGCTGATTCGCAGATAGACTTAAATGCTCCAAAAGTGCAGAACTATGAGTGGTCGCAGTGGAAAGGGGGCTATATGGCCGCAATCCGCAAGACCCTCCATTACCACGCGAATTTTGAATTATTCAAATATTTTTCGTACTTTCCAAATGTTGTGTACGGAGAGGAATTCGCGGATATTGCTGGTGCTGACAAGTTCACAGTTCTGTCTCCGGGATGCTTCTGGTGGTTAATAAACTCCGCCAAGGATATTTGGTTCTCCGTTTAGGAAACCATTGCTACATAGAACCTTACTACCCAAGTCGTTTCACTTGATAGTTCGGGTATGATCAACTCTATGTTGGTAATCCCAACAAGGAAATAAGTTTCGTTGGGAATTCTTTTGAAGGAGCTCGAGCTTGGTTCCACTTTGTCGCAAGCGGTACCCAGGCTAAATTTGATCTCCCAATCAAGACTCCGAACTCGTATACGAGTTTTGGTTTCTGCAAATGGTTCGTGTATGTTAACTCTGCCCCTCAGAACTTCAATATAAACTTTACTTGTCTGAGAGAGATCAGAGCCTGGTATGCTCAGAAGAAAAGGGCCGGCAGTACGAAAGTGACAGGAATGGAGGATTTCGGAGCAGAAGGTGCTTCTGACGAGTTGGAATCAGTGATTTGATAGGGGGAGGAGGATAATAGTGCATTGGTCTTATCGACCCAGCCCGTCTCCCTTGACGTTTCTCCACTTCCAACTTTGAAAGAGACTTCTCCTCAACCGCAATCTCCTCCCAAGAAGCTTTTGCATAAGCGGAAGAGATTAAGGCGTCTCAGTGATTTGCCTATTAATTCGCAGGATACTTCATTTGGAGCCGGTACTGTGGCCCCCAGTTTGGTTTTTGAGACCCTCGCGGAGGAACCAGAGGAAGACGAGGACGACTCAGCTTTAACTCTCTGTTCCCTTAAGAGGCGCCAGAGTCAGGGACCCATTTTTCGCAGTGATCCTGCTCCTACCCCTGCTGTTCAAGAGGATTCTGCGATTCTCACTCGCCAGGCCGCTATTGATGATGAGGTGGTTGCTCCTCCTACTGTACAAGAGAGTTCTACGACCATTACTCTTCTAGCTGCTGCTGATGACAGTGAAGTGCAGATAATTAGAGAAGTCTATGCACTAGGCTCTCCAAAGATAGCACCTCCTTCAGGAGATCATGATGATTGGGGAGATGACGATGATGTCAGCAGTAAAGATCTTGGTTCTAGTACCCCTCCGTCAGATCACGGCAAATATGTCTACTTGATGAAAACGTTCGAGCCGAGGTGTACGGACCCGAGGTGTATGGACCTGGAGAATCCAATGTTCATCCTTCAGGTTCACCTTGATACTTTATTCATCTTTTTTATTCTACTGTTATTTAACGATACTGTAACATTTAGCGTCAACTTCTTCCTTTTTAACAGCTCGTGCTTCGACTCAATCTTCGGAGCATATGGCTGTAGATGATACTCCGCAGGATAGCACCATTACGGAAGTCCTAGCTGAAGCAGCCTGTGGGGTGATTAAGACCACTGTTTCCACGGCCAATACTTTCGAAGTAGCGGTTCCTCCAATGGAAACTGCCACCCATACCATTCCAACAAGGGTTGCTGCAACCATTGCTTCTGCTGAGTGTGTGGCAGTTACTGTTTCTAGTACTGATGCTATTGCTTCTCTGTAGCAGAGTACAGTTCAGGATACACCAACTCCTGTTGCTGCTGATTCTTCCCATGCGAAGGTTGATGCTTTTGAAATCAACCTGTTGAAGGATATAGTGGAAACATTTCTCCACTTTCTAGATCGTTGCATTGAGAACATACTGAAAGGGGCTTCTTTTGCTTCTCTTGACAATATCCTTAATCTTTACTTGACTGGTATAGTCAGCATTGGTGGGGAGGAAAAATCTGTTCCTTATAGGCTTATGATAGTTCAACTTCAAGGTTACGCTAAATCTTTGTCAAGATGGCAGAGTGCTGACAAATATGAAATAATTGAAGCTACCTTCCAGAAGCTGATGGAGGAACAACTTGGGCTCCAGAAGGAGCTCAAAGAGAAAATTGTTCCTTGCAAGGCTTCCTTCGAAAAGAGCCAATCAGACAGTCAATCTCTAGCCTTCCAGGTAGAGATTGCTACCTCGGTTGTCAAAGATCGTGACCAGGTCATCATCAGGACCCAAGAGTCCATCGCTAAAGCTCAAGCCTTTTTAGCTAAGATTACTAAAGAACGCGATGAGTCAATGAAGAATCTTATGAGCTTATCCAGACAACGGGATAATGCGATAAAAGGTCTTCAGGCAGTGCAAGCCGAACTAGAAACACTGGAGGCTACTTCAGCACAGAGTACCATAACTAGTGAAGAGGAACTGCATCACCAAGCCACTATTCAAGCGTATGAAATCATACTGCAGGAAATCAGTGATGCTGAAGAGAAGATAAAGGCCCTCGTAAATCACCGAATTGTATAAAAAAATCCCTTTTTGTTTGTCCGAGTTTTTGTAATCTCTCTCACAATTGCTTTAGCTTTTACTCTTCATGACATATTTCATCTTTTGTATAGTAAACATGATTTTGCACTTCAAAATTGCTACTTCGCATTTGGCTTTAGAGACTTGTGTCAAACTTGTTATCTTGTGTTTTGAAGTCCACAAATTTGCGTAGAATCCATAGTATCTGTATATCAGGCATGTTTATACATCTCAAGACCGCGACTTTATATTAGCAAGATTCTTTACTTTGTTAGATGTACGCGACCTTCATGAGCTTTCATCAAGTTCGCGTCTTTTCATCCTGAAGTTCGTGAGATAAAGATTCTTCTATAAGAATTTGCAGTGGTTTTCGTGAATCATGACATAACCCTTTATCTGATTAACCAGTGTGAAATCCCAAGCGTCATACGCTTTTATTAATGGTGAGACCCTTCGATTGCAAAATCTAAGCATCCCATGCAATAGTAATAAATTCTGTTGGGATTTGAATTGAGAATCTTAATCAAAAATTTGGTCTTATCTTTTCCCAACCGAAGATCATAACCATAAGACCGTCTATATAAGACGCATGACATCTTCCATGAAGGATCATTCTGACGTGAGAAAAGTTTCTTCTCCTTTGTCTTCTCTTTCTTTCTTTTGTAGTTGATTCATTCATGCAGCTGTATTTTCTTCTTTTCTAACCGAAGCGATGGATGGGAACTAGCATGTTATAAGGCCTCTAGACTGCATCAATCCAAATGGGTATTCCACCAAAAATGTTCTTATGACCGTAGTCATTTTCTTTAATTAAGGTAAACTTCTTCTTCTGATCAATATCATCCTCTCTTTTTTTTTAACAAGATTTTGAATTGGCTGTAGGAGATAACCGTAGTCATTCTCCTTAACAATGACCTAGACCCGATGGGCTCATAATTACTTCCAATACCTCTAGGGTATCGAAAGGTCTCCTGTATTTTTCATGAGAGAAAAGATTTCGGGTCTGTGGCATTGTCTTATTTCCTGCCTAGCATCCCGCAAGGTTGGGGTGTTAGATGGCTAGGGCGGCACTCAATTTTAGCAATCCCTCACATTGTATGTTTGGAAACATACATTTGGTATGCCCAGTTTTATATTAATCAAGTTATTAGTGATGTTGATCATGACTGAGCAAACCAACTTGGAGGCCCTAACCGTTGGCAGGAAAAGACTGCAAGAGCAACTTTTTTATCTTTAAGCCGTCCTTGGAGGGGAGGCTACAAAAGCAAATTCGCCATTCCGGAAGACGAGGCTACAGGAGCAAACTCTTTGATCTAAACCATGCTGAAAGAGGAGGCTACAGAAGCAAGTTCGCTATCCTAGAAGAAGAGTCTACAGGAGCAGATTTTTTTTTTCCTTTAGGCCGTCCTTTGAAGAAGAGGCTACAGAAGTAAGCTTTTACTTTTTCTCATATCAGTGATTTGTATTCATTCTTGTTGATTGTATAGTGCTAGAGAACTCTCTGTAATTTTGATCTGATAATGAATAAAGAGGTTCTTTCTTTTTGCATAACCAAAAGTGATTGATGAATAATTTTGATATTGATTATCAGAGATAACTATTAATTTGATCATCTTTAAATCACCCAAAATGTTCCAACCACTCAAAGTTGCTGTGAATGAAATAAATTCTTGTTAACTTCGCTGATCAAGTTGAAGCTCGTACTGTTTAGTGACTTCCAGCACCACGACTTTTGATTTGTGAGAGGTATATTTTTTCTTTAACTTGGCAAATTCGGAAGAGAGAAATTTTGATTCGCCAGAGATATTTTTTTATCTTGGCAAATTTGGGGGAAAGAAATTTTAATTCGCCAGAGGTATTTTTTTCACTTGGCAAGTTTAGAAGAGAAAGATTTTGATTCGCCAGAGGTATTTTTTAACTTGGCAAATTTAGAAGAGAGAAATTTTGATTCGCCAGAGCTATTATTTAACTTGGGACTTTTGGAGGAAAGAAATTTTGATTCGCCAGAGGTATTCTTTAATTTGGCAAGTTTGGAAGAGAGAAATTTTGATTCGCCAGAAGTATTTTTTTAACTTGGTAAGTTTAGAAGAGAGAAATTTTGATTCGCCAGAGGTAACTTTTAACTTGGCAAGTTTGGAGAAAAGAAATTTTGATTCGCCAAAGGTATTCTTTAACTTGGCAAGTTGGAAGAGAGAAATTTTGATTTGCGATTCAAAAATCTTTAGTCTGGAACTACGAATCTTTGTTAATGAACCCCTGATTACAGATAGACTTTTATTCGTTATTTGCATTGAACTACCCAGATTACATTACAACTGGTGTTCTGTAGTTTTACTAAGAATAATATTTCTTCAAATACTTGTCATTAATTGGCATCATGATCTTATCACCATTCGGTTTTGCCAACCGATATGCACCATTAGAGTAAACTGTATCAATGACAAAAGGCCCCTCCCACTTTGGCTGGAACTTTTTTTTAGGCTTTTGGCTAGTTATGATCAGTATTCTTACTGAAAGGACCAGATTGCCCTTTTTGAAAGTTCATCATTTGGTCTTTTTGTTAAAAGTCCTAGATATTCGTGCCTTGTATAGTTCAATACACTATTTAACTTCCAACCGTTTATCATCCAAGGCTTCTAATTCCTGGAGCCTCTGCTGATGTTGTTTTTCTTGTGTCATCCTAGTCGTCAATGCGACTCGCAACGATGGATCTGAATTTCCAAAGGTAAAACCGCTTCTGACCCGTACACCGAAGAAAAGGGCGTGGCGTTGGTGGGGGTTCGAACTGTGGTGCGATATGCCCACAGACATTCTCCGAGCTTCTCATCCCAATCCCTTTGATTGGATGACACAAACCTTTCGACGAGTTTTATAATGGTTTTGTTGAAAGATTTTGCTAGACCATTGGTTGTAGGGCAATATGACGAGGAAACTACATCTTCGATCCTGTATTTGTTGCAGAATCTAGAAAATACTTGGCTCACGAACTGAGGGCCATTGTCGTGAACAATTCTCTTGGGCACTCTGAAGCGATAAAGCATATGGTGCTTAATGAACTTGATCACATCTGATGATTTTACCTCGGTTAGGAAAATGATTTCAGTCCATTTTGAAAAGTAATCTGTTATAGCTAGAATGAACCAGTGCCCTCTTGTTGATGGTGGAGAAATTGGTCTGACAATGTCCATTTCCTATTGCTCAAATGGCCACGATGTAGCTGTTGGGTGGAGATATTCTGAAGCTTGATGTATAAAATCTATATGTATTTGGTAGGGTTTACACTTCTTGGCATACTTAACCATTTCTGTCATCATCTTAGGCCAGTAATAACTCATTCTTCGAATTCTATCCCAGAGTTTTGGCCCTGGCTAATGTGCTCCGCAAATGCGAGTATGAGCTTCTTCAAGTACTTTCCGAGCTTCTCTGTTAGAGAGATAGCGAAGTAAGATTCCTTCATAAGATTTTCTGTACAATGTCTGGAGCTCCGCATGATAGTAGAACCGAATAGCCCTTCTTTGGATTGCTCTGGCTTCTCTTGGATCTTTGGGTAATATGCCGTAAAGGACATAATCTATATAAGGGAATCGCCAATCCCTTAGTTCTAGACTTGATTCGAAAATACCAGTCTCGTCTTCCTGTTGCTCCCTCAATTCCTCTTTGAGTTCGTCTTTTGCACAGAATAATTCCCTGCTTCCTACTGTAATTTGCTTTTTAGCATGTTTGGGCAAGGCCAATGTAGTAGCTAAGGAAGCCAGTGAATCTCCATAGCTATTTTGATGGCGTTTCACATGGCTGGCATAGAAACTATCGAAACCATCGGCTATCTTCATTACTATGCAATAATACGACAAAAGGACTTCATGTTTGACCTCATATTCTCCTTTAACTTGGTTTTCGACAAGCTGAGAATCTCCATATGCTTTCAAATATTTGACCTCCAATTGTTTAGCTATCTTTAAACCGATTAGGAGGGTATTATATTCCGCAACATTGTTGGAGCACGGACTTGTTAACGAGTAAGCTCGAGGAATGATGTGGTTGTAAGGAGAGACGAAAACAACTCTTACCCCTGCTGTCATTTTTCCTTCGGATCTCATTCGAGAGGCGCCGTCGAAGAAAAGTTGCCATACACCCTTCACAACAATATTTGCCTGCGGAAACTCTTGCGAGTTGTCTTCTTGTATAATCGGGCTCCATTCACCCAACTCTCCAGGAATTTGTTCGTACAACTTCGAGGATGCCGGGATTGGGTGCTTGGCTAGGAAATTAGCTACGGCCTGTCCCTTAATAGTTTTTTATGGGACAAAATGCATATCATATTGTGATAACAAAATAGCCCAATTGGATAGCCTCGAATTCAACGATCCAGGTTTAGTCATTAGTATTCTCAGGGGGTTAACTCTCGATATAACGTGAATGGTTTGTCCAACTAAGTAGTGTCGCATTTTCTGTACTGCAATTACTAAAGCTAAACATTCCTTCTCCACTGGATTATATCGGTGTTCTGCCCGGTCATCATTCTGCTGAGCTAATAAATAGTTTGTTCGTGACCCGACTCATTCTTCTGTGCTAACAAGGCTCCCAAGGAGTGGTCCATAGCCCTCACATATAGCAGGAAAGGTATTTCCGAAATTGGGGCTACGAGCACTGGTGGTTTCATGAGGTATTGTTTGATTTCCTCGGAAGCTTTTTGGCATGCGTCATCCCAAACAAATGACACTCCTTTCCTTATTAACTTGGTAAATGGCTGATATTTTCTGGACAAATTTGATATGAATCTGCGAATGTACGTCAGCCCATCTTGCAATCCCCTTAATTCTTTGAGGTTGCAGGAAGGTGGCATATCTTAAATAGCCTTAATCTTGTCCGGATCGAGATAAATTCCTTTGGAAGTTACGATGAAGCCGAGGAACTTTCCACTAGAGATTCCCAGAAAAGATTTAGTCGGGTTTATCTTGAGCTGGTGTTTCCTCATGAGGTCAAATACCGTCTTCAAATCTTGTAGGTGATCACCCCTATTCTAGCTTTTAATTGCTAGGTCATCTACGTAACATTCCACTGTTTTCCACAGATGCTCTTGGAATATTACGTTCACAGCACGTTGATACGTGGCACCTGCATTCTTCAGGCCAAAGGGCATGACCGTATAGCAGTATATGCCGAGTGGTGTTCTAAAAGACGTATGCTTCTCATCATCAGAGTATATCTTTATCTGATTATACCCTGAGAATCCATCCATAAATGTCATACATTCGTACCCACAAGTATTATCTATCATAACATCTGTAATGAGTAACGTAAATTCGTCCTTAGGGCAGGTGATGAATGTCATATTTGCATATTTATAGCCTTCATATTACCTATTTTTGTATATAAATAATGCTACTCGGGTATTGTTAGTGTGTTTTTTAGGAATTTTATTCGTACAAGGAGATTGCATGAAATCAGAGTTGGAATAGGAAATCAAAGTCTGAAAAGTTTCTAAAGTGGGCAAGACCACAAGACTACGATGCTGAAGAGACTCAAAGTCGAATACAGTCAGGCAAATTAAATTTAAAAGACAAGAGTTGCATGTGAACAAAATTTCACGAATTTATAAAATATTTTTAATGCTAATTAGCGGTAATTACCGCTAATTAGCGGCCCAATGGTGGACCCACATGTGGAATTTTCTCCAATGGCTTGTTGTAATCTTGTAGTTTCATGATTGTATTAGAATTGGGTTTGATTTTCCAAAACCTATATATTGGCCGTATCCTTGTATTCTAGGGTTTTATGTAGTAGTTAATGTAGATTAGGATTTAGTTTGTACTGGTCTTTTATTAATAAAATTAAGGTTTTACTGAAGGGGTGGCGGCCACAATACCGTGCTCCAGAGGTAAGCCATTGATTTTAATTCTTTATTCGCTTTTTAGATAGAGTTAATTGCTTTCTAGTATATATTTATTTGCTTTCTAGATTAGATTTAATTGCTTTCTAGAATCATGAGTAGCTAATTAGTTTAGCTATAGGATGTAGATGAAGTTAGGATCTATCATGTAATTGCTTTCTAATATTTTTCTTCTTAAATAAAATTAATAAAGACATGATTTTTCTATAAAAGATTAAAATACAAGAACTCGAAGATTAAAACTTTGATAGGTTATACTTGAATTCGGTTTCTTGATAGTCTATACTTAGTTAGGATTTAGGGTTGTTGATTTTATCTTTTTCATTGAATTATCTAAAGATTTAATTTATTTTTATGAAAAGTAGTATATTTGATGAGTTATACTTGCACACCACTTAATAGCTCATACTTAGAACACTTTAAATAAAGATTAAACTAAAAAGATCAAATTTTTATAATAGAAGATGATTATAGAAGTAAGAACATTGTTGGAAATTAGTGGATTTTAGATCCTAGGCTATTTAGATTAACTCAACTTCAAACTAGAATATTTGGTTAGTCCGTTAGACTAAGGAAAGAGTAAGGAACGCAAAAACACCTTAAATCCCTGTGGGACGACCTGTACAGAGCTACACCGACACTGTGCGCTTGCAGTAAATATCACATCAGCATGCCTCATTCAAATCTCTAAAATCAATACAAATCCGAATTTTCCCATTCTTGGTTACAGGAACTATATTCGCGATCCAATCAGGGTGCTGTTCCTCGCGAATAAAGCCTGACTCAATCAACTTTTTTATTTCAACTTCAATAGCTTCCATGATCTCTGGGCGGAATCTTCGTTGTTGTTTCTTTACTGGCTTAGCATTTGGTCGGATGTTCAGTTTGTGAACCACGACACTTGGGTCTAATCCTGATATCTCCTCATAACTCCAGGCGAAAATGTCGATGTACTCCCGAATGAGGGATATCAATTCCTTTCTCTCTTCCGATGATAGGTTCTCACTTATAAATATGGGTTTAGGATTATTTTCATCCCCATATTTATTTTGATTACTTTATCTTTGGTTGGAGGCTTGCGCTGTTCAAACTGAATCTTCCACTTCGCGTTAAGATGTTTGGCCCAGGGGTCATCTTGTACTAGTGGGGTTTCATCTGGGTCGTCGTTTTCTTGGATTGCGAAGGCCATGTTCGCGGACACTTCGCAGAAGATCATGCCAACACTGACATTTAAATCCCAGCAAGACGATTCTGATGAATGATCGAATTGCCTTTCTTCAGTTTTCTCACCTGAGGAACCCTGGGGAGTGGTGATATATCCCAACCCCCTGCTAGTCTTCTGATAATAATCTGGCATTTTTTCCTGTGGGACAAAGGGTCAGAGAATTATTCTTCTTCCCTTTCCAAAATTCAACCCCCTGCCTTTGACTAGGTTATACCCTATTTTCCTTATTAGTTTATGAAAATTTTCATCGTAATGGAAGAACTCGGGATTTGTCTGTTTTTCTTCAGAATCTAAGCACTTCTTTTTACTTTTGTGACTTGCCCTTCCGAATATTATGGATTTCTGAGTTCCATCCTTAGGAGGAACTTCGAAAATGGCCTTTTTAGCACTTCGTCATCACTCAATTCGTGAAAGGACGATTAGATAGGTGCTTGGAAAGAAGTTGGAGAGCATATTTTATCTAAATAATCGTTGAACGCATCAGTGCTAGTACTTGAGGGTTCAGAATCAACATCAGAAGAATAAAAAAATTCTAAGTTTTCATTTATCACCCATTCATCATCAGAGTGAACAGTGTTATTTACATTAAGGCCTTCAAGGCTTATCACAATGGGCTCACCGTCCCAAATTACATCGTCGGATTCCAAATCTTCGGATCCTGATTCTGTGTCGGCTTCATCACTGCTATCAGAGTCATCTAGAGCAGGCTGATCTCAAACATCGAACGCATCTTTATATAGCAACGCATCAGTAAAGTAGTTTTCAACTCCTTTAAAGAGTTGCTTTTCCGCAACCAGCGTTTTTACGTTCCCGTCTTTATCCGCATAATTCATGCATTGATGTAACATGGACGGCACAATGAGGTTATTATGGATCCAGGGCCTCCCCAATAGCAGATTGTAAGACGTGTCGGCATCTATCACGTAGCACGTGACTTCCGTCTTCAGGTCGTCGATTTGACAATTAAGCTTTATCTTACCCAATGGTCTACTACTGTTGGCATTGAATCCAAAGACAGTACTGGTTGCTGCTAACCTGTTCATCAGGACTCCAAGATATCACAGCATCTTCCGTGGCATGATGCTTATGGCTGAGCCTGGATCAACTTGAATGTGATCGATCTCCACTGATCCATGTATCTTTTGTAATACAAAGGGCGGTGATGCTTATTGCTTCTAACTTGCATATCTTCCGTAGAGAAAGTGATGCAAGAGATATTTTTACCAGAGGTCTGGTGACATGGCGTGCAAAAAGATTCTTCCTTCTCGACCGTTTCTGGTATTTGCGCCAAGAATACCTTTGAACCTTGCAAAGCCTCTCTCAATGCTTCTCTAGTTGATTTAGAAAGCTTCAGGAGCTCATACAAAATTATTCTTGTAGGAATATTAGCTAACTGCGTTAAGATGTTGAATTGAAATGACTTCTATAAATCTTCAGCAGGCTCTTTCCTGTTTTTCTTCAGAGCTTTGTCAAACTTAAGCTCTTTTTGTTTGATCTTCCCTGGAAGTGGCCGGGATTCTGCGGTCTGCCCATAATTCTTCAAGTAATCTTTTCTGAATGGATCCTAGAGGGAGGTTGATCCGCGTTAGCCACAAAGAGTCTCTGATTTTTTCTTCCAAATCTGTTAGAGTAGGAATGCTCTTGTCATCTTTAGAAATTATGGAGACAACATTAGAAATTAGGGTCTTCCCTTTTTGCTTTCTTCTAGATAAATTGGAAGTCCATTGTTCATCATTAAGGAGATCTGGATGCACCCACATTATCTCCCCTCTATCAGTTTCAAAGGGGGATAATCCTTTCACTTGTTGTCGATGCGGATCGAAATTCACGACCTGCATCGTGCCTCTAGGAATGGATTGCTCTCCATCTTGAACTGTTGACTCTATTTAGTCAGGTGCTTTACCGAACCTGAAAGTCACAATATTCGCGGTCACCTTTTTCTGGTGCTCCAGGAGCTTGATGAATCTAGTGTCCACTAAGGCTTGAATTCTATCCTTGAGAACGTAACAGTTCTGAGCAGGGTGGTTAATAATCCTATGGTAGACACAGTAATTAGGATCATTAACTCTCCCTGTTTCCTCCGGACGTTTGGACTCAGGCAGGTTCAGCATCTTCTTAGTCATGAGAAGGTTGAAGATGGTTTTTGTATGCTCATCCTTGAAAGAATATTTTTTTTAGGCACACGTGACTGAGGAGGGAGCTTCGAAGAAGACTTTGCGGGCTGCAGTGTATCAGCCACCATTGTTTCCTTCCCCTTATATCTTCGAGACCGAGGCCTATGGTTATTGTCATTATTTTGCCTCTGTTTCTCCTTGCCTCCTTCTTCTTCAAGTCTTTGCGCTATTTTCTCAGCCTCTTTAGCTTGTAGAGCGAGATCCTTCCAAGTCGAGAACTTTACTGCTCCCATCCTGGCTAGAACCTTAGTCGAGAGATTATGTCGACAGGTTTCTACCAAGGTCTTCTCTGGCATCCCATGTGGGTATCTAAGAGAATCATTCCGTAACCTTTTAATAAAGTCCCCGGCTGACTCCCCCTTCTTCTGTTTAGTAGCTAGAAGTGCTGGTACTGACACTTCCATATCGTCTTCATAAAACCTAGTAAGGAAGGCTTTTTCCATGTCATTCCATGAATTGATAATTCCCGGTTCCAGCCTTCGGAACTATTCAAATGCTAGTCCTATCAAAGTATTAAAAAATACCTATGTAATGATGGGGTCATTTCCGGCTAAATGCCCGATTTGCGACATGAAATAGTAAAGGTGCTGATTCGGCGACCCTTTACCATCGAAGGATTTGATTTTCAATGGCTTGTAGCTTTCTGGGAGTGGCATGCATTCTCATTCCACCGGATATGGCCTTACAACACCCAACTCTTGCAAATCACTCTTATGCATGAGGGCATTCAGTTGATTTTGGAAACTCTCCATCAGACATCATTCGCATTTCCTTTCTGATGCATGGAGCGATTGTCATCATCCTCATGATGTTCTTCTTCTTTATTTATGTGAAGAGTATGACCTTGTTCTTCCGCCCTCTTTCCCTTGTCAGTTTTTTGGTCATGGGGTGGCATCTGCGAAGATGCATTCTTCAACCTTGTCTTTTCCAATTCCAGTAGAACATGCAGCATGTCTTTAATTTAGCTGATAGCGTTCTGCTGTTATTGGATACTCTTGTCTTGTTCATCCATCCTACGCATGAATTCCTTCGGGGTACTGTTTTGGGCCATGTAAGCGGAGACGGAGTCTTTCAGGAACGAATCAGACGTTTGCGACTCGGCCATAACATATTTGGTCGTGTCTTCCTCGTCAAAGGAGACTCCAACCATTTATTTATAATTCATCGGGATTGCCATCCCACTTTTGAGTTGAGTGTTTTGGAAAACTCCTCGCTCTTTATTGAGCATGTTCTTCAGGCCTGAAGAGTGCTCTGAATTGGAAGCGCCTCCCTCAGAGACCTTCTTAGTTTTCCTTTTCTTCTTCATTTCCCTGACACTTATCATATTGGATGACACTTCAGGGTATTCGGGCTCATAAAATTCGAGCATGTTTCGTCGTCCCCTTTTTGTCGGTTGTGATGGAGACGTTGATGATGCTAGTAGTCGATGGAACACTGACTTGCTAGTATGGGCTGAACAATGACAGTGTGATAGCACTGCATTGATCAGCCATTCGCAATGGCAGTGAGATGCGTGGGATTCTTCTCTCTTTTTGTTTAGGAGCTCTCGAAAATCCCTTGCATTGGAACTCTTGGTAACGGCGTCATCTTTGAAAGACAGCCTTGGGACCGGAGTCCCTCTTTCGTCGAAAGCTTTGGGAGCTAATCTCACCCTAGCTGGAACAGTGGGTGAGATAGTCTTAGCCTTTGAGATAGGCTCTGCATGAGCGTGAGGTTCGCGCGCTCTTTCATTTGCACAATCATGCTTTCCCCCCAGAACTCGAGAGACGCAAATGTAGATTCCGCATTTGTAGTCATAGATAACTTTGGCGGATTTATTCCGTTTCCTATAGAAAATGTGAGTAAATCCTTCCGCGTCTTGATCCTCTGTATCCTTGCATTTTGGCCTCCATACTTGTACAGTAGGCCTTTGCTATGATGAGTTTGCAGTTTCCTTTTGCTGCATGGTCCTATGAAGGGCACGAGCTTTGCTTCTTCTTACGTTCCTCCTCATTGTACGAGTGAGAGGAACCTTCTTCCCCGCGTCATAGTCCTGCTGAGTAGGTAGTGGTCGTTTTTCCTTGTTGAAGTGGGGACCTTGATCCGCTTTGCTAGAGAGATCAGGAGTCTTAGCCGAAACTGGCTCAGAGCCCAATGTTGGTAAAGAGGAGGATTTCGGACCAGTTTGGTCTACTGAATCCTTCGGTTGAATTGTTGCCCTTGAAGTCTCTTTGGAGATTGATCCTTTGGAGGCCTTACGGCACCCCCGTAAGGAAGTAGGGCTCTTAGAGCCGGAAGAAAGAAAATTTTCATACTTTTCTTGGTCAACATAGATGATGAGTGAGTTGAGCAGGCTGCCAACTGGAATGTTGTCGGATTGACCTACTACCAGATCACCGTAGGTGATGGCAGTCCCCAGCGGAGTTGCCAATTTTCTGTTTGGCATAAAAATTATAAATAATCCTCTATTGAGCTATTTTAATAAAGGATTACAATTTCAACGGTTTTCTGTTTACAGAAGATGAGGAAAAAAATCAAATTTCTTTTTGTTTAAAGCTGGGTTCTGAGGAGCTGTGAAGAATGATCTTGCTCTCCGTTGACACTCCGCACAAACTCTTTCAATTGGCAGAAAGGCTCTGGACTTCTGATCATAAAGGATAATTCTAGAAGAAGATGATCTCTGATCCTCTTTCTGTTTTTCGCTTTTTATAGGAGTTTTAGAGCAATGTCCCCGTTCCATTCGTTCGACCGTTAGCCCCATTACTCGAGAAGTGCTGTCATACTCGTCAGGTAGTTACTCCCACGATCGAAATAATGCGGCTACATTCATTTGGCAGTTGGCTCCACGATCCGAGGTGGTAACTCTCCTTATTCGGGTCGAGTGACTTTGTATTAAACCCCTCTCTGGAAGCTATGGGTAATATTGTGAATCTCAGCATTAGATTCGCAGATCAGTTCTGTCGTAGCTGGGTCGCGAATCTCGAACTTTAGATTCGCGGATCTTACTGAGTTGCAGATTTCAAACCCTAAATTCGCGGATCTGCTTTATTTTTGACAGATGACTCTAGAATTTTTTGCCGACACGTTTTAGCTCCTAGCAGCTCGCATGGCATGCTCAAACCTGCGTTTGAGTTCAAATGAAAGTGATTTTCAGCTCTTGAGGCTTTGGAATGAAAACATAACCCTCTAGAGTTCGCGTGTTGGCTATACTTAGCTTAAAATCACGAATCTCTCTATGATTTATGATTCGCATTTTAACTCTCAGAAATGTTTCTTGATTGATTAAACCTGCATTTGAGTACAAATGAGGATACTTCTTATCCTTTGAGACTTTAAAATGAAAACGCAACCCTCTGGGGCTCGCATTTTAATTATATTTAACTCCCATAATGAGCTCGAAAGATAGCTAAAAATGCGGATCTCTCTTAGTTGATGATCCACATGTTAACTTCTTAGTTGGCTTACGTTTGTACTGAAATGGGGTTATCTTTTGGTTTTCATAAGCTTTTGTGGGTCACAACGCGACCTTATGCTTGAATCAAGAATTAGGTCCACATTTTGGTTAAAATTCGACTTAGAGTCCATGTAAACAACCTTGTACTTTTAAAGTTTTGAGAACAAAATGTGACCTTGAGGGGCCCCATGTTTGTTAGTTTTTACTTAGTTTCAGACACGAATATCTCTGGATGAGGATCCGCATTTTGGCTATCTTAAGTCTCAAAATGCGACTCATGTTTTAGCCTTTCTTGACTCAAAATGCGGATCTCTCTATGGTAGATGATCCGCATGTTAGCCATTTTTAGCTTTGAAATGCGAATCCCTCTTTTTTTTTTCCTTTTCTCAAAAATTTTGCCAACATGTCCTGGATAGACGTGTTCCATTAAATTTTCAAACACAGTACTAATGAATTTCATATATAACAAAAGCCTCATCAACAATCAAGATGCACTCGGACCGAGGATTGATGAGGAGTCAAATCTTGGTGATGCGCAGAGGATCGATAGGGAGTCAAATCTTGGTGAGGTGTGGAAGTAGAAATAGATCCCCTCTTTAGAGACTTCATTCAGTATCTTCTTGAAAGCAGAAGGATCTCTGTACATTGGAGCCACATAACTTTCTAAGTATTTAGACTTATACTTTGGAATAAAACAGGAGCTCCATGATAGCCTAGCGAGTAAGAAGTTATTCAGAAGATAAAAGCCATCATGGAAGCTTCCACCAAAATTCACAGAGTCAAGACTAGCAATCAGATAAGTTAAGACAGATTGCCCCAACAATCACTGTGCACTATTACATGCTCAACTATAAGTGCGACGTGGACTTGGCTCAACCAAGCACCACTACAAGAAATGAGCACAGCCCCGGCATAGATAAATAGAATGCCAAATTAGCACTTTAAAATATCATAAGCGGCATTGCTAGTAAGACTAGAGCGGATATTTTTACGATTCCATAAATGATGAAGATTGAGGTGTTCATCTCGAATATTATTTTGAATCACATTTTTATTGGTGGAGATGAGGCTACGGAGTTGCACAAATTGTGGAAGGTGTGTGTAGAAAGATGGTGCAGTATAGTTCATGTTTGCAAATCAGAGATGTGCTCTAATACCACTTGTTATGATTCAGAATAACATTAATACAACTTTGTTGCAAATCAGAGTAGCTCTGATGCCACTTGTTATATATGTGTTAAGTAATCCAAATTAAGAACTAGGGATTATTGAGATAAATTAATAAAAAAATTTAGAGAGAGAAATCAGATAATCAACCTCGAGAACATCAAGAGTTTATGCAGTTCAGGTAAGTCCTATATCTACTGGTCAAATCAAACTTTATTATTGATGATGTTTGCAAATTACAAATATTAAGATCTCTCAAATATCTAAAAGTTAAAAAAAAATACTCTCAAATTTAGAAGAAAACCAAAAATTCTCAAAAGAAGCAAAAGAATTTTCTTCTCATAAAAAGTCTCTCTATATCTTCAAATGATTTCAAGGAAGCAAAAGTTCTCTATAGGTCCTAAGTAAACCCCTTATTCAAATAGATTTGGAATGTTTGGTATAAATCCTTAATTAAATAAGGTTAGTTTGGTACAAATCCTAAATCAAATATGATTAGTTTCACACAAACCCTATATCAAAAGGATTTCTAGAAATTGAGTCAAAACTCAACAAACCTCACTATGGTGAATTTACAATTCTTAATTCCAGCAACTTGGAGTACTAGCAACTGTGTTTTCATCAAATGATCCAAAATACTAACAACATTATCATGATATGAATGCAAATCTTGGTTGACAACATCGATCAGAAGTTCTTCAAACTTGCAAGATTTGGTTAAGTCCCTACAATATTGGAACTTGACTTTTGTCTACTTTTCAAAAGTGCTATGCTTACAAAAAAGTTTTTAGCCTTTGCTCTTTTCAACATGCCTTACATTATCAAAGATTGTAAAGTACTTTCTCCAGCATGCTCTAACCTCTATGCCATAACCCTGAGGTTTCATCATCTTTACCTAGCATATGTGTGTTAGTGCTACTCTACCAATAACTCTGCTACCTTGTAGATAGAATAACTTCTTTTCTGGATACCTTTAATCACTACTAAAGCACTTTTAATAATGTTCAAACCTAAATTAGCCAAAATAATCTGTAGGCTATTGTTTATTAAGATCCCAATGAGATATAATTCCTATTCATGTCCAGAACCTATCGAATATCTTTAAAACTCCTAATGGTTCCACCATACATTTACAACTGGACTTTTCCTATACTCTTAATTTATATGGGTATCATTACGTATGTAAAGAACTCCACCTTCTGACTCTTCTAAGCAAGAAAATAACTCTCGATTGGGACAGATGTGTTAGGTGCCACTCATCCTTGTGGCTAGTCACAGATGAACCTATTTGAACAATGTATGAGTCTCTATCTCCACCTTGTGCAACACTTGCAATGAAGCCCAGCTTTCCTTACCTCATGTCAATTTGGAACAATCTTTCTTTCAATGGCTCATTTCCAACAATAGGAGCACTTATCCTTTTCAGGATACTTCTTCATAGACTTAGAACGAGATCTTTCATATCCATCTAGATTCTTGTTTTTAGATTTTCCCCGTACCATCAAATTATTTATACATGACCCCCTTATGTACCTTCTTATCAAGTTTTTGATGCATATTGTTCATCAAGACATTAGAGATATCCCCAAATCTAATTTTAAACTTTCTATATAGAAGGGTTGGTATTTAGATGTTCATATGAATCAAGTAGTGAGTTCAACAATATTACAACTTTATCTTCATCAAAAATTTCTATATCTAAATTTTGCTAATCTGAAAGTATCTTATTGAATTCATTGTGCTGTTTAGAAATAGAAGTAGAGTAGTTGATTTGTGTTGGAACTGAAAAAGTTTTTTTTTTCAAATAGAGACAATTCTCTATAGTCTTTATCATATATTTATCTTCCAACTTCCTTCAAATGTCACTTTGTATAGTTTCCCTTATCACAAAACACTTTGGTCTTTTACCAAACAAAACCTAATGGTTCTACAAGTCAGATAATTTACCATCTACTATTCAGCTTCCATCATATCCTCTTGCTTATTCTTCTCCAATAGCATCTACATAATTTATTGAAACATGGCATCCATAAATTCGCAATACTACATACAGAAGTTATTAGTTGGCATTCACCACCATGGATCATGAGGACATTGAAGACTTAGATGACACCTCAAGAGTCAATTGTGGTACTAATGAACCTGAAGTTTAATTCCGACACCTCAAGAGTCAATTGTGGTACTAATGAACCTAAAGTTTAATTCCATGGCATGATTTTCAGAAAAAAGATCTCACCTTTACAAATCTTCAATAACTCTATTCTCGCAAAACCACTATCTACATATCAATGGTGCCCTCTGATGCCACTTGTTGTAAATCAGAGTAGCTCAAATCACTTATTGCGAATCAGAGGTGCACTCAGATACTATTTGTTGTGAATCAGAGTAGTTCTAATACTACTTACTAAGGAAGTATTAGGTAATACAAATAGAGAACTAGAAATATTGATATAAGAAGATAAATCAATAAAAATAT